>CM062291.1:49683458-50256807 GCA_031216915.1 Pictodentalium vernedei | reverse complement strand
GGGCAATTAGGCACTTTTTTTTTCTTTCGTCAAAATGCTTTTTTAGTTTGGGTTAAAGTTGGTGGTTAAAAACCAAGACAAATACCACCACCCCCACCCCCACCCCCCATTAGGCATTTTTTTTTCTTTCCTCCAATATGCATTTTAAACTATTCACAGTCACTACACGCGGAACCATTTTTTAAACTCCCCCGGGGAGGGGGCAATTAGGCACTTTTTTTTTCTTTTATCAAAAATGCTTTTTTACAGTTTGGGTTGAAGTTTGTGGTTAAAAACCCAAATACCACCACCCACCCCCAGGGTGCCAGTTAGGCATTTTTTTTCTCTTTGCTCAAAATGCATTCTGAAGGATTTAGACTGGTCACATGTGGAAAAAAATGGACTCCCCTAACACACCCCCCACTCTCCCCCCTGCCCACTCACCCCCCACCCCCTCACACACACACCTCCTCCTCACCCAGGGCCATTCATGCAATATTTTTTCTTTAGTACAAAATGCATTTTTAGCCTGACTGTTTATAGTCAGGGCTTTCGTCATGACTTTTGCCTGTCCGTCCGTCGGTCCATCCATCTGTCTGTAAACAATTGGTTTCCGACCGATAACTCCAGTTTGGATTATTTCATTTCAACCAAAGTTGATATGTGTATTTTCCAGCTAGTAATACAGGCCAGGTTTGAATATAGGTTCCACAACTCCCTCCCGACCTCCACCCCCCCCCCCCCCACCCCCTCCCAACACACACACACGTGTCACTTAGACAATTATTCCCAAAATGCATTTTGAAGGATTGGGAGTTATTACCTGCAAAAAAGAAAATTGACTCCTGTAGCCAAACATTGCTTTATGTACTACATCTTTAATCCTTTACCTAACACAAGTTGAAGCCAACAGTACAAATTATTTTTCTGAAACATCAGATTTTTTTCATTTTTTACTTCTAACCATGGCTTCTTAGTCCTTATTGGAACAAGCTCATCAAGTTTGTTCCATTAATAGGTCATGAGGTATGTTTTGAAGTAGAGAAATGAAAAAAATAAAATTTGAATACCAAGTTTTGTATATCACAAGTGCAGATATGGCAGATTTGTTAGGTAAACGGTTAACAAAAAATGGCTCCGACTATTTTGTGTCTAAGCATTGCCATTGCTGGGACAATCAGGCTGCATGCGTGACATCACTCTAGTTTAAGAATATTCCCCACAGTTCACTAACTTAAAATTCTGGTCAAGTATAGCCAGCCCATATACGATCTGAAGAAGATTTTTAGAGGATTTATTTTGTATTGCTCAGAGCTAAACTTAAGGCTTACACAGGCAGCCCAAATCTCAATTTGAACAAATTTTAATATGACCCTCCTAAGGATACTGTATACCAAATATTCAAATATTCTGATTTATAGTTCAGGAGGAGTTTTTTTTAAAATAACTGGAGGTACTTTTTTAAAGAAGAGGCCGCACGGGGCCTGAAGCACTCACCTTGAACAGAACATGATATAAACAGAGTCAAAGAATGAGTCTACATTAAGCAATCCATCTCCATAGGATACAATGTAAGTCCTTGAGCCCAGCAGGAGTGACAAAAATAGTCAAGAGCACCACGCCTTGTCTTCAGTTGATCATAATGTAAAATGTGGAGCTCCCCTATGAAGCCCCTTGATACAACCTATGTGGATTAATCTTGGTTACACACCTCTAGAGGGTAGTGAACACAAAATTTCTAATTCTGCTACATGGCCAATTCCGGCTCCCGTAGGGAGCCCAAATATTAACCCAGGCTCTCTATTTGAACAAAGTTGAATCTGACCTCCCTCGAGATGTTGTATACCAAATACCAAAGCATTCGGACTGTTATTTATTTATTTATTAAGGCTTAATGACACTTTAACAGCCAAGGTCATATTTTGTCAGTGACAGTTTCACGGGTGGAGGAAGCCGGAGTACCCGGAAAGAACCACCAACGAGCAGCTGCCAGCTCCCCCACATGGTAACTCCACACTGCAGCACAAGCAGGGTTAGATTGGTTGAGGACATGCGCACCATCGATGTGCAGTACGCCTCACTACACGCGTCATCGTGCCCCCCTGTGAACAATCAGAGTTAAGTGCCTTGCCCAAGGACAAAACGTGGGAGTCCGAATCGATCGCTCAGATGGTCACCCATCCAAGGAATAACTGGGCTCAATGTTGCTTAACTTCGGTGATCTGACGAGAACCGGTTACCACAATGCCACTGCACCCCCATTCTGACTGTTGGATCTGAAGAAAAATTTCAAAGAAATTTCTTCATATTGCACTAAATTAAAATTTGGACTACCATAGCGAGCCAAAATATTAACCTACAAACCCGATTTGAACAAACTTGAATCTGACCCCCTTAGAGATGTTGCATACCAAATATGAAAGCATTCTGACTAGTGGATCTGAAGAAGATTTTTAAAGAAATTTCCTCATATTGCACTAAGTTAAAATTTGGGCTACCATAAGGAGCCCAAATATTAACCCAGGGAACCAATTTGAACAAACTTGAATCTGACTCCCCTAGAGCTGTTGTAAACCAAATATGAAAGGATTCTCACAGGTGAAACTGAAGACGATTTTTAAAGAAATTCCCTCATATTGTACAAAGTTAAATTTCAGATTCCAATATGGAGCCCAAATATTAACCCAGGCACTCGAATTGAACAAACTTGAATCTGACTCCCTCAGAGATGTTGTATACCAAATATGAAAGCATTCCGACTGGTGGATCTGAAGAAGATTTTTAAAGAAATTTCCTCATATTGCACTAAGTTAAAATTTGGGCTACCATAGCGAGCCCAAATATAAACCTAGGGACCCAATTTTAACAAACTTGAATCTGCCCCCCCCCCCCCCTCCCTAGAGATGTTGTATACCAAATATAAAAGCATTCTGACTGGTGGATCTGAAGAAGATTTTTAAAAATTATCCCCCATATTGAACTAAGTTAAAATTTGGGCTTCCATAGGAAGGAATTTTAAAGAATATTCCCCATATTGACCCGAGTTAAAAATTTGGACTCCTGCATTGAGCCCAAATATGAACGAATGGGCTTTATTTTAACAAACTTCTGTTCCCTGTATGCAATGTTTTCAATAAAATTAATGTGAGGTATAGACTGTACTAAAGAACTGAGGGGTAGGTTAATGTGGCCCTCACAGTTAATGAATGTCAACCAAAGTTACCAAGTTACAGTGAAATTATTCCAAAACGAGTCATCCTATCCAGTTACAATGAAATCCCTTCATAAATATGGCCTGTAGACTGTGCTAAAGGTTTTCGGGCTTCGGGCCTGAGTAACCATCACAGGTGATCGATCGCAACCAAAAGGGCATGTACTCATCTCGACATTACACTGCGTCATCCTACCAAGAAACAATGAAATCCCTTCTTAAATACGACCTGTAGTCCATGCTAAAGGTTTTTGTGTTTTGGGCGAAGGCAGCCGTCACGGTTGAATGATCGCTACCAAAAGGGGACGTTCTCATCTGGACATTATCTGGAATCCTGCCAATTTACTACGAAACCCTTCATAAATACAGCCTGCAGACTGTGCTAAAGGTTTTTGGGCTTCGGGCCCCTGTAAGCTTCACAGTTGACAAATCGCGACCAAAAGGGGACATTCTCATCTAAACATTATAAGGAGTCATCAATACAACCTGTAGACTGTGCTAAAGGTTTTCGGGTTTTGGGCTCGTGCAGCCATCACGGTTGACAGATAGTGGCCAAATGTGGAAGTTCTCATCTAGACATCATAGAGTCATCCTACCAAGTTACAATGAAATCCCTCCATATTAAATATGATCTGTAGACTGTGCTAAAAGTTTTTGGGCTTGGGCAGACGTCATGGTTGACAGATCATTAAGGTGACGTTCTCATCTAGACATTATATAGTCATCCTACCGAGTTACAATGAAATTCCTTCATAAATACGACCTGTAGACTGTGCTAAAGGTTTTCGGCTTGGGCAGCCATCACGGTTGACCGATTGCGACCAAAAGGGGACGTTCTCATCTAGACATGACCTCAAACCTGCATATGAAATTTTGTTACGATCAGACAAGAACAGCAGGGTGTAGCCTATGCTGAAGGAAAATGTGAACAGACTTCCACATGTGTGATGGCAATAGCTTATCTTGACTTTGTCAAGTTAAGATAAAAATGCAATGCCCCTTCGGGACCATCACTCGTGCAAACTTTCACTTGAATTGGCCCATTGGTTTTGGAGAAGACCAAAACATAGTGTTAACGGACAGATGGACGACAGACGGAGAGCGATGAGATTAGATCAGCTTGACTTTATCAAGGTGAGCTAAAAGTTTTGGGGGGTACTTACCGAGTTATGCCCCATGCACATGGCAACTTTATTTGAACAGGCTTGAATTGATATATTATAAGGAACAAGCGTATCAAATTATGTTACATTTGGACCATTAGTTTTTGAGAAGACGACAATGTAACGTTCACGACGTTGGGACAATCACTGAAGCTCTCCTTGAGCTTCACTTAGGTGAGATAAAAATATACAAAGTTAAAATCTGGGCTCCCAATTATGAACCCAGGCCAGGTCTGACCCTCCTTAGGATGCCGTAGACCAAATATCAAAAGATTCTGATAGGTGGTTCTCGAGAAGATTTTATTAATTTTTAAAAACGTGTATAGGTGCTAAACAGAGTTATGCTCCTTCTGGTGCCCCACCCCTGTAGGCCTGACAACTATTTGAACAAACTTGATATGACATGTGGGTAAAGAATATGTATATCAAATTTGGTTCAGTTTGGTCCAGTAGTTTTTGAGAAGACAATAATGTCAAGTTTACATACGAACAGAGTACCAGATGGTTGAACAGAAACTGATCACTAAAACTCCTCTTGAACTTTCCTCTGGCAAGCTAAAAATTTAGACACGAAATGGATAATACTGGAATCAGGCATATCAAAGCACCGCTGGTACGAACATAACCGGTACTGGGATGGGACAGAGCCTGTCCCATCGAAACCGGCACAAAGACAAATCAACAATTGGAAGACATATCGCAAGCTGATGGCAGAAATTTGCATTTAAACTGTGCCAGTCCCCAAGATCACTTGACAAACATGGCATCGCCCAATTATTCTGCAGTGACATCAAAGTGATCATAAAGCACGAAGATCATGCTTTATGATTAATTTGATGTCAACACAGAATAATTTCTTTGAAGTAGCCGATGATGGCACTTCCAGTGTCTTTGATGCGACGTATGAAAAGTCAAAATGGTCGGCCTTATCGAGTTGTGGTGCAGACAGAACATGCACCTGTACAGTGTTTTGGTATGTTCCTTCACAAACAAGTTAAAAGGATGTTGTACATGTGTGCCAAACAGGATTGTCACTCCTGTTCACCCTCGTTCAATTAGGAATTTTCCCATAAAATAATTTTGTCCTGGTACCGACAGGACCAAAGCTTAACTCCCAGCGCTCTGGTAGTATTTCAAAATTTCCATTATTGACTCCATATTGTCCGTATAGAATGAAACATTTAACAAAATATATCTTGTTTGACAGAGCTCAGTGAGCTCTGTCCAACAAGATATAATTTATTAAATTTCCAGTTGCACTGTGGGAAAAATTTGCTGCTAAAAACTGGCATTTTGACATCGGTGTGCAGAGAGTTATGTACTGGTACCGGTTGGAGCATGAGGGAACCAGCGGTACAGGTACCGGTTGACATGCCTGACTGGAATTCACACACATAAACTTAGGCATAATGACTAACATGTCTGGAAACACTTCCAAAATTGTTTTTACAAATAAACAAATGCTCAAATTGTTTTCTTATGTTTTTTTATTCATCCACCAAATGTAAAGTTTATGCAAGATTTTATTTTACATACAATATTATGTTGGTAGTTGTACAAATTTACAAGAAAAACAAGCTAGATGTCATGTTCTATATAATAACAATGGTTGTAATAAAATGAAAATTTGATCATTATTAAATGAGATTCATGATACGACATTTAAAATTTCTAAAACGTAATCATATTAAACAGTTCACTTCAGCAGACCTGATATTCAATCACTCACAGGGTTCATATCCAATACAGAGAGTTGCTTACACTGAGACATCTTCAAACTTTCGAGATATTTTTCAATTAATCTTTTAGCTAACACATTTGCTAAAGATTTCTTGAATACTGCCAAGATTTTCATTTTTTTACCCCCAAAACAGCTCACTGGAACAAAATTGATTACCTGCAAAATACAGAGGAACCCTGTTAATTGAAAGGTCACTTTGCCGAAGAAAATTATCCAATTAATAGGAATTTGAGATAAAATGAGTATTTATGCTTTTAAATCTCGTTTGACAGAGCTTGATGAGCTCTGTCAAACAAGATATAATCAATTGGATGTACAAAGACCAAATAGGTTTATGAACAATCGGGATTTGGTGACAGTCATGGTAATTTCTCATCATATTACAAAATGTTTTATTCAATTAACCCTTAACTATTTTCTTTCATTTATTGTCTCAAAAACATGGGTTATGACCCCTCTTTGGAAAGAGCTCAAAGAGCTTGTTCAAAAGAGGGGTCATAACCTATGTTTTTGAAAAAAATAATGAAAATTAAGTAGCAATTTCTGTGAATAGTGCTGGCCGGTTTGGCCTGTTACGATGGCCAAACTGGCCAGCACTATTCAAATTTGTTCGGAATGTATGGTAAATGCTTTTGTGTTTGGAAATTATATTCAATTAACACTGTTGGTCAGCAAAGAGATATTAAATTAAGTGGGCTGTTTTCTGTATAGCTTATGACCCCTCAAAACAACAAACTCATTCCAATGAGAAATCTTGAGGTCAAAAATAAATTTTGAATAATCTTTTTATTCATTTGCAGAAGTGCAACTCGATATTTCATAGTTGGGGGTGCATAGGATTTACACTCTGTGGGTGACAAACTTCAAAATCCACTGAGCCCACTGCATCATGTTTGGTGAATGAGCATAAAATAAGTGACATGTTAACCCTTTTAAACTAATATGCAGTTCCACTAATAAACAATCCCATCATTAATGCCTTACCAAATATATCTGGTCAACACCATTCACAAAAAATTTCTCTTCAAATTTTTTCCCATTTTGGTCTCCAAAACAGAGCTTTTATCCTTTTCCCAATGCATACCAATATTAACATTTTTTTATTTTTTAAAAATTACCAAAAAATTTCACCCAAACCATATTTTGTGACCTCTTCACTGGAACGAGCTTGATTAGCTCATTCCAATGAGGGGGGGTCACACAATGGTTTGATGCACCTACCCAATAATAGATGCACCCAACCCCAATCATTGGGAAGCATTCCCAGAGAGCTTCCAAACAATCAGTGTTTAATATAGATATTCAACGAATAAAAATGCAATTGAAGAATAAATACCAGAACTTTTAATTGCACATGTCACCAAAACAGGACAAGCAATTTTCTTAGTAAATTTTTTCCAAGAACTTTCCATCACTTTGATTAACAAAGTCCAATTTTCGAGCATTTCCAAGCATCTGGAATCTCAGTTTCAAGGACTAGCACAAACCCTAGTTGGGAGTTAAATGAAAATATACAGGTTTCATCATAAAATTTCAATTAATTCAGCACTGACCAGATAACAGACATATGGACCCTTTTTCACTCCCATTCTACAACGGTGTGGGCAGTTAATACATCCAAACAACCTGCTCTAACATGCTTTCTTTTTTCAGTCGTGGAAACATTTGAATATCAAGTCAAAAAGGGTTAAGTTTTTAAATGATGTAAATGCATATTATCTCTTTATCCCCAGATCATCTGAAGATTTTACGTCTATTTATGTTTGGATTATTGTGGCTTCCCTTGTTTTCTTCCCAAAATAAAAAAAAAATCCTGATTACAATACAGGTTTCTTCGGTGCTGCAATAAATCAGGAAATTTCTCATGGTAAAATCCAGCAGGTATCACAACAAATACAATTTTCTACAAGTTAAATGGCTTATATCTCTTAGTTATCTCAATCTTAGTTTAAAATAGAGCGTAAAGTTCATTTGTTCTTTTATTAACCCTCTATACACTTTTATCAAAATACTGAAATTTTAAGCAGCAAATTTTCCCATAATGCAATTCGTAACAAGTGCAACGCGAAGAGTAGCAAATACTCCCAACAGTGTCATAATGCCATGGCGGCCATATTGAATTGGCAAGCCAAATCAAAATCGAAAGGAAACTTTGTCTTGTCATCCACAAGTAATCTAAAAAATTTTGATTTGATCAAGTAAGTGATTTTCAAATCCAACATGCAGTGAATACAATACAGAGGTTGGGAAAAATTGTCTAAGTCAAAAAAGGCCCATAACTCTGGTAAAAATTACTTGACGGAAACGTTCCTTGTGCAAAAACGTTCCCCCATCTATCAGCATAACACAGGAGATGCAAATCTGACTAAGGGCTTTGAAATTACAATGCAAAATGTTTGTATGGACAAAGGGCTTCACTGGATACCTCCGAATCCTCCACTGGAGGTCGGGGGCATAATAATTGGTAATAATGAGCTCTGTCAAACAAGAATGAATAAGTTAACCCTGTGGTGACAAAACGGCAGTTTTTGGCAACAAATATTTCATATAACCAAATATACCTTGTTTGACAGAAGATATAATTGGTTAACTTCATAGTTAAAATGAGAAACACAGTGATCGACGAAAATTCAGTTGCACTACAGAGTGCTAGGGGTTAAATTCTTAGTTGCACTGTGTGAAAAATTGACGGTTAGAATTTCGATATTTGACATCAGTGTGTGGAGGGTGAATGTATTCTTGAAATTATTCCCTTTAATATCTCAGACAAAGGTTTACAACATTCATCATATTTTATCATCATACGTTTATTTTTTAGCATAAAAAACAAAGCATTTTGTTCCCTCATTCCAAATGTCCATAAACGGACATCTAGAAGACTTTTGTTACTTATTTTTGTGGCCGAAGATCAAGTGGCCTCATCTTTGTGACAAGGTCTATACTTTGATACAAGTGCATACATATTAATCTTTACCTGATGCACAGTATATCAAAATTTATTATTTTAATTATTGTTTTTTCAAATTTAAAAAAAATTTCAACAAAACCATATCATGTGACTTCTCACTGCAACAAGCTCGATGGGCTTGTTGCAATGGGGGATCACATGATCTAGTTTTGTTGAAATGTTTTTGAAAAATATACTGCTTAATTTGTAAATTACACAGGTGGATACTGCCAATTAGCCAATTGATTATACCTATGTTGCTCATTAGGTGGAGGATTAATAGTAATCAAATGTAATTATCATAGTGTAAAAGTAATTAACCCTTTACCCAATGTAACGGCAAAAAAACGGCCAGCACTATTCTAAAAAATCGCAGATTTATTTTCATTATTTTTTCATTTTTTGTTTCAAAAACATAGGTTATGATTCCTCATTGGAACGAGCTCATCGAGCTCGTTCCAATGAGGGGTCATAATCTATGTTTTTGAGACAAAAAATGAAAAAAAATAGTTATTCAAGAATTTTTTTTGCAAGTGTCGTCTGCTTTTCATGTTAGGGAAAGGGTTAAAGGAAGACAACTAAATCTAGAATTCAGATGTGGGGGAATTTGATTGTTTTCTGTTATTAATTGAAATGATTATTTATTTGGGTTTAGTCTTACAAAATCTTATTTCACCTTCAGATTTGCTGCGAGCTAATACTCTTTCGTGCAGTTATGGAGGAGGGAGAAATATGCCAACTATACTAGTCCCTACATAATTTGTATTTTTATAGCAGGACACTACATACATTTTCTAATCAAAATGGTCTGATAAACTGATCATTCCTTGAAAGTGGACAGATAGGATAGCAGGTAACATTTTTTTATGAACCAACTCATCAAAAACAAAATTGGTAAAATCCTGAAAAAGTTACAAGCAATTTTAAAACAATATCACTTTGACAATTGACAATTAACAATGGAGGGTGGTGGCTGAGTGGATAAGTGCGTTGATCTCTCATGCCAGAGGTCCCAGTATCCATCCTCGGTCGGAGAAAGTTCTCAAGGTGTCTGATCACTCTCTGTCAGCATCAAGTGTGGGGTTGATGCTATCACAGGGTACCATCATATTGGGATTGGACGTAAAATGGCTGTCCTCTGTGTGGAGAGATGCATGCTAAAGATCCCTTCATAGTATTCAAGGAGGTGGAGCCAAGAAGTTGTCACTGCGAAGGCCACACACCTGTGTCATTGGGCCAAGGAGAGGTATTAATATAAGATGAATAACTTGCTCGCCAATTCTTGTAAAACAAATAAGCTTAAAACAAGACAAATGACATACTATTTATTTATTTATTGGTGCTTAATGTCCTATACTTATGCACAATGGCTAATCATGACCGTGACAGCTTTACGGGTGGAGGAAGCCGGAGTACCCAGAGAGAACCACCGAGCTCCCCAACATCATAACTCCGCACTGCAGCACAGAAGGGTGAGATAGGTTGAAGACATGCTTACCAACAGTGCAGTACGCCTTAGTACACAGCATCATCGGGCCCCCATGTGGACAACCGGGGTTAAGTGCCTTGACCAAGGACACAACGCAGGAGTCTGAATTGATTGCTCAGGCAGTCACCCATCCGAGGATTAACCGGGCTCGACGTTGCTTAACTTCGGTGATCTGACGACAACCAATTGACAAACTAGAACAACCAAACCATCAAATTTAACCCCCTCCACACTGATGTCAAAATATCCAGATTTGAAGTAGCCATTTTCTCCATAATGCAACTGGGAATTTAACCAATTCAATCTTGTTTGACAGAGCTCATTGAGCTCTGTCAAACAAGATTGAATTGGTTAAATTTCTAGTTGTATTATGGGAAATATTTGTACCCTGAACTTTAGATATTTCGACATCAGTGTGCAGGGGGTTAAAATAGGTCATTTGGTAAAGTGGAACCCTGTTAATTGAATAGCCACTTTGCTAAGGAAAATTATTCAATTAACAGGGATTGTGTCACTTTCCTGTATTCGAGAGATAAACTTAGTATTTATTCTATTATATCTTGTTTGACAGAGCTCCATGAGCTCTGTCAAACAAGATATAATAGATTAACTGCCTGTATTGGATGTACTGAGGCCAAATAGGTCTATAAACAAATGGAAACGGGGGGAGAGTCGGTAATTTCTTGACAGGTTACAAGAGTTTTTATTCAATTAACAGGAGTTTACTCTATAACCTATATTCAATTAACAGGTAAAATTTGTCCAGGAGGTATGGTAAATGGTTTTGTGTTGGGAAATTGTATTCAATTAACAGAGTTATTCAGTTAAGAGATATCCCATTAAGTGGGCTCCACTGTACTACAACCTTGTAAAAGAAATATTTTACAATTCATAAAATGGCAAGAATGAAGTAAGAAAAAACACAACTCTCAAATAATTGTTTAAAATAGGTAAGCTTATTCATTTATTCATGTTTAAGGTCACTTTCAGCATCTATTGCTATATCATGACTGTAATATAGGTATGAAGTCAAGTTTAGCCAGTCGTTTATACCTATGCTGCCCGAACATTTCTGAACTTTATTTATTTGTGTTTAAGTTCACATACTTCTCCACAATGGCCAAGAATGATCACAAAATGGATATAAAATCAAATCCAACCAATCGTTTACACCCGTTTTGCCCATTTGAAAAGACTTCCAACCCAAGCACTGTTCACCAGGTCCTACTTTACCAGTAACACAGAGCTTGTTTACTACAGTTAACCCTTTACCCAATGAATCAGCCACATCCGCCTGCGTAATATGCAAAATTCAGCAGCTGAAAAAAATCTTATTTTTCAAAAACTTTTAACAAAACCATATCATCTTTGGAACAAGCTCATTGATCTCGTTCCAATGATGGGGTCACATGATATGGTTTTGATGAAATTTTTTGAAAAATTTAAAAAATGATTTTTAAAATAATTTTATATTGTCTGCATTGGATAAAGGGTTAACAAGTATGGCTTCACTTCGCAAAGGAGAACACCTTTACCAACCAACTTCATAATCAAGTATCGATTGCCTAAACAAAGAGCAAATAATGACTGAAAACCATAAGTTATTAACCCTTTACCTAACATGAAAAGCAGACGACACTTGCAAAAAAATTCTTGAATAACTTTTTTTTTTTTGATTTTTTGTCTCAAAAACATAGGTTATGACCCCTCATTGGAATGAGCTCGACGAGCTCGTTCCAACGAGGGGTTATAACCTATGATTTTGGGACAAAAAATGAAAAAATAATGAAAATTATTTGGTGATTTTTTGAGAATAGCGCTGGCCGGTTTTGGCTGTTACGTTGGTTAAAGGGTTAACTCTCATGACTTGGAGGTCATGTCAACTGACAGAGAATTTTGTCGATAAGAGATTTTTTTGCGAAACATACTATATTTCTAAATGTACAGCACTTTTCAACATATGGACACAGTTAACTGCATAAAACTGATCAATCATTTGAGATAAAACCGAAGGATGATTGTCATAAAAAATGGGAATGTTCACATTTTTCCGTGAAAAGGCAGTCAAATATTCTTGTGGAAGATCGAACAAACTGTTGCATGAACATGAACTACAGATCGGTTTCACAAATAAAATTTGACTATTTATGGTCTCAAATGTATCTTTGGTTTCATTTGCACAGAATAAAAATGCCTTACTCTCAGGATGAGAACTCCAGTTCAACTTTTAAACATTACTTTCAGCTTCAGAACTGAAAATAAGCAATCTGCCATTAGCAGAATGAGTTACCCAAAGGGTGAATTTGCTGATGTTATCCCATACAGTGGGTTAGAATCCCCCCCCCCCCCCCCCCCCAAATTTATCCTCTGGGTACCTCTTTCTGTTCAGGTCTTGATTCAGATTGAAGTTTACAGAGGGTAAATTTGGTGATGCTACCCTGCTGTGCAGGTTAGAATCACCAAATTCACCCTCTGTGGACTTCATTCTGCAGATGACAGTCTGCTTATTTCAAGGCTTGTTCAGCTTGTCTGATTCCAAGGCAACGGTTGATTTAATATCAATCCTTTATCTAACACAACTTCCTTAAATGTTTTCTAAACAATGGAAAATTTTCATTTTTCTGTTTCCAAACAATAGCTTATAACCTGTAGTGGAATGAGTGTTATAAACTGGGGTTTGGATGCACATAAAAAAAAAATGAATGGTTATGTTCTTTTCTGAACAGTGCTGGGCATATCTGGTATATCCATGAAGTTAGGGTCATTAAAGACTGTTCTTCCACCAGAGTATAGAAAAAAAAGACCAGGGTGTTTTCCAAACTCTCAGGCCACCAATCTAATTCTGTAAGGAATTTAATGCTGTTATGGGCTGTTTGTTTATCCACTTTTCTTGGAAGTTTGTGTACAGATTACTGCTGTGGTGTTCCTTCACTCACAGACATAGATATTCTTTCATACACCAGTTATAGATAATTCAATAAGTATTTAATTTACCATGAAAACACCAAGATATTGAAACAATTAGTGGAATGAACGTAATCGTAAATCCAAGTGGCAATGGAGAGCCTTCATTCCTAATGGTAATGTCAACAAAATATTTGTTAAATTACGTCTCGATTGAACAACATTTCCTGCATTGATTCAAAGAAAATGAATCATCGGGAATACATCAGTTGGTCAGAAAAGCGTAGGTTCGCTTTTCCGACCAACTGAAATGTTCCAGCCGAGTGAAAGTAAACATGTACGATGGACTATTTCAGGACAAGACTGGTTCCAGGCCAGAGCTGCATCAAAATTCTCACAGAATAAGACTGGTGGCTGCAGAGCTTGGATATTTTAAAGCACGTTCCAGGAACTTTATCACCAATTATTTTCATCATCTGAAACTTTCTTCAGTCAGTTTAAGTTTCTTTGACTGCAACACAAGTAAAAAGTCAAGATTAGGAAACTGTTTACACATATAGCTGCCCACCGTAAAGGACTCCCACCCCAGCTGTTCGTAACTGGATCCTATTATGCCATTGACATTAATTATTTATTTTATGGGTGTTTAAGGTCACTTATTACTTTCCAAAGTGTGATTTACTGGGATTTCTGGGTTTGATTATCAACGATAACTTCACAAGTGAATTATGCATCCGTGCACGCAAACAAAGATGCTTTGCCGTGGGTGTAATGGGGACTTCATTGTTTTTTTTTTAACCCTTTACCCAACATGAAAAGCAGACAACACTTGCAAAAAAAAATTCTTGAATAACTTTTATTTTCTTTTTTTGTCTCAAAAACATAGGTTATGACCCCTCATTGGAACGTGCTCAATGAGCTCGTTCCAATGAGGGGGTCATAACCTATGTTTTAGAGACAAAAAATGAAAAATTAATTAGCAATTTTTCAGAATAGCGCTGGCCGGTTTTGGCCGTTACGCTAGGTAAAGGGTTAAATAATATAATTATCGTTAATAATGAAAAGTAATAAACAGAGTAATCACTTGACTGGACTGGTTACGTGAAATAATTCATTCGAGGCGAAGGACTATATTGTAAAACACTTGTGCGCATTCGCACACTCTTGTTTTTACATCGTCCCTCACCTCTCCTGAATTATTTCAAGTAACCAGTCCAGTCAAGCGATTACTCTCTATATATTTCTGCGCAATGGCTAATCGTGACCGCATCATGGATAAATTCAAATCCAGCCAATTGTTTATCCCCACATTGCCCATTTTTGAGGACTTCCATCCCAGACATTGGTGACCGGATCCTATTTTACCAGTAAACAAGCACTGCTTCACTTCCCGGGGTTCTCACTGGGGATCGTGTACCCAAACAGAACCATCCAACTGTGGCAAGAAACTATCAGACTATCCAACTCAAGCAAAGCTTAATCGCACCTCACACTGGCTGAACATGTGAACCAGTAATGTGCTGTATGTTTCGCATTCTGCTCCCATTCAAGGAAGTGGAGTTGAAGTGAAAGACATCCTAAAAGTAAGGCAAGTCAGTCTGGACTATTATCTGAATGTGATTTAAAAAAAAAACAACAATAACACAACAATTAACAGAATAATATGACATGATTTATAATGAAAAATAAAATATTAAAAATGAGCACATACATGGAGCATATGTCCTTTATCAGAATTTACAATACTAATCACTTTAATAGTAGAAATCCTGCTTCATGACACAGGAAACCATCTTCATCAATGGTACAGGGATGAGAGTGTAATGCATGGTGTTGAGCCCACACAGGGGCAGACTGGGCCAAGAAAAGTTACCGGGAAATGCACCTAGGGGGGCCCAGACCGGGAGAAAAGTTTGATTTTTCGAACTGAACGAACACAGCTTCCTTGCATCCAAGCCAGAAAATAAGCGGACTGTCATCTGCAAAATGAGGTCCCCAGAGGGTGAATTTAGTGATGCTACCCTGCACAGCAGGGTATCACTAGATTTACCCTCTGTGAACTTCAATCTGAATCAAGGTCTCAAAACTAAACATAAAGAGGTACCCAAAGGATAAATTGGCCCACTGTATGGGATAGCGTCATCAAATTCACCCTCTGGGGACCTCATTTTGAAAATGTCAGACTGCTTATTTTCAGGCCTGCTTGCATCTGAGCAATCAATAACAATCTGCAGAGAGGACATTTCTATAGCATTTTTGTATCATCTTCCTTAATCATTCCGCAAAAATGGTTCTGTACTGAGGGCGGAGAGAAAACCGCAGAAAATTTAGATTTTTGAAATTGAAGGAATGATGTTTCCTTTCTTCTGAGCGATCAATGGCAGACAAGACTGCTGGTATATTAAAATGTTTATGTGGCCTGCCAATGGCCGTCCACATAGAGAACATTTTGATATACCAGCAGTCCGTGTAATTATATCCATTTTGGCTTTTGATTATTTTCACGAAATTTTGTGCACCAACTGGTGTCGGGCTGCATCAATTTTGGGGGCCCCAGGAAGACCCCAACAAAGGGGCCAACTAGGAATTTTCCCCAGTCGACCTTACGGCCAGTATGCATCTGAGACCACAGTCTTTTGAAATATTTAGAAACAGACTTCTAATTCAGATAACTGGTTCAAAGATTTTTTATCTCAACACCAAGGATATGTATATTCTATTCAAATAATGCTAAGATAAGGCATTTTCCATGAATTTACGTGAAAGTGGTCTTTCAGACCATTTTCATGTAAAATTAATGAAATATTAAATAATTTTGGGATTTGATGAAGCAATAAGCCAAAATCAGTGAATTGAAAACAAAATTATCTATTCATCAATTTATTTATTCATTGATGCTTAAGGTTACATACTTCTGCACAACGGCTAATCGTGATCGCGACATGGTTAGAAAGTCAAGTCCAGTCAATCGTTTATACACATATTGCCCATTTTAGAGGACTTCCACTCCAGGCATTGGTGACAGGATTTAGAGCTTCTGAGAAGACTTGAAACCCCATGGAAAACTTTTTTTTAAAATATATTTTAAAATTAGGTAATTTACCAACATACTTGCAGCACCATGTCAGATGAACAGTCTCACTGCATGTGCTTGAGAAGCTGAGGAGTAAAAAAAAAAAAATAACTGGAGAACAATGAATGAGCGATTCAAAACTTTAGAGATCAAAAGATATCATTTTCTGACTTTCCTGCTTGTGGCAGATGGCAGACACTTGTTTTAACTTTTATTCTTACCAGAAGCAAAAGCATTACCACACATGGGATAGATTATTCACATTTTTCAAACTTTAACCCCCTGCACACTGATGTCAAAATATCTAAATTTCAGCAGAAAACATTTCCCATAATGCATCTAGAAATTTAACCAATTCAATCTCATTTGACAGAGCTCATTGAGCTCTGTCAAATGAGATTGAATTGGTTAAATTTCTAGATGCATTATGGGAAAAAACAGCTTCCAAAAATTTTAGTATTTTGACATCAGAGTGAAGTGGGGTTAAAGCATATTGTACAGCCCAAAAATATTTCCAATGCATTTGTGCTAAAAATAAATACGTTTCAACAGATATATCCAAAGATCAGAGATTATTGATGGGCTGACATGCTGGCTATATCCTCACCGAAACGATGTTAACCCTTTACCTAATGCAACAGCTAAAAATCACCCAATTTTTTTTATTTTTTCATTTTTTTTGTCTTAAAAACATAGGCTATGGCGTCTCTTTGGAATGAGCTACTGAGGGGTCATAACCTATGTTTTGAGACAAAAAAATTACTTATTCAAGAATTTTGTGAGTGTTGTCTACTTTTCATGTCAGGTAAAGGGTTAATGACCACTTCAGGTGAATAATCAATGTATGGGAATACATTTTTTGAATCTTCACAATAAATGAATAGAACACCTCTTCCAACCATGAGACTTAGAAATGAATACAAAAAGAAAAGAAGTTTGCTTCAAGATAAATGTACCAAAATCAAGGAGTTAGATGATGGCAACTTCACAAAATTTATTTATTTATTGATGTTTAAGGTCACATATTTCTGCACAATGGCTAATCGTGATTATAATATAGATATAACGTCAAGTCCAGCCAATCGTTTATACCCATTTTAGAGTACTTCCACCCCAGGTATTGGTTACCACAGTGAACAAGCACCGCTTCACTTCCAAGGGTTAATATGCAGAAAAATGGTAAAAGCTGTGACCAAATTAAGGAACATGCTAAAATACTGTGCTTGATTTGTTTAAAATAGAATTATTTCAAAAGTTTCAATTGTTAGAGTTTCTCGTTTTTTTATGCTGTGTGAAGTTACAAGGCAATCTAAAGGCCTGAAATTACCCATCATGCTCTTAACTGATAAAGTGCTGAGTTTTTTCGGACAACAAATCAAAGCTCATCGTATACTGCTCTATTACATTTAATTGGATAGTGCCTTATAGGCACTATCCAATTAAATGTCAGAGAGCAAGGTATTGTATAAAAAATCTGATTCATATCAGGGACAATAAAGGCTTTCTCAGGCAGAATATAGCTACAGACAGTTATTGCCTGTCACCTTTAGTAAAGCCCAAAATAGGGCTTCCAGCACTCAACCAGTTAAAAGATATACTGTTAAAATAAAGCTGTGAATGATCTTTTATTTCTTCAAATTTACTTGAAAATGGCCTGAAAGACCATTTTCATATAAATTTAGAGAAATAAATATGAGTGATAAAAAAAAATTGGGAAAAGACTCAAATTGGATAAACTCTCCCTCTCCCACCAATCTCATCCCTGCACTTATAATCCCACTAGTAATCATCCCCAAAAAACATTGCATTTGTTTCTTTTAACCCTTTACGCAACGCAGACAATATCAAAATTTATTATTTTAATCTTTTAATTTTAAAAAAAATTTCCACAGAACCATATCATGCGACCCCCCTCATTGGAACGAGCCCGATTAGCTCGTTCCAATGAGGGGTCACATGATATGGTTTTGTTGAAAAATTTCTTTCTTTCAACTGCTGAATTTGCAAATTACGCAGACAAATGCAGGTGATTCGTTAGGTAAAGAGTTAAAATGGAGTTGTGTTCCAAGACAGATCAGTTCACATTTTTATTGCAGTAACAGGATAACCACAAATGTTTTTCATTATAAAAAAACGCAATAGCCATACAAGAGAATTCTGTTAAGCAAAAATCACATCTGAATGCCATCAATACGCCCACAACATTTTTCATGAAATGTCTTTCAAATATAAAGGAGGTAAGTTCATTGTTTCTTATCTATCTATAAAATACAATCAGAAAAAAAATTAGAAAAAATGAAAAAATATCAACCATTATATTTTAAGAGTTTTGCACCAAATCTAACAACCAGTACATACTGTGAGGGTTCTGCACCAAACAGCCAAATCCACATCTCCATGAACTCCCCCCACCCCCAAAGAAAATTGTTCACACAGTTGCCACATGTCACTCAAAACTTCTGATTTCAACCCTTTTCCAAACTTAGACTAAATCCCCCAGTGCTTTAAACAAAAATTGTTAAAGATTTTATTCACTTTTATAACAATTTGCAACAAAAACATAGCATAACATCTCAACGGAACTAATTTGCAGAGCTTGTTCTTAGGAAGAGCCATAAAATATGTTTTGAAAGTGAAAATATTAAGTCATTTGCGAAAGAATATTGTATCATCTGCCACTTGTATTGCTTCAAGGACTAAACTTTTACAATTTGAAACTGAATTATTAATTAACACGCAACAAATTTTTATTTTGCCCTCCCTCCAAAAAGTTTGGACTATTCAAGGAAAATGAACTGGACAACTCGTCCCACTAATTCCAATGTGTTCTATGTGCCTACTGCTCTTTTTTTCTTTTTTTTTTTCAACTACACAATTTGCAAATTTTGTGGACCAATGCAGCCGAGTTGTTAGGTTAAGGGTTAAAATAGAACCCGGGACCAATACTATAAAACTTTTACAATTGTAACTTTTAAAATTGTATTTTCTAGAATTGTATTTTCAAGTTATGGCTTTAAATGGGTTGAAATGAACCATTAGCATTTTCAAAGATGTGGCAATTTACCAGTTGGTTGGTAAATTGCCATATCTTTTAAAATGCTACTGATTCATTTTAGTCCGTTTTATTAATACATGCAGGTAGAAAATACAATTGTAAAAGTTTTACAGTTTTGGCTCCAGTTGAATGGTGATTTCTGTATATTGCACTGCATGGTTTTGTTTAAATTGATAGGCAAAGGATGACATTTTTCCTTGAACCTTCCAAGAGCTTTTCCATTTCTCACAAAGACCTTTCCTGGTTGTAATGAAATTCTACAGAATCACACTTCATTTACAACCATAATATACTACATGAAATATATACTTTCTAAATGCATTTCAAAATCAAAAGTTCTTAAATACACAGCCATATTAAGAAAAAAAAAAGAACTTCCTGTTTACACTTTCATACAAAATTATGAAGTAACAGGTGAAATAAATAGTGAGTAAACACAAAAACTATTTTCATGTCACGTCACCCCCCCCCCCCCCCCCCCCCCCCCCCCCCCCCCCCCGATATCATTTCTCAAAGATCTTTTGAAGATTTTTTCACAAAATGCTGCAAAGGATGAGAGTATCAAATTCAAACAACAAGTAGAATAAAAAAATTATTTTCGTAACCCTACAAGTGCAGTATGTGTGCTATAAAATGCATACAACTGTACTGATGGAAGAAGTTATGCCCAGTCACATTACCAAACTTCTCTAGATATCAATCAAACATTTTTTATGGAATAAAACTCTCAAAACTGAAAGATAAAAGATATTAAGTGATCAGTTCACCCCTTATTTTACACATTTTTGAAACATTGCCAATTTGTATTTTAAATATAGTTTATGTTCTATTGAAGGTCAAAACCATTTTTTTTTAAAACTTCATATATTCATGTACAATACACTTGGGAGGATTTTACACTTGGTTTCAAGATCGGTGAACTCATACACAGAACAAAGCACACGTGTGAATAGGTTAATCAATATGGCACGAGCGCGAATGAGGAAGGATAAAATAAGAAGCCACAGGCCTCAAGTTTTATCCTTCTGCGATGGCACAAGTGCCATATTGATTAATCATTCACGTGTGTGTGTCGTTCTGTATTTATTACATGCCTTCACGTCTATAAAAACAATTATTAAGACACTCAGCAATTCATTTGACAACGATCAACAAAAACAATACATTTTATTGCCAACTAAATTTGCAAGGGGAACCCATGTTGTTAATTCCTTCCCTGAGTTCCAATGTGTTCTATGAACCTACTGGCACATAAAACATATTGGAACTCAGAGGATGATTTTCAGCTATCGACAGCGATCCAAATTGTAATTGCGTTGCACGATTTGTTAAAAATTCCAGTGAAATTTTGCTTCTATTTAAAAATAGTCAGTCAACGATTTCCATACAGCATATATGCGTGAACAGATTCCGCGGAACAGATTTTCATTTTCCACATGGTTTAGTGTTGCTGTAGATGGCGATTACATAGAACAGGCGTGTAATAAAATCCTTTTCCTCACTTTCAACTTCAGAAGAAACATAAAAAACTCGACAGGCAAATCTGCCATTCATGAATCACAGAGTCCATCCAAGGGTCTTGAATTGCAAATTTGGGACCAACAAGGATGTGGCAAATGTCCTCATTGCTATTGGGGATTTCTGAATACCCATATACTATTTTTATTTAAGTTTTTACCTTAAAAAAACAGTTTATGATCTCTCACAGTTTATGATCTAGTTCACATCCGGAGCTCTTTTCAATGAGGGGTCATAAGCTATATTTAGGAGGCAGAAAATGAAACTTTTTAGTCATTCAAGAAATACTTTTGTGAGTGTCGTCTGCTACGTGTTAGGTAAAAAGTTAATGGAATATACTCCCGAAATCTAACCACTAAGGGTTGAATAAATTATATTTACTAATTTATTGGGGTTTAATGACACTATCAACAGCCAGGGTCACCTCGTGTCGAACAGTTTTACGTGTGGAGAGAGCCAGAGGTCCCTGAGAACCATCAAACAGTGACAAGCAACTGTCAAACTACACAACGTACTAACTCCAAACAAGCAGCTTTAGTATTGGTTGAAGAAAAGTACACCACCGACATGCAGTATGCTCTAGTACACAGGGTAATTGTGTGCCTCCATGTAATCAACTGGAATTATGCAGATTTTAATTCATTTTACAATTATTTATTGGGGTTTTACGACACTTTCGACAGTCAGGGTCCTATCGTGTGATAGATTCCAGTTAAGCTAATAAAATTTTCAAAAGATACAAAAAGGCATTCCACTTGAACAACAATGGGTATATAGACAGAAAATGATGTGTGTTTGAATCGGTGGGTGTTTTACATAACGAGTTGAAATGGCATAGTCATATTTCGCGACCGCTGTAGGCAACGAGTTATGTAAAACACCCAGCGATTCAAACACACATCGTGTTCTGTGTTTATTACACAACCCATGCATTAAAATTCATTTAAATAAACATTTTAATTCTGATGTTTAAACCAAAATGTGAAGAGTCTGTTTGTTTTGACTGAAGTTGTACTGATCAAATGGATCGATAAAAAATCAAAATAACCTTGTTTGTTGAAATTTGTATCACTGTTTCTCTTCAGCTGGTGCCCATTTCGAAGCATAACTAATGACTCGATGGGAAATGAACTAGAATGAATGGTGCTAGGAAAGAAGTTCCAGCTTGTACATCACCAACTGAATACACAATCATTTATGTCATAGCAGCTATTCCGTTAAATACAATGGGTTCAAAGTTGAATGGATGTGTAATATAATTTGGACTGGCAATGCATGTTGATAAGGACTGTCTTGTTGGTTTTGATAAAGTCTCCAGTATACCTATTGATACATACATAGGTAATGAAGTGACAGCACTTAAAAAGGTTAGCGCTACTGATAATGAAACAGGTCAAACAATGTGTCTCGTCTCATGACATACACAGAAAAACAATTACTTCATGGAAGTCCTAGCACAACTGTTCATTCCACAGTACTCCATATAAAAGGTATAAAGTCTATACTGATTCAATACAGCACAATTTAATCTTCTCGTTCAGATCTTTAGATTATAACAGTATCTCATCTCAATCCTGTAAAATAATAAAATAATATAATTAAGCTATTCAAATTCAAAAAAATTGTGAGTTGCAACTAAGCTGCGACACATGGTAATGAAAAGGATAATGTTCAATGTTTATGAAAGGATTATGAAATAAGACAAGAATTGTGATAACTGAGAATATGTTAACCCTTTACCCAATGCAGACGATATCAAAATTTATTATTTTAAATATCATTTTTTTTTAAAGTTTTCAAAGCATTTCAACAAAACCATATCATGTGACCCCTCGTTGGAACGAGCTCGACGAGCTCGTTCCGAGGGGTCACATGATATGGTTTTGTTGAAATTTTTTGAAAAATAATATTTTTTCAACTGCTGATTTTGCATATTACGTGGGCGGATGTGGACGATTCGTTAGGTAAAGGGTTGATTTCTGTTCCCCTCCCTATGTTTTCAATAAAAATAATTTGAGGTGTAGATTGTACTAAAGAATTGAGGGGTGGATTAATGTGGCCCTCACAGTTAATGTATGTCAACCAAAGTTACCAAGTTACAGTGAAATTATTCCAAAACGAGTCATCCTATCAAGTTACAATGAAATCCTTTCATAAATATGGACTGTAGAGTGTGCTAAAAGTTTCCGGGCCTCAGGCCTGTGTAGCCATCACTAAGCCTGAAAATAAGTAAACTGTCATTTGCAAAATGAGGTCCCCAGAGGGTGAATTAGAAGATGCTACCCAATACAGTGGGCCAAATTATCCTCTGGGTACCTCTTTCTGTTTAGGTTTGAGACCTTGATTCAGATTGAGGTTCAGAGAGGGTAAATTTAGTGATGCTACACTGCTATGCAGGGTAGCATCACCAAATTCACCCTCTAGAGACCTCATTTTTGCAGATGACAGATTGCTTATTTTCTGGGTTGGCAATCACGGTTGACCCATCACAACCAAAAGAGGATGTCCTCATCTAGATATTAGAGTCAGCCTACACAGTTACAATGAAATTCCTTCATAAATACAACCTGTAGTCTGCGCTAAAGGTTTTGGGGTTTTGGGCTCCGGCAGCCGTCACAGTTGAACGATCGCGACCGAAAGGGGGTGTTCTCATCTAGACATTATCTGGAGTCATCCTACCAAGTTACAATGAAATCCCTTCATAAATACAACCTGTAGACTGTGCTAAAGGTTTTCGGGCTTTGGGCCCCTGTAGCCATCATAGTTGACCGAACACGACCAAAACAGGACATTCTCATCTAGACATTATATGGAGTCATCCTACCCAGTTACAATGAAATCCCTCCATAAATACGACCTGTAGACTTTGCTAATGGTTTTCGAGTTTTGGGCTCGGGCAGCAGTCACGGTTGACAGAAGGCGACCAAATGGAGAAGTTCTCATCTATTTATTGTGTTTTAAGGTCACATATTTCTGCACAATGGCTAATCATGACCATGACAGTTTTACGGGTGGAGGAAGCCAGAGTACCCGGAGAGAACCACCGAGCAATGGCGAGCAACTGTCAGCTCCCCAACATACTAACTCCACACAAGCAGGATAAGCACCATCGACGTGCAGTACACTTTAGTACACAGCGTCACCATACCCCCACATGGGCAATGGGGGTGAAGTGTCTTGCCCAAGGACACAACGCAGTTGCCGCAGGTGGCATTCGAATCGAGGACCTCTCGGCTTACAGCCTGCACCTCTACCTACTGAGCCACCGCGCCCCCAAAAGTTCTCATATAGACATCATGCGGAGTTATCCTACAAAGTAACAATGAAATCCCTCCATATTAAATACGACCTGTAGACTGTGCTGAAAGTTTTTGGGTTTCGGGCTTGGGCATACGTCATGGTCGACAGATCATGACCACAAGGGGACGTTCCCATCTCGACACTGAACAGAGTCATCCTACCAAGTTACAAAATATGACCTGTAGACTGTTCTAAAGGTTTTTGGGTTTTGGGCTCAGGCAGCCATCATGACTGGTCGATCGCGACCAAAAGGGGACATTCTCATCTGGACATGATCTTAAACCTGCATAAAGGGCAATAACTCTGCCAAAAACACTTGCATACCAAATATGATGCCATTCCACCAAGGATTTTTAAAGTTACTGAGTTTAAAAACTTGACCACAGACCAAACAACCCTGAGAGACTGACATCGCCACATATGGAGCTGCTATGAAGTTTCACAGAACCTTCACTGCCATTGAAAATCTTCCTTATAATTGTTCTTTTTTTTTTATCTGTTAATCTCTTCAAATTTCACCAATTTTGTTTGGCTGAGCTCAATGAGCAGTTTTCTTCATTGTCATGTGGTTCAGCAAAACTGCTGGTTCCAATACACAAGACTATGAAAGTACTTTTTAAGGTGTTTTTCTCAACTTCAAAGATTTAACCCTCTGCACATTTCAATACCAAAATTTCAAATCGCAAATTTTTCCTATAATGTAACTTCGAATTTAACTGGTTGAGTGCTAAATTATTTTTCAAAAGCATTTGTAACAGGACTATTTTTTTCAAGGATGCCATGTTTTCCAGCAAAGGGAGTCTATTTTATTCAGATTTTGTTTATAAAAAATCATTTGGTTTTAATTTATCGGAAATTATTTATTGGTGTTTTAGTTCACATATTTCTGCACAATTGCTAATTGTGACACAACATGGATAAAAAGTCAAGTCCAGCCAATCGTTTATAATCATGTCGTCCCTTTTATAGAACTTCTACCCCAGGCCTTGATTACTGGGTCCTATTTTACCAGTAAAATAGAGTAAATTGTAACTATTTATTTATTGGTGTTTAAGGTCACATACTTATTCCAATGGCTAATCGCGACCATGACAGTTTTACAGGTGGAGGAAGCCAGAGTCCCGCCACCAAGCATCGATGAGCAACTGTCAGCTCAACATTCTCCAGTCAAGCTCCGCTCAAGCAGGGTTACAGCAGTTGAAGACATGTGCACTATCGACATGCAGTACGCCTTAGTACACGGCGTCAACGTGCCCCCATGTTGGCAACCAGGATAAAGTGCCTTGCCCAAGGAGACATTGCAGGTCGTCCCAGACAGGTATCAAACTCGGGACCTCTAGCATAGAAGTCCAACAGTCTACCACTGAGCCACCATGCTCCTAATTGTAGCTAAAGCTATCGTCCAGAAACCATGTTTAACATAAGTGTCCGAGATAATTCCAAAACACTCAACTGGTTCAATCAAGAATTACTTCCAAAAATCGACTATTTAGTGTTCTCTACTCTAAAACTTGCCTGGCTGCCTGCATAGACATGACTAGAAATCAGTGGTGTAGTAGGTCTGGGAAACAGTCCAAGCCCTTGGGGATTAATATTTTGCACAACCTAAAGGTTATATAAGACAAGTACCATTCACAATTTTAAAAATATTTCCCTCCAGAACAGAACGGACAATCCATCATTGGAATGAGTTGGTTGTTTTGAGGCAAAAAAAACTTTAAAGTTTTCAGACACTTAAGATATGTTTACAAGTGTCATTTTATAGACATATCATGGAATCCTTTTAATTGAATAGCAATTAAAAGTACTATTAACAGTTACCATTAACAGTGCACAATTAACCCTTTACCTAACACGAAAGACAGAAGAGACCTGCAAATAAAATTCTAGAATAGCTAATTTTTCATTTTTTGCGTCAAGAAAATAGCCTATGACCCCCCCATGAGGGATCATAAGCTATGTTTTTGAGACAAAAAATGAAAATTGGATGGTGATTTTTGTGAATAGCGCTGGCCGGTTTTGGTCGTTATGTTGGGAAAGGGGTTAACAGGGATTCAGTCATTTTCTAGTCCTATGGTGATAATTTGAGCCTTTATTCTATTATATCTTGTTGAACACAGCACAGTAAGCTCTGCCGAACAAGATATAATAGATTAAATGCCTACACGGGATGAACTGAGGTGAAATGGTCTATAAACATACAGAATTAGGTGGTTGGGCACCAGAGAGTAGATCTGTTTCTCAGGCCATTTTTTATTTTTGTAACTGTTTCTTTGCCATCAAAAGTTCACGTTCTTTGTTTTATATTTTAAGCCTCATAATCGACAAAATAGAATTATTTATTTATTTATTGGTGTTTAAGGTCACATACTTATGCAAAATGGCTAATCGTGACCGTGACAGTTTTACGGGTGGAGGAAGCCGGAGTACCCAGAGAGAACCACTGAACATCAACGAGCAACCGTCAGCTCCTCAACATTCTAACTCTGTTCAAGCTCCACTTAAGCAGGGTTACAGCGGTTGAAGACATGTGTACCATCGACATGCAGTACACTTTAAAACATGGCGTCATCGTGCCCCATGTCGGCAACCGGGATAAAGTGCCTTGCCCAAGGATACAATGCAGGTCGGGAATCGAACTTGGGACCTCTAGCATAGAAGTCCAACAGTCTACCACTGAGCCACCGCACACCCAATTATATTCAACTGACATGGTCATTCTTCAATTAAGAGATATCTAACTGAGTGGGATCCACTGTATCAGGTATTTATTTATTGGTGTTCATAGTCACTTTCAGCATCTTTGGCTACATCACGACTGGAACTTAGGTATGAAGTCAAGTTTGGCCACATGTTTAAACAGTGGAGCCCACTTAATTGGAAATCTCTTAACTGAATAACCCTGTTAACTGAATATAATTTCCCAACGCAAAAACATTTACCATACCTCCAGCACAAATTTGACCTGTTAATTGAATATAGGTGATAGAGTAAACTCCTGTTAATTAAATAACAAATCTTGTAACCTGTCAAAAAATTAACTTGACTCTGTCTCAGTTTTCCTTTATTTATAGACCTATTTGGTCTCAGTACATCCAATGCAGGCATTTAATCTATTATATATTGTTTGACAGAGCTCATGGAGCTCTGTCAAACAAAATATACTAGAATAAATGCAAAGTTTATCTCTAGAATATAGGAAAGTGACACAATCCCTGTTAATTGAATACTCCTGTTAATTGAATAATTTTCATTGGCAAAGTGGCTATTCAATTAACAGGATTCTACTGTATCTATGTTGCCTACTTCAGAGGACTTCCTCCCCAGGCACTGGTTCCAGCTATTTTACCAGTCAAGCACAACTTGTTTACTACAGTAAACAAGCACTGCTCCACTTCCAAAGGTTCTCACAGGACAATATTAGGTAAATGCTTAAAAGAGACTCTTGTTTCCATTAGCTTTATTTTCCGTTTCCATTACATTTATTGCATGAATGCAGATTTTAGAATCTATCAATTTATCAAGAATTTTTTACCACTCTCATTTTCAAATCAGGTGAACCAGAGAGCGAGTGTAATTAACTATGAAAAACTACAGGTCTGCCTGCTGGGCCCTGTGAATCTCAAATTTTGGGTCGGACTGTCGATTCAGGAAGACAATCTCAAATCAATTCTCATATTAAATCGAATCTTGAACTGAATCTCACCGGTCTTAAGCTTGGAGATATTCCACCTTACCAGTGCCGTAAATATTGTCTTTCTTCAATATTTATATTTATATATTTATTGGGGTTTAAGGTCACATACTTATGCACAATGGCTAATCGTGACCATGACAGTTTTACGGGTGGAGGAAGCCAGAGCACCCGGAGAGAACCACCAAGCAACGATGAGCAACTGTCAGCTCAACATTCTAACTCTGTTCAAGCTCCGCTCAAGCATGGTTACAGCAGTGGAAGACATGTGCACCATCGACATGCAGTACGGCTTAGTACACGGTGTCATCGTGCCCCCATGTAGGCAACCGGGATAAAGTGCCTTGCCCAAGGACACAACGTGGGTCGTCCCGAACGGGATCAAACTCGAGACCTCTAGCATAGAAGTCCAGCAGTCTACCACTGAGCCACCGTGCTCCCAGTCTTTCTTCATTCAAGAATTGTATGCAAAGGTGATTCGTCTGTTTGGGTATATAATCAAAAAGTGGGATATTTTGAAACAGTGTTGAAACTGGGTTCATACACTCAAGAGAAAAAAAATTCAAGGACTTTTCAAGGCTAATTAATTAAGGACATATCACCATTTTTCAAGATGCATTTTCTGATGGAATTTCATTTTTACAAACATCCTACATACTTTCAACTCTTGAACCCCAATCACACAGGCCACAGCATTGTGAGGAGAAATTTAAGGACTTTCAATGAGTGTGACTGATTTTCAAGGACTTTTCAAAGACATTTTTCAGTATTTTCAAAATTGAAGGAGTATTACTGAAATTCAAGGACTTATATCAGGAGACCTAATAATAGAAGTGTTTAAGAGGAGACACTTTATTAGATTTTGAGAACATCTCGACGATTCGAAAAATTCTGAATCAGCAAGACTCAAATCAAATCAAATCGAACCATCTTGACTTTTTTGAATCAAATCGAATTATGAAGCTTTGGAGGGCCCTTCCTTGCTGGACATAGCAACTAAAGCATCAGCACATCTTTTTATTTCTAATTTTTACTTGATGATTATTTCCCATGATGATGTAACAATTACCTGTTGTATATGTTGATCATACATGCCGGTTGAGCTTGGAATGCCCTCCGTATTGTAACCACCTGTCTGGGAAATAACGTGCCGCAATGTGTTAACCTACAGACAAAAAACATGCGATATTCAAAACAGCAAGCAGCATGCAATGTAAACTTAAAACATTTTACTATGTATCCTCTGATGTTCTGATGAATTTGAAAGAGGAGTTGAGGAGGAAGAGGGACGCATCATCAGGTATCTGATGTAGGGTGTTTTGTTCACTAAATATATTTGTATCTCACTTCTTGCTTATGTCGAGAGAACAGACAGACAAGATAATGTTCAGCAATACTCACAACGATTGCTCTATTCTAAAGTTTTCAACCCTTACTTCGGTGGAACGATGGGCGTCATTAGGGATTAACCCTTGAGCATAAACCCACCACAGACGACTTCCTATATTTTTTGAATAATCTGCAAAAAAAATTTCCTTTTTTTTTTAGTTGGTTGAATGCCAAATTATTTTTCAAAGGTGATTTGAAACATGGGTATTTTGTCAAGGATACCCTGCTACCAGCATGAGCAGCCTTAGTTTTGCAAAATTTTGTTCTTAAATAATTTTGTTACAATTTATTATAATTACAATAAATTGCAACCAAACAATTTTATACACAAACATTTTTTTCTACTGCTGTTCAAACATCAAGCTTATGCATAGCGTAAAGCCACTAAAGTGGCTTCTGGCACTTTTCAGTAGAGCAATGATAGTGGCTTCATGCACTCAAGAGTTAAAACACCTCTAGACCCACAACAAGCATGGACAGGTCCTAAGCTATATTTTGAAAGAAAATGACAGGCGTAGGAATCCAGCATTTGTTAAATAAATCCTTTGCTTGCTGATTTGCATGTATATCATGCAGTTCTCTCGCAAAACAAAGTTGGCAAAATTTCAAATTTCTAAGAAAAACATATGAGGCAAGACCCTTGGATAACTGGGGAAGATCATTGCATTGAGATACCTCAGGACATTGTGCAATTTCTTTACAGCTCAGGTAAACAACTAAGCCACCACACTCCCATGCAAGGAGTTAAATGTGTTCTCCAAGTACATTTAGAACTATCATCAAAAATACGAACAAACTAACAAAGAGTCTGGTATTAAGTTCATGTTTAGGCCACACAAAGTAGACATTCTGTTTCTCAGGCCATTATTTGTAAAACTGCATGCAGGCAAGTGGTTTTTTATTTTTTTATTTCTGTAATTATTTCTTTGCCATCAAAAGTTCATGTTCTTGGTTTCTGTTTCAAGCCTCATAATCTATGGAATAGCATGGGTGGTGGTGTGTATCATCCCATGAGTGCTAGAAGGCTTTGCAATGCCAAAGCATTGCAAAGCCTTCTTTCACTCAATGGACAAATTTATTAATTTTTTAACTTGGGTAAAATATCAGACAAGAACCATTTAATTTTTTTTTTTTTTTTAAAGTTTTAAGTAAGTACCTAGAGAGAACCACTGAGCTGGGGCAAGCAACTATCAGGACTCCCAATGTACCAACTCCGCACAAGCAGGGTCAGCATTGGTTGAAGCAAAGTGTACCATGACATGCCGTATGTCTTAGTACACAGCACCACCGTGCCCCCACGTGGGCAATCAGAAATATGCACCTTGCCCAAGAACACAATGCAGTTTCTCCTGGTGTTGATCAAATCGTGGACCTTTTGGTTTGAAGTCCAAAGCCGTAACCACCGAGTCACCAAACTTCCTAGCTGCCTATTCTGGCAATGAAGACTTGGCTAGGAACAAATACAAAACCAAAGAAGGTGGACTGTCAAAGTGCAGCAAAAACATATAAAAATTTCCAGGCCCTTCAGGTTAAACCACATGACCAACAGATGTAGATTTATCTTGAAATGGCCTCCAAACATCTACCAATTAAAAACAGTGCTGTTAAATCTCAAATTGGATTGTCATAGCACCTCTATGGCAGAGAACATCATGGATAAAATATGAAAAGGAATTTCCATAGGATTTCATATTATTTATTTATGTATTGGTGTTTAAGGTCACATATTTCTGCACAATGGCTAATCATGACCACAACAACCGAGCAACAGTGAGCAACTGTCAGCTCCCAAACATACCAACTCCACACAAGCAGGGTTAGCATTGGTTGAACACAGGTGCACCATCGACGTGCAGTACGCCTTAGTACACAGCATCATCGTGCCCCCACATGGGCAATGGGGGTGAAGTGTCTTGCCCAAGGACACAATGCAATTGCCGCAGGTGGGATTTGAACCTTCATACTGATGGTGCATTGACAATCTCTTCAAACCTTTTCAACACCCTCACAGCTCCAGAAGCAAGATATAAGCTGTATGCACACCTCTGAGATTGGCAGCACTCTGTTTGTTGGGGGTGCATTGTCACTTTCAGCATCTACTGTTATAGTGTTGCAACAGCATAAGTATTGAGTCAAGAGAAACCAACTGTTTATAATTGACACCCATTTTAGAGGACCCATACCCCAGGTACATTCCTACATTAAATGGGCATGGCTCCACTTTCTGGGGACCCATGAGGACAGCAAATGTACATGTCCATAAACTTCATCAGTCCCAATGGGAAAGGGTTGGGCAAAAATAATGCATAAACATCAGAACACAAAAAGATTTAACTAAAACACATCATGCAACCAAATCTGAAAACCATGCAAACTATTATATTCTATTTAACTGTTATAATGATGAGATCTACTGTAAGGGTATGATCTTTGTATATACTTTCTTCAGCTGATGAAATGCTGTTACATGGCATCATATTAGACAAATCTCAAAAGCCATTTCTATCAGTATAACAAACAACATAATATCAGCCTGATGCAAAACTGATCCCCATAACACCCTCCAAAAAAACTTTTAGTCCATCGAAGGCTTAATTTTCCAGTGATTTTGAATTTGATCCTTTTGGGGGCTTCTATGAACAGATATACTACTGTTATGGTACGTAACCAGGGTTCCTGCACCAAACGTCTAAGCAAATTCCAGGAGTTTCAAGGAGGTTTTTAGTGCTTTTTCAAGGAATTTCAAGGAGAAAAACAGACAAAATTCAAGGATTTCCCAGGAAACATTTTCCACTTGCATCCAAGAGACAGAAAATATAACTCGACCCTTTGCCTAAGCTAACGGAAAAAAATGGCCAGCGCTTTCCATGAAAATCACTGTTCAATCTTTTTATATTTTCATTTTTTGCTGCTGAAACATAGGTTATGACTCTCATTGGAACGAGCGTATCACTACCTATGTTTTGGAAAAAATGAAAATGTTCAAATGCACAGTAATTTTTTCACAAGTGTCGTCTGATACGAGGTAAAAAGGTAAAAGAATGGACATCAGATGTACAGTATTTTGAAATAGCACACTGTCCATGCATAGCCGACTCCATTTCCAGGAGTTTCCAGGATGGCCTTCAATATTCAAGGAGTTTCCAGGTGCTTGGGAGGGTGTTTTGAGATTCAAGGACTTTCAAGGAATTCAAGGAGGTGCAGAAACCCTGGTAACACAAGATTACTCATCTTAACTCAATTTATCAGCCAAAAGGTTCAACGTAGGTAACTACAATTAAATTTTATATATCCTCCAAATATATGATGAATGACCCATCTTCAAAATGGACCAATAAATTCCCTGCAATGTTTTAAGAGAAGAAAATGAGAAAGGTACGACAAACATGGTCACCATGTTTAAACTTTACTTAACTGATGAGAACACACATGAACATCTTGAGAACACAAATTTCCTACCGTATCTGCAGCCCTGGCTACCTCTGAAGGATTAGGAATGTAATGCATTAGATTCTATTTGACCTTTTACCTTGCCATCATAACTTCCCAGTGTTATTCACCAATGAAATTGTTTGATTTTCAATTTGTTTCTCCAAAACATAGCTTATGACCCCTCATTCGAATGACCTCAATAGAATAGGCCCCTGCGAATATTCGAGTTGAAATCAAGTCGATCAACAAATTTGAGTTGAATTAGAGTAAAAAATAAAATCACGAATATAAAAGTCGAATGTGAAAAAAAACTTATTAACATTCGTACATTTAATATTGGCTAATTGTAAAAACAATGCGAGTAATTGAGCGTGAACTGCAAGCACACATCGTCAACATGGAATCTATAGTGTATTACCAATTTCATTTGGAATCACGCGTAATGCGTGATTCTAAATGACATCGGTAATAAACTTATATTTTACAGTGGATAAAGCCACAGCTACATACATGTGTAATACATATAAGACTTCGTACAAAACCCAAATGACAGGACTAATTCAATATTTGGTCGACTCAAACTTTTTGGCAAGTTCAAGTCGAAAGTAGAATCGAAAAAAATCCATATTCACAGGGGCCTACAATAGACTCATTCCAATGAGGGGTGATATGTTATGTTTTTGAATAAAAAAAATAACATTATAATTAGTCATTTAACCCTTAAAGGCCTACCTCCAACTTTTCAACCTTAGAACAGGTGCCCTTAACATGCCATCATGAGAAAGAGGCAGTGGGCTGGTGGGAATTCAAGACACTTGTTCAGGCCCTTAAGGGCTAACAGTTTTTACAAGTGTAATCTATTCGAGAAGGATAAAAGGTTAATGAAGCTCTCTGGAACCCTGCCAAACAAAATTTAACAAGATACATTCCTTAATTTCTTTCATGATGATGAAAAACGGATATGGATGAACTAGTTGATCAATGGAATAGGTGTCAAGTGAATGATTCAACATGCACTATCATTTTCAGTTTCTAGAATTGTTTGAAGTCTTGCAACTATTTATTTATTGGTGTTTAAGGTCACATACTCATGCACAATGGCTAATCGTGACCTGGACAGTTTTATGGGTGGAGGAAGCCGGAGTACCCGGGGAGAACCACCGAGCATCGACAAGCAACTGTCAGCTCAACATTCTAACTCTGTTCAAGCTCCGCTCAAGCAGGGTTACAGCGGTTGAAGACATGGCACCATCGACGTGCAGTACACCTTAGTACACAGCGTCATCGTGCCTCCTTGATGGCAACAGGGATAAAGTGCCTTGCCAAAGGACACAACTCGGGACCAACAGTCTACCACTGAGCCACCAAGCTCCCAGTCTTGCAACCATGCAATGATAAATCTCATTTCTAACTTAAGAGGACTGGGGCAAGAAATATTTAAAATTGTATGCTATTTTCAACAAAATCTATTTATTCTGTCATCACCATATCCTCAAAGATGCACCACAGTACTAGCTGAAAAAGTTGCAGACTAGCCACATAAAAACTTACTATCTAGCTTTTGGCAATAATACTAATAACTATCGTTGTTAAGCTGACTAAAGCATGAAATCAAAGCACTTTATCAAGCCAGAAAAAGTTCCGAATTATTTGCAAAAGGTAAGCAGTCCCAATGGCAAGTTTTTCTGTCAAAGGATTTCTTCAGCTGAAGAAGAGTTTGGTTCAATTGTTCTATCCACTGCCACCTACCCAAACCATGAACTTAGCTTGGTATAAACTTGAGCTAGGCACTACTGAAATTTTCATTCTTTTTTGGTATCGGTATTTTGAGAGGGAGGGGGGGGGGGGGGGGGGGGGTTTACCTTGGTTTGGTCCAGTATTTGGTGATGACATTATACAACTACCAATACCAAATGGTATTTTCTGAATACTGCCCAACTCCAGTTCCACATCCTGTAGTAGCCAAGAGAATCAGGATACTCATATGTATCTATGAACTGATGAGGAAAAGACATGACATTTTTTTTATCAAATAAAGTCGACATGTCCCCATAGTTGGCAAATATACTCCGTTTGCATGTGTTTCTGTTATTTATTTATTTATTACGGTTTAACAACACTTTAACAGCCAATGTCTCTCTGGGTCCTCTGGCTTCCTCCACCCGTAAAACTGTCGGTGACAGTTCTACGGGTGGAGGAAGCTGGAGTACTCAATGCGAACCACCGAGCAACAACGAACAGCTGTCAGCTCTCCCAACATAGTAACTCCGCACTTCAGCACAGGCAGGATGAGATTGGTTGAGGACATGCGCATCATCGACATGCAGTACACCTTAGTACATGGCGACATCGTGCCCCCATGTGGAGAATCGGGGTGAAGTGCCGTGCCCAAGGACACAATGTGGTCACCCATCCAAGGACTAACTGGGCACAACGTTACTTAACTTCTTTGATCTGAGAACCGGTTACCGCAATGCCACTGCACCCCCAACCAGAATACTCATATTTGTCTGAACTGATGAGGATAAGACATGACATTTTTTTATCAAATAAAGTCGACCTGTCCCCATAGTTGCAAATATTCTCCATCTGCACTTGTTTCTGTTATGTGGCAAACTCATGTTTTCAGCAGCGAAAAATTTCCCATAATGCAGTTGAAAATTTAACCAACTATATCTTGACTGACAGACAAGCCATAGATGGTTAAAGAATTGTCCTACAAGTGCAAAATAATATCATAGAAGAGATTTCCAGGTGAAAACCAGGCATGGCTACATATGCCCGTTAACCAAATTTGGTACAATTCAAAATGGCCGAGATCAAATGATCCAAACTGGAGTTATCAGGCGGGAACCCAAAATATTAATAGACGGTCAAATTCTAAGTTGAAAAAGGGCCATAACTCAAGTAAAAATAATAGGACGGAACCCACATTCGAACCTGGCCTGTATTACTAGCTAAGTAATAGACATACCAACTTTGGTTGGGATCAAGTAATCCAAACTGGAGTTATCGGTCGGAAAACAAAAATGTTAATGGGTTGACGGACAGACACAACACGAATGGATGGAGAGACTGATTACATAATACAACCGGTTTTTTAAACGGGCAAAAAAAAGGGGTGATGAGGCAGATTTTCTGTGACAAGGTGGTTCCTGAGAAACAAAAATTTCTTTTACTGACCTAAGTAGACTTCTTATCAGACATTTAGGGTTAATGATGTGTTGCCAATGGCAAGAATATTTTTCAATTCAGAACAATCAATATTTTGAGATATCCTCAGAACGGTAAATCAGTATTGGCACAAAACAGGGATGGGAAGGATGGATCTAAATTATCTGAAATTTGCTGAAATTCACAAAATTTGACATTTTACCAAACGAATCAGCCACATCGCCTGCATAATTTTCAAATTTAGCAGTTGAAAAAAAATACTTTTCAAAAAGTTTTCAAAACAAGGGGCATCAAGGAGCCTTAATAGCACGCCTGAAAATAGTCGTTCAAAGTATGTTGGGTCAGTTAGTCATGATTCTTCAATACTACAGAGAAATGAAGTCATGAAATTATTCATAACTCTGGTGTAATTGTCAGATGATTATTATCATAGATCTTCCTGACTATTGCAATTCTATCAGCTGTAGACCAGCCCTGCCCAACTTCCAAGGGTTATTATATGTCACTGCAGTTTGAAATGCAAATTTTATGAAAAAACACCAAGGAATGGATTTGAACAAACTTGGACTGCCTGCACCTCCAACCCCCTCCCCATACAGAGCCCAAATTTTAAGGTAGGGACTCAAATTGAACAAACCTGAATCTGATCTTCCCAGAACTGTTATATACCGAATATGAAAAGATTCTGCTTGGTGGCTCTGGAGAAAAGGATTTTTGAAGAAAATCCCTCATATTGCACGAAGTTAAATTCAGGCTCTCAGAGGGAGCCCAAATATTAACCCATTAACTTGATTTGAACAAATTGAATCTGCCCCCCCCCCCCCCTGCCCACCCCTAAAGATGTTGTATATCAAATATGTAAGGATTCTGGCAGATGGATCTGAAGGATAACATTTTAAACGAAATTATCTCATATTGCATTAAGTTAAACTTTAGGTGCCAATATAGAGCCCAAATATTAACCCAGGGACCCAATTTGAACAAATTTGAATCTGAGCACACTAAAGATGTTGCACGACAGACAGATAAGCTAACAAGAGTCCCCAAGGGGCCTGAGAGCGCTCACCTGACACCGACAACTATCAACCGAGGGTCCCGATTTGAACAAACTTGCATCTGGCTCATTAAGAAAACTATACAACATATATCAAACATTCTGACCGGTGGATCTGAAAATTTTTTTTTTTTTTTTAAATATTCCTCATATTGAACTAAGTTATAATTTGGACTCCCATAGGGAGCCCAATATGAACCCAGGGACTTGGCTTGAACAAATTTGAATCTCACCTCCCCAAGGATGCTGTATTCCAAATATAAACAGATTCTAACTACTGGATCTGAAGAAAATATTTAAAAAAATATTCCTCATGTTGAACTAAGTTATAATTCGGGCTTCCACAGGGAGCCCAAATATGAACCCAAGGACTTGGCTTTAACAAATTTGAATATCACCTCACTAACAATACAGTATACCAAATACCAAAAGATTCTTACTGATGGATGTGAAGATGATTTTTAAAGAATGTTCCTCATACTGAACTAAGTTACAATTCGGTCTCCAACAGGGAGCCCAAATATGGACTCAAAGTCTTGACGTGAACAAACTTAAATCACACCTCCTTAAGGATTCTGTATACCAAATATCAAAACATTCCGACCACTTGTTCTGAACAAGAAGACTTTTAAAGAAAATTCCTCATATTGAACTAAGTTATAGTTCAGGCTCCCATAGGGAGCCCAAATATGAACCCAGAGGCTTGGCTTGAGCAAACTTGAATATCAACCCACTAAGGAAGCTACATACCAAATATCAAAAGATTCTGATTTGTGGATCTGAAGAAGATCATACTCCACTATTTAAACATTTGGACTCCCACAGAGAGCCCAAATATGGACTCAGGGATTTGATTTCAACAAACATGTAAAACAATCTTCAAAGAAATTATATGTGAAATTTTAAAGCTTTTGGAGCAGTGATTGGGGAGAAGAAGAGTCTTAAATGTTTTCCCTATTACCCAGAGTGTTGAAAAATGCTGATTCAGCAGCTTTTCAAAGCCCCGAAAAAGTACTACCCTATGACAAAACTGCTAGCAATTTTTGGGGACCATTCCATTCTGTTGGTACTGAAGAAGCTTCACACCAAATAAGAATTCTCAGTGCCACGTAGTTTTGGGGATATGGGCGTTTGAAATTTTTTCTATTTTAGCTCCTGTGGTTCCCATAGGTTTTGAACATTTTTTGGGGCACAAATCAAGTCCTTATGACCCATTAATACTTGATATCAAATTTGGTTCAAATCGGCCTCTCGGTTTGGAAAATAGAAATTTGGGGTGGGGAAAAATTCTTGCCCCTCCCGTAATGATGACAAATAATGCCCTTCGAAATTCTCTTGAACAAATTTGAGTCTACACCTCAAAAGGAAGCTGTATACCAAATATCAAGTCTCTGCTACAGCTGGTTCATGAGATTTTTTTAAAAATTGGGGCATTTTGGCCCCATCCCCTCCTCAATATGATCAGAAACCCAATTTGAAGAAAAAACCCAAATGCCCCTATATAACCACTACTCATGTGAAATTTCATGAAAATGCGACCATTGGTTTGGGAAAAAAAGACCCCAACGACGGAACGAAAAGTGATCAGAATAGCTCACCCTGACTTTCAGTCAGAAGAGCTATTTATTTATTTATTTATTGTTATTTAAGGTCACATACTTATGCACAATGGCTAATCGTGACAGTGATAGTTTTACGGGTAGAGGAAGCCGGAGTACCCAGAGAGAACCACTGAGCATCGACGAGCAACTGTCAGCTCCTCAACATTCTCACTCTGTTCAAGCTCCACTCAAGCAGGGTTACAGCGGCTGAAGACATGTGCACCATAGACGTGCAGTACGCCTTAGTACATGGCGTCATCGTGCCCCCATGAAAGCAACTAGGATAAAGTGCCTTGCCCAAGGACACAACGCGGGTCGTCCCAGACGGGGATCGAAATCGGGCCCTGTAGCATAGAAGTCCTACAGTCTACCACTGAGCCACCGCCCTCCGTTATGTGAGCTAAAAAAACATATCATGTGACCCCTCATTGGAACAAGATAATTTTTGAAAAATTTCGAAAAACAGTTAAAATAAATTTTGATATCTCATGTGTTGGGTAAAGGGTTAAACTGAATATTTTTCTTAAAATGAAGTTTTTCTGAAAATATGCGGACACATTAAGGTATAACTTGATTGACATTTTAGTTCATAAATCTACATGAAAATGGTCTTCAATACCATTTTCATGTAAATTTATAGAACAAAATTTCAACATTTTGATAATAAATTATTTAAAATTTAAATTTAAATTCTCTCATCCCTAACAATACCGATAACGCACAATAAAAAAAATACTTCTCAATATACACGATATACCACTCAGCTCAAGTAAAAACCACTCAATCATAGTGCAATAGACACTGGAGGGACGAAACAATAAACATACATGTGCAATGTATAAAAAATAACAAATGGATCATGCAATCAAAATACAACACCGAATAAAAAATAAACAAACAATTTAGACACAAAAAAGAACTTGGACTCTCATGCTAAATTTGGCTATCTATCACTTCACAAGAATCAACTTGTTTTAAAGCTTCACTCAATGTAAGGGTACAAATCTGGTCAAAAGCTATTCCCAAATTCACCGTTCCCATTTCATATATATTTTTTTTATTTTTGGCTCCAAAATGTAGCTTATGATCCCTCATTGGAAGTGCATTCCACACATATCGCTATGATCTCACCTCCTCAACAAGACGTGATGCGATGACCCAGATCACTTCACTGTAGCGATAAAAGGTTTATTATGTGACTTACAGTTCAACATCGCATGCCTACGCTGGAACTAACAATTCTCCCAACCTTTTTTTGGTAAATTGGATTGAAGTAAAAAAGAACTATTATTGTTCACACTTATTTTTGTAACAGGTGCACACTTCCGGGAAATCCTCCGATGAGCATGAATATATTAAAAAAAATATGAATACGATAAAAAACCTGGACTGCCATTCAAGTGCACTCATTTCAGCTTGGCATAAAGCACTCTATGCGACCGAAACAGCTAATTATGCAAATTCGAATGCACCCATAAATAGTCTTGTCATACTATAGCGATATGGAATCGGGATTCCACACTGTGGATTTTCCGGGAACCAGGAAAAGATTGTCAAACAATAGTGATATTTTGCAGTTAAATTACATTGTCATGTAACAAAATGTGATATCATAACCTAGGTTTTGAATGAAAAAAAAAGTTTTGTCTGCATGTCATGGCGGATCAAGAGTTTTTGGAATATTTATTCCATAAGTGGTACTGCCAAAAATTATGTTCTATGAGAAAACAAAATACTTTTATCTCTATCTTTGTCTTTCAAGAATTATCACTTCAAACATGGGGATACGTTTTTTGTATAAAAGGCATTTACCTCTCAACTTTTAACCCTTTACCTAACGAATCAGCCACATCCGCCAAATTAATATGCAAATTCAGCAGATGAAAAAATATTAATTTTCAGAAAATTACAATAAAATTGTATCATGTGACCACTCATTGGAACAAGCTCGTTCCAATGAGGGGGTCACATGATATGGTTTTGTTGAAATATTTTGAAAATTTTGAAAAAATATTTAAAATCATAAATTTTGATATCATCTGCATTGGGTAAAGGGTTAATTGAAGCTGAAATGTTTTATTCATCTCTCTACCAAAAGTGAATAGCATACAACACTTGGAAGCAAATTTTGGGAATAACTTAAATTTTTCATTTTGGTCTCAAATGCATAGTTTATGGTCAAAAGGTGTTTTGTTTTTTTTTAAAACAAAAAATTATGAAAGTTTGATCAAATTTTAATGGCAGTTTTGTGAAAAATGCTGAAGGCTTTCAGATGTTATGTTAGACAAAGGGTTAATGAACTGAGATTTGCTCTGCAGTTACAGCTTGCATATAATAACAAGAGGCCCAGGGGGCGCTCAACTGACACGGTAGTCTAAATATAATTGACTTGAATAAGCTGCATACGCCCCTCCTAAGAAAAGGATATACCAACTAGATGAAGCAGTTGTGCCCACACAATACACAGGATTTCCCTTCTATTTTTAGTTCCTGCACTTTTACGTCCCAAAATTGAGATAAACGCATAAAAAAACAGATTTTTTTTTATTTTTGTTCGGAAATTTTCGAAGTCCCAAACAAAATATTTTCTGCCTGAAATTTTTTTTCTTCTTAAAATTTACCAAAATGCATAAAAAAACCCCAAAACTAATTTCCGGACTTTGGTCAAAAATTTTCCAAGTCCCACCCAGCCCCAAAATTTTCAGTGTAAAAAAAAAAAAAAATTTTGACTTAAAATTGACCCCAAATTTTCAGCCTAAATATGAACCCAGGGACTTGGCTTGAACAAACTTGAATCTCATCCCCCCTAAGGATGCTGCATACCAAATATTAAAAGATTAAGATTCTTACTGGTAGATCTGAAGAAAATTTTTAAAGAATATTCCTCCTACTGCACTAATTTAAACACATTTGGGCTCCCATAGAGAGCCCAAATATGGACCCAGGGAATTGATTTCAATAAACATGTGAAACAATCTTCCAAAGATGTTATGTGTCAAATTTGAAAGCTTTTGGAGCAGCGGTTTGGGAGAAAAGTAGTCTTGAATGTTTTTCCATTACCCACAGTGTTAAAAAATGCTTACGCAGCACTTTTTCAAAATACCAGAAAAGTACCCCATGATAAAACCGATAGCAATTTTTTGTGACCATGCCTCTCAGTTTGGAAAATAGAAATTTTGGGAGGGGCAAAAATTCTTGCCCCTCCCATAACGAGGGCAAATATAGCCCCTAGAACTTCTCTTGAACAAATCTGAGTCCACACCCCAAAAGGAAGCTGCACACCAAATATCAAGTCTCTGCTACAGCTGGTTCATAAGAAGATTTTTTAAGATTTAGGCTCACTTTTTGGGCATGGCCCTACCAAGGGGCGGGTCAACTTGATTTGAACAAACTTGAATTGACATATGATAAGGTAGATGCACAGCAAATTTTGTTGAATTTGGTCCAGTAGTTTGTTAGAAGAAGTCGATAATGTAAAAGGACAGACGACGGATGGAAAGTGATTAGTAAAACTATCCTTGAGCTTCGCTCAGGTGAGCTAAAAATGAGAAATTAGTAAAAGGAAAGCCATAAATGTTTGGTGTCTGACAATGATATACAATCAACAAGATTGTCCTAGTAACCCACTATGTGATTGAGATCCCCCCTAAAATACCATTTATATCTGGTAGGAACCTTAGAAATTGATCCGCCAAAACCTACTACAAAAGGTAAGTTCAGTTCAGTTCATCTGGTTGAATAATTTGGACTTTTTTACAGACTTAATTTTTTATTTATGAATTCCCACTTTAAAAGCCAAATTTTTCACTATTTATCAAACGTTTAATGAAATTCTAAAAATGAATTTTCACAAAAACCAGAAAGAGTTATTTCTTTTTAATCAGAATCATTGTTATGATTTTTATGAGTACATGTTGAAAAGTGATTGTTGATTCATTTATAGTTGTTTGTTGATTATTGGGGAATAATAATACTTTAAACAGCCAGGGTCACAGTGAGACGGGCAGTTTCACAGAAGCCGGAGAACCAAGAAAGAACTGTCAAGCAACTGAAAGTAACTGTCAGACTTCCAACTTACCCTACACCTAAAGGGTTATTGTTGGTTGAAGGCAAGTGTTCAAAGTGCCAATGTGCGCTCACATGGGCATAGTGTGACGTGTCTTGCACCGACTTTTCAATCAAAGTCCAATGCTCTGGCCAATGAGCCACCATGCTCCCGATGTTTATAATTAGACCTTTGCGACTTGTGAAATGTTACGCACTCACAAATAATGTCCATTTAAAAATTAGGCAAACCAAAATTTATTATTTATTGAAATTTAACCCTTTACCTAACACGAAAAGCAGACGACACTGGAAACAAAATTTTTGAATAACTAATTTTTTGTCTCAAAAACATAGGTTATGACCCCTCATTGGAACAAGCTCGATGAGCTCATTCCAAAGAGGGGTCATAACCTATGTTTCTGAGACAAAAAATGAAAATATAATGAAAATTAATTGGTGATTTTTTGAGAATAGCGCTGGCCAGTTTTGGACGTTACATTGGGTAACGGGTTAATGTCACATACTTCTGCAGAATATCTAATCATGACCACAATGTGGATATAAAATCAAGCTTAGTCAATCGTCCATTTTAGAGGACTTCCATCCCAAACACTGGTGACTGGGCACTATTTTACTAGTAAAATAGAGCTTGTTTATAGGGCCCTGCGGGTTGGATATTTTAGTTTCGAGTTGATTCTCGATTCGATTCTAGTTTAAAACTTGTGAGTCGAGCCGATTCTTATAAAACCAATGGCCCAAATTCTTCTCAACAGAGAGAGATTTAACGTTCTATCATTGCGTAAATGCGACTTTCAATCGGAGAGCAAAGCCTTATCTTCAGGTGATGAATCTCGTTATGACTTATGTATAATGCAGACTTTACTAAGGCCAGGATGAGGCATCAGTAAATCGTGTTAGTATCATTTAACAGTGATACGAGTAGGCTTTTGTAACATATTTTCCTATTTCTTTTGTGGCCAAACTGGATTATTGCATCGTTTAACCCTTTACCCAACGTAACGGCCAAAACCGGCCAGCGCTATTCTCAAAAATCGCCAATTAATTTTCATTATTTTTTTATTTTTTGTCTCAAAAACATAGGTTATGACCCCTCGTTGGAACGAGCTCGTTGAGCCCGTTCCAACGAGGGGTCATAACCTATGTTTTTGAGACAAAAAATGAAAAAAATTAGTTATTCAAGAATTATTTTTGCAAGTGTTGTCTGCTTTTCATGTTAGGTAAAGGGTTAAAGAAAGAACTCACAATGAAAACTCTGTCGTTTATCAGGACCGAATCGACTCGAGAAAAAGGACATCCACAAATTGGAGACCAGTCAGTCAATTTTGCATTCCGACTTGAGATTTGACTCAAAATTCGAGTAATCGCAGGGCCCTACTTGTTTATCACAATAAACAAACACTGCTTCAATTACCAGAGTTCCTACACGGGAGGAAAACTGAAATATTTAGAGCATCATACCGCAAAGCATACAAGGCCAGACCAACAAAGTATAACAGATTTTTCAGAAAATAAAGTGACTAACAAAAAAATATAAAACTAATGCTCAGAGTCTCAGCCACTTACTTGAGACTGAACATTGGCCCCTACCGAAGTGTCTCCTCCTTGATAACTGTCACCATTTAGATTCATGAACATGCCACCTTGCTGGCCACCCATGTTGCCAGGTGCTCCTCCCATACTGAAGCCTGAACTGCCTGGAAAAACATCAATATAAATAATCTTCTTAATGCTAAATCACTATTCAGTAACAGTTGTGTAGAATAACCACAATAACATTTCTTATTTCATCATCAATAATCGGATCCTAACAAGGCTCTACAAAGTAGATCTTGTTTCTTAGGCCATTTATTGTAAAATTGCATGTGTGTGGGCATTTTTTATTTTATTTTTTATTTTTGTAATTATTTCTTTGCCATCAAAAGTTCATATTCTTGATTTGCTTTATGTATTAGGTCTCATAATCTACAGAATGGTATGGGTGGTGTTGTATTTCATCCCTCGAGTGCAAGAAGGCTTTGCACTGGTTATGAAGGTGTCAATGACACTGCAGCTAAACTTGTCCAAGAAGGGAATGAACTAAATAGAAAGATCCAGTAATGCCAAGTCATTCACTCAAGTTTCACCAGAAAAGACATCACACCAAAGCTACACATGAAATCTGAAAAAAATCGGGTGAGGCATGAACCCTGTTGGGTGTACTGATGGAATTGTCTACAATTTATCTGCCAAATCCAAGATGGCTGGTGACGGCCATGTTTTTCAACAAAATGCAGAAAAATTTGATAACTCCCATCTTGACATGATACCAAAGTTACATATAAAATTTGAAAAAGATCGGGTGAGAGGTGCGGCCTGTTGGGTGTGCCAATGGAGTTGTTGACAATTTATATGCCAACTCTAAGGCGGCCGCTGGCGGACATGTTTTTCAATAGAATTCTAAAAAATTTGCTTGCTCCCATCTAGACATTGCCCCAAAGCCACATGAAATTTGGGACTGATCAGGTGAGAGCTACGGCCTGTAGAGTGTGCTGTAACTTCCATCAGCAAAAAATTTTCAAACCATATCAAGCTTCTTGTCAAACTCGTTCCAAAGAGGGGTCACATGACATGGTTTTGTTAAAATCCTTTAAAAATTAAATACAAAAAATAATAATTAAAATAAATTTTGATATTGTCTATGTTGGTTAAAGAGTTAACATTGTCACATCGATCCCACAATGAGCAGTAAATAACCAGTCTACCTTCATAAATACAATTGTAGTGTTTTATAGGTTTGACCGGAGGACATTGATATTGCATATAAACTTGATTGCAATATGATCCTTTGATAAAGGAAATTTTAATGTTCAAAAAGCACAAATCTTACCAGAAAAAAACTTGAGGAATGAAATCCTGTGGATTTTCTTTGATGGGGATGTTATGTGACTCAGTGTTATAAATGGGTCTGAGGCCTTTGTACAGTTTGCAGTGTGCAAAATTTCAAAAATGACTAAAACGCCTGACCGTTCATGTGGGTTGGAGATGGCTAACCAAAAGCACTCGGCTATATAAAAATTCTTGGGAAACTGCTTTTTTTTATCATTAACAAATATTCATATATTGCATGGAACTGAAATAAATATAGCCTCTCACAGCAAAAGTCTAAAAATCTCTCAAGACATAAGAAGGGCCGCTTAACTGGTAGAGTGCTAGAAGCCCATACTTGAGCTTTATTCCAAACTGCAGGTACCTAAAGTTAAAGGCTTCATACTCTGTGGACGTCCTCCATGTTATCTTGTAAGTAAAATTACTTCATCTCCATTGATTGACATTGTTACAATTCATGGTGCCTATAGGCACTCTCCCATGAATTGTAACAAGACAAAAATGTGTTAACAAATCTTGAGGCTGAGAAAAAAATTTAACACTCTACCAGTTGGGTGACTCAGACTTTACCATTCAAGATGGAAGTTTTGGCTAACCGGTCATCCGTTTGCGTAGATTTAAACTTGCCTAACCACCACATGAACGAAACAAGCGTTCGTCAAATTTTGCAAAAAGCAAGCCTAATAATATGAGCTGGGTACTCAACATGGGCGTAAATCAGGTGTATGTGGAGGGGTGGGGGTGGGGGTATTGCATTATTCAAAACATTCTTCGTCTTGTCAGAGTAATACTGCCCAATAGCTAGCATTTTTCAAAGCCCTACATACAAATAAAACTCTGAGGTCATTGCAAGTTTGGCAGTATGTGAGTTCAACCAGCTGGAGATAAGCTATAGCAATAGGCAATACTATTGTAAAATAAAAACATAGCAGCTGGCAATGGTTTTACCATGCAGGGGTGTGAATACACTCATATAAAATGGATGGGTGGAAGGTGTGAAAACAAGTTTTATGTCCCCATATAACTAATATCCTGTAGAAATGATGCTTTTGGTGGTATTTTAGTCCTTTGAATTAAGTTCTTTCTTGGCATTTTAGTTTTCAATTTACATAAAAATGGTCTTTTAAAAAGACCATTTTCATAAAAATTTGAAGAATAAAATGTGTATATGACCAGCAACTTCAAAAGATACACTGGTTACCAGGTCCTATTTTACCAGTAACACACAACTTGTTTATCACTGCGAAAAGCACTGCGCAACTTCCCAACATTCTTTAAGGATGTGTGTAAAAATAACCCCAGTTCTTGGCAGCATTGTATTGCAAAAATACATCTGGCATATATGCCAACTAAATTTTGTTTAGTGAGCTTAGGTCAAAAAAGATACATTGAGTTAAGCATTTAGTTCTACTTCAAGGAAAAACTTGTCATGACAGATAATTCAATTATATTACCCAAGTTCCAGGAGTTAAAATAATTCAAGATACAATACCTGACTCAGAATCATGTTTAGCATCTATGGATATTTCATGTCAAGAATGAAGTCAAGTTTGTCCGATCATTTATACCAATGCTGCCCACTTTGGAAGATACATTGGTTTCCAGGTCCTAGGTTTGAGTCTTATTTACTTATGTTCCAGTCCGGGAAATGAGACAGGTGCGAGAGTGCAATTGCTCCCATCAGCAGCTGTTTTCTATTTTACAGGAGCAAAAAAATGCACTTGCTGAAAAATATTGTGGAGCACTCATATACCGTGAGGGCATATGTGTGTTGTTTTCAGAAAACTACACTCTGTGGCCAGTGGCAAGTTACTGTTATAGTTCAGCAGGTCCTTATACATTTAACACTTACGCTGCCAAAAGCGTCTATTGTCAACTATTTTATGATGATGATCTGTATGTTCTGATATACGCAGATCAAACCTACCATCTGATTATTTGTTGGAAAGTGCTCAGAGAGCCCTTTCCAGCAATTAACCCTTTACCCAACGTAACGGCCAAAACCGGCCAGCGCTATTCACAAAAATCACCAATTTATTTTCATTATTTTTTCATTTTTTGTCTCAAAAACATAGGCTATGACCCCTCGTAGGAACAAGCTCGTCGAGCTCGTTCCCACGATGGGTCATAACCTATGTTTTTGAGACAAAAAATGAAAAAAAATTAGTTATTCAAGAATGTTTTTTGCAAGTGTCGTCTGCTTTTCAAGTTAAGTAAAGGGTTAACCAGATGATCGAGTTTCAAATATGTCATAAATTTTATTAACTTCCTCACATACAGATCCTCCAAATATGGCTAAAGTGGGCGTGGAAGTAAAAGGGTTAAAATTTCTGATGTTTGGTGACAGTATTCCCTCAAAATTCATGTACTAATATTTTACAGGTGCAATTTACCCGATTTTACAGGAGCTTAAAACTGCACCCGTCAATTTTGTTCATTTCCGGCCCTGATGTCCAAGGTCAATTTCAGCATCTTCAACCACAACACAACTACAATTTATTTATTATTTATTTATTGGTGTTTAAGGTCACATACTTTTGCACAATGACTAATCATGACCACAACATTGAGATAAAGTCAAGGTCAGTCAATCGTTTATACCTCATGCTGCCTATTTTAGAGGACTCGCACCCCAAGCATTAGTGACTGGGTCCTATTTTACCAGTGAAAAAGAGCCTGTTTACAAAAGTAAACAAGCACTGCTTCACTCCCTGGGGTTCCAACAAAGTCAAGTTAATTTAGCCAACTGTTTTTACCAAAGTGGCCCAACTGAGAAGACTTGCATCTCAGGCATTGGTTACCAAGTCCCACTAGACCAGTAAAACAAAGTTGTCCAACACAGTAAACAAGCATTGCTGGACTTCAACTCCCCGGGGATCTTGTTGATGTTATTTCTAACTACTTTTACTGCATAAATAAAGTCAATGTTGTCAAAAAACTTGAAATAATAGGCAGGTGGAGATATCAAGCAATTTTTCACCCTTTACCTAACGAATCGCCCACATCTGCCCACGTAATATGCAAATTGAGCAGTTGAAAAAATTAAATTCTACAAAAGATTTCAACAAAACCATATCATGATATCATGTGACCCCTCATTGGAACAAGCTCATTGAGGGGTCACATACGGTTTTGTTGAAATTTTTTGAAAAATTTAAAAAAAATTATATTTAAAATAATAAATTTTGATATCTTCTGCGTTGGGTAAAGGGTTAAATATAAAGTAAGCTGTGAAGAAAAAATAATATTGAAAAAAAAATCAGATCTACACAAAAGAAAAATAAATGGTTTGGCAGCACACAGCAAGGCAAAGATCAATGAATAGCCAATACAAGATACATGAAGCTGAAATTGTAAATGAAATTAAACTGATATGCCAATATATTTTGAGAATGCAGATAATGATTCCGAATACAAAAGTTTTAACTGGTCAAGCAGGGTCAAAGTCAAGATTATTTTTGGTTCTCCAAAATCATTCATATGGACTTGAATTGTTACAATTTATTGGAGAGTGCCCTTGGGTGCTCTCCAATAAATTGTAACAAAACTAAATATAAACAAAATATTTTTGCTGTGATATGTATCACATAAAAGTTACACAAGGTATTCTGACTGTGATATCAACTCTCTTCAGTGGACCCATATACTAGTCAAAAAATGTGTTGGTTTTCCGCTTTCCATTTAAGATACTAATGAGCCAGAATGAGCCAGAACATTATGATCAGCATTTCAGAATTCTACCCATTTATAAAAAGTGTTTCCTGAATCGCTTACCATCATTGGACTAGATAAAGCAGTTTAACCCTTTAACTAACATGAAAAGCAGACGACACTTGCAAATAAAATTCTTAAATAAGTAATTTTTTGTCTCAAAAACATAGGTTATGACCCCTCTTTGGAACAACCTTGATGAGCTTGTTCCAAAGAGGGGTCATAACCTACGTTTTTGAGACAAAAAATGAAAATATAATGAAAATTAATTCACAATTTTTTAGAAAAGTGCTGGCCGGTTTTGGCCATAACGTTGGGTAAAGGGTTAAATTCCTACTGGACTACACAAGTTTATATTATTCTCTTCTATTATTCAAAATCAATTTATTTTTTCAAATTTTGGAACTGTTCATTTCGTTTACAACTATATTAAAACAAAGTCAAGCACTAAATGTTAAAAATATACTGAAAAAAAGTGAAGAGGAATAAATTCTCTTTTCAAAATCATATGCTGTAAGTTCTGCAGTTTACATTTACAGTCCTAAGGTGCTTTAACACTTAGGGTCCCAATTCCAACTTTAATCAAATATTTCTGCAACAAAACAGGTGCCCCAACATGCAGTTTTGCGTCAACGCAAGGAACATTCAAAGTGCTGTGGCAGTTGTTTCTAAGCAAGTCTTGGCTGCCTACACAGGCAGCCAAGACGTGCTAAGAAACAACTGCAAAGTCATAGTATCAAATTCTGTTCATGTGGACAAAAAACACAAGCAATGTTTCTGCCAATGGACCTCCGGGTTTAACTCAGAGGTCCATTGGCAGGAACTTTACTTGCGCTTTTGCTTTGCAACAAATTTTCGATTATTGCTTAGGCAGAATCTCCATGCTGCAGGTGATTTAGTGATAATACACTCTACACGTACTGTATATTGGCAGCAAAGACTTGACTTGAAACCACTGCCAGGATAATCTGACGATTCTCTGTAAGACCCCCTTATGGCTGCTTCAGGATTTAAAAAACAAATATTCCATGACTTTCAATGACCATGTTAAATACATTTCCAGGACCATTTGTAACATTTCATTGGAAATGGAGAAGTCAATACCTTGAAACTATAATCAGAACATGGAGTGCTTAAAAGCAGATAAACAAATGGGCTGCACGATTCTTACATTTTTCAGCTGCCGACATACCGGGTACATTTTATGACTTTCTGATATTACACAAATTTAACACTTAACTGGAAGAGTACTAAATTACATTTCAAAGGTGATTTGTAACATGAGTGTTTTTTTTATTTCAAATATACAATGCTGCCAGCAAGGGGAGCCATAATCTTGGCTTTCAACACTTTTCAGTCGAGCCCTGATAGTGGATTGTAGTTGAGGAGTTGGAAATTATTACACATTTCAAGTCTACATCCTGGGACTTTGCAGATGTTTTTAAGCAAGTCTTGGTTGGTTATATAGGCAGTCAAGACTTGCTGAGAAACAACTGCCAAAGCACTTTGAATGTTGAGAAACAATTTGCATGTTTACTCCAAGACTACGTGGTGGGGCACTTGTAGAAAAAGTTAATCAAGTTGGAATTAGGCTATTAAGGGTTAAACAACAAGCGATTTGATTTGCAAACAATGAAGAATAAAACAGACATTTCACTCTTCTGAATTAATATTCTGAAATACCACAACTTTTAACTTTCAAAATTTTCAATAACAGTAAAATAACCACACCTTTTGCCAGGTTCTGATTTTGGAAACGAAAAAAACCTGACCCATATGAAACCTGTGCATGTTGGGGCACCTGTTCTGTGGGCACAACATCTGTCAAATTCAGAGATAGGCCTTTACAGGTAAATGCACTACAACACAAACATGCCATTACGTGGATTCTTCTAAATATTTCATGCCATAATACATCCAGCTAAAAGCATGCAAATATTCCTCTTACAAAAAAATAGAACTAAATTTCTTCCTCTCATCATACCCACCCCACATGCCAAATTTGGTTTCAATCAGCAAAGCAGAACTTTAATTACAAAGCAGAAACTAGCTCTGTCATCATGGACAGAAAAAATGAAGAATCCTGACAAAGCTGGCTCTAATGAACTTCCACTTTTATCGATGAAAAATGTCAAGACATCTGGAATAATCAGTCGATGGCTCTTAATCTGAGATGTTGGCTCTAGCAGCCCAAACAAATGTGGCACGACAGCATTTCATTTACAAGAGTAAAGAGAGTCAAGACCCTACAAGATACTTATGACGAATTGAAACAGACAAAAGAACCACCAAAAGCAAAACCAAAACTCGTAAAACTCGATATATAAAAAGACTCCAGGACTTTTTTGATGCTTGTTTTTCTAGAGAATATTATACTGACAAAAATCTAATCAATTTTCGGAAATTATTTGAAAACTTTCATATCAATTTTTAATGATATTGTTTTCTTTCAGATTTGTTTCATAGACACGACCTATGAGGTAAAATTTTGCTAGTCAATCAGAATGGTAGAAAACATTTGTTCCACTTCCAATCAATTCCACAAACAGTATATTATTAACCCTTGGCACACTGGTACTGCAACAGAATTTTCTCCAATCACTCCGTTTTTCTCTTGTTTAGCTATGAATATAACCCTTTACCCAACGCAGACAATATCAAAATGTGTATTTTTTTTTAAAATTTCAAACAATTTCAACAAAATCATATCATGTAACCCCCTCATTGGAACAAGCTCGATGAGCTCGTTCCAAAGAGGGGTCACATGCAAGCCTGAAAATAAGCAGACTGTCATCTTCAAAATGAGGTCTCCAGAGGGTGAATTTGGTGATGCTAACCTGCACAGCAGGATAGCATCACAAAATTTACCTTCTGTGAACCCGAGTCTGAATCAAGATCTCAAGCCAGAACAGAAAGATGTACCTAGAGGATAAATTGGCCCACTGTATGGGATAGCATCAGCAAATTCACCCTCTGGGGACCTAATTTTGCAAATGACAGGTTGCTTATATTCAGGCTTGGTCACATGATATGGTTTTGTTGAAATTTTTTGAAAAATATTTTTTCAGCTGCTGAATTTGCATATTACGTGGGCGGATGTGATGGATTCACTGGGTAAAGGGTCAACCACTTATATCTTGTTTGATAAGAGTCCCCAAGCTCTGTCAGACAAGGTATATTAAGCGTAAATATCAAACTGCATTATGGGAAATATTTTCTGCTGGAAACTTTGCCAATTCGACATCAGAGTACAGAGGGTTAATTAAGTTTCACCTCAGGCTACGCAAAAAAATCTTGGACTGAAAATGTAAAAATATATAAATATCTGCACTAATCACATGCTCAAGCAGCAACTACTCAACAAATCTAAATAAACAAATGGTACAGACAACAAAAAAAAGTCAACCAAAAAAATAATTTTCCCTTGACCAATTTTTCGAACAGATAAAAAAAAACATTATTTAACTTTGAATCATGTATGAATGAAAAGAGTTTTTATTGCACATTTAACACTGTATAGAGAAGAGTGGAAAAAGATTTTTATGCAAAGAAAACAACCATCTGACACTATGAATGTTAACAGAAATCTTGAGTGCTCCATTTTTTATCTGTCAGAACCAAAAGGCCAAATTCTAGCCTCAACCAATTCTGTAGTCTTTCAATAAATACTTCAAACATGCAATGTTTGACAGTTCTGCAGTAAAACAGAAATGTCCTTGCATTTGTTTCCATTTAACACTTGCCAAAACAATTCTTCAGTAACATAAAAATTTTTTACCTCAAAATTTTTTACCTCAAAAACCTAGCTTCTGACCCTTCATTTGAATATTAAGTTCATTTAAATAAGGGGGTCGTAAGCTATGTTTCTGAAGCAAAAATCTGAAAATTTTGATTTTTGTACATTGCACTGAATGGATATGACTGTTGCGTTAGATAAAGGGTTAAGCCTGAAAATGCCTGGAAGCCAAGCAAGGAGCATTGCTAGTTACGCAGTAGAAATTCTCATTCCTTTGTGGATTCACAAGGTGTACTGCCCTCTGAATCCAATAATGATAAAATAAATTGCATGCAGATAAAATGATTGTTCTCACGCTTTACTAATTGATATATATTAAACAAAAATAATTTTCCACTCTCATCCCCTTCAACACTACAAATCACTTTCATAATTTAAAACAAAAGGTTTAAAGTTTGCATCAAGTGAAAATGAATTTGACAATGTACCTTGTTGGGTAGACCAAATAATGATTTTCATTTGTTGACTGGTTGAGTGCAAAATTATTTTTGGTCATCAAAATTTTTTCACATGTATTTGCCTTGTTGCAATTTATGGGAGAGTGCCTATAGGCACTCTCCCATGAATTATTACAAGGCAAATCCCTACAGACTAAATAATTTTGCTTCAAATATAATTTGAAGTAAGTCCACTGAATATGACGCCTTTACATAGAGGCAATTGTATTTCAGAAAAACCCAAACATAATTTCCCAGCACTCTGCCAATTAATCAATTATCTCTTTAAAAAGAATGTAGGTTTTTTTTTAATTCATTCCATTGAAATGGAATAGAACAGTCCATTTTGTGAAAGTAGTGTTGTAGGGATAAATGCACAGTTGAAAAAGAATCAAATGTGTACAAAAACGATCAATGATGATGGTCTAGGCAAGGATGGCAGCAATTTTGAGTTTTTCTTTTTTTTTTGAAAATCAGCTCAGAAAAAATACTGAAAGCATGAAAAATTTTAAGAAAATTTATTAAAATATCTAAAAATGCAAAAAAAAAAAAAAAGAAATTTAGCAGCTTGGTTATTGCACCTGAACCTTCATGGCCTACACCATGTTGTGCTGCGGCAGCGGCTGCTGTTTTTGCGGCGTACAAGTTCGCCTCCTCTTGAGCCTTGCCTATATTCTTCTTATACCTTATTCTCTTGTTGCCAAACCAATTAGAAACCTGAAAGTGAAAATAATTAATTATACAATTAAAAACTAATTACCATGCTTATTAATATTCCTCTTATGCCGAATTCTCTTATTCCCAAACCAGTTGGACACCTGAAAAAGAATACATGAACCTTGTAAATGATTAGTTAGGGGTACAATACAATGTGATCTGGAAAATTCATTGGATGTTGTTCAACAGTATGTCCAGCAACAAATATACGCTTAATAAATTAACACTTCAAGGAACCTAGCAGTCATAACTGGCAAGAGCTTTTCACAAAATCTGCCATTTTAAATTGAAAAAAAAAAATTTTGTCTAAAAAACATATCAGATAAATCTGCTCATCATGAAAAAACGCTGCCAACCAAATTTTGTGTCATTTCAACTTTTGCTTTCAGAACACAGCTTGTTCCTTCTCATTGAAATGAGCTTGGCAAGTTCCATTTCACCACGGGATTACAAGCTAAATTTAACCCTTTACCTAACAAATCGACCACATCCACCCATGTAATTTTCAAATAGAGCAGTTGAAAAAATATTTTTCAATGAACTTCAATAAAACCATATCATGTGACCCCTCAATGGAATCAGCTAATCAAACTCGTTCCAATGAGGGGGTCACACAAGGTTTTGTTAAAATTTTTTTAAAAGTTTAAAAAATAAAGTTTCAAAAATAAATTTTGACATTGTGTGCATTGGGTAAAAGGTTAACACTTTACCTAACATGAAAAGCAGACGACACTTGCAAACAAAATTCTTGAATAACTATTTTTTTCATTTTTTGTCAGAAAAACATACGTTATGACCCCTCACTGGAACAAGCCCATTGAGCTTGTTCCAATGAGGGGGCCATAACCTATGTTTTTGAGACAAAAATTAAAAAAAAACAATGAAGATTGGCATTTTTTGTGAATTGCGCTGGCCGATTTTGGCAGTTACGTTGGGTAAAGGGTTAAAAGCAAAAAATGATGAAAAAAAAATGCAAGTTTTAAGTTATTCAGATTTACAAGTGTCTCATTCAAGTGGTTTTAGGTAATGGATTAAAAAAAGATTAAGAAAGAAAAATAGTTGTTTCACTGTTTTAATAATTCACAACTCACGTACGCCTGAAAAATAAGAGCTAATTAAGTCTGGCAGAAGAGAAGTTGTTTCTAATCAAGTGTCATCTAGGGCTGCAACTGTATCAAGTCATGATACGCTTGAACTGCAATACATTGCTCATGATTCAATATGAATCATTGTTCACTATGAATCACAATAAATATACGTAAACAAGTTCTAAAGATTCTGAAAGCTGGTGCAGTGAAACCCTGGGGGGGGGGTTTACCAGCACTGACAGCGATAAATATGCCATTAACACATTATTATTCAGTTAACATAAAGTTGGTGAATTCCCTCTTAATTTGCTAAATATTTATTTATTTATTGGTGTTTAAGGTCACATATTTATGTACAATGGCTAAGTATGACAGCGACAGTTTTACGGGTGGAGGAAGCCGGAGTACCCAGAGAGAACACCGAGCAACTGTCAGCTCCCCAACAAACGAACTTCACACAAGCAGGGTTAGCATTGGTTGAAGACAAGTGCACCATCGACGTGCAGTACACCTTAGTACACAACGCCCCCATGCGAGCAATGGAAATGAAGTGTCTTGCCCAAGGACACAATGCAGTTGCCGCAGGTGGGATTCAAACCGAGGACCTCTCGGCTTGCAGCCTGCACCTCTACCTACTGAGCCACCACGCTCCCAAATATTTATTAATTTATTGGTATTTTAGGTCATACATTTCTGCACAATGGCTAATCATGACCACAACATGGATATAAACTCAAGTCCAGCCTGTCATTTATACCCATGTTGCCCATTTTAGAGGACTTCCACCCCAGGCACTGGTGACCGGGTCCTATTTTACCAGTAAAAAAGAGCTTATTTACCACAGTAAACAAGCACTGCTTCACTTCCTGGGGTTCCCACAGGGAATTTACTCAATATTTTAGTGATTAATCCATTACATCTAGTTTGACAGAGCTCACTGAGCTCTGTCAAACCAGAAATAAGGGATTAAATTGTTTACAACATATTTTCTGTGAGGAAAAAAAACACCGGGAAAATGGGTTATAAAAACAAAACTTCTAAGTTAATGAATGCTGATGGTTATCACGGAGAAATTACATATTGTTTAATCCCTTACCCAACGCAGACGATAATAAATTTTATTATTTTAAATATAATTTTTCAGTTATTTCAACAAACCACTATCATGTGACCCCTTATTGGAAGAAGCTCGATGAGCTCAGTCCAATGAGGGGGTGACATGATAGGGTTTTGTTGAAATTTTTTGAATAATATATCAATGTTTTCCAATGGCTCATTTTATAAATTACGTGAGCGGATGCAGCCGATTCATTAGGTAATGGGTTAAAGAGTACATTCAACATTCAAAAAAATATGTAATAAAAGAATGCTACTGAAAATGAATACATGTATTTGATAGTTGTATTTGTATGAGAGATCAAGTTTAAATGATGCATGTCGTATTGTGCAGATTGAATTATGATAAAGGAAGTATATCGTTGCAGCCCCAGTGTCATCTACCAGTTGACTTGACTAGAAACTGCTGAGGTTATACAATTTTTCTTGCTTATCCGAAATATCAGTGTCAAGACACTTGCTACACAACACTAACAGTGAAAGCAAGTTGGTTCGGATTTAGAATTCAAGATGTTAATCGCCTCTTCAAAACCTGCAAATTCAAAACTAACTTCTTACATTAGCAGTTAGTGTGATTCCAATTGAAATAGTTGTATCACTATGAGCACTAATTTTTAATTATTCTCACTTCCAGCATCTTCAACTGCACAACATGACTGGTGTTAGGTTTTAACCAGTAATTCCTACCAAGCAGTGATGTGTTTTGAGCACAACTTGCATCTTCAAAACTAGTTCCAATGCAAGATTTGCCAGATAACTAAAAGAAAAGTTCAGTTCACGGGTGTAAGTTTCAGCAAGTCAAAAAGCCGGAATATTCATAAACAGGGGTAATATAAGTCGAAACAGGTAAAAAAGCCAAAATAATCACACATGATGCGATCATAACTCGTCTCCATAAGACTCAGCCTCATCCCAGGTCCAACACACACCTGATGCGATCATAATTAGTCTCCATTAGACTCAGCCTCACCCCAGGCCCAACACACACCTGATGCAATCATAATTAGTCTCCATTAGACTCAGCCTCACCCCAGGCCCAACACACACCTGATGCGATCATAATTAGTCTCCATAAGACTCAGCCTCATCCCAGGCCCAACACACACCTGATGCGATCATAACTAGTCTCCATTAGACTCAGTCTCACCCCAGGCCCAACACACACCTGATGCAATCATAATTAGTCTCCATAAGACTCAGCCTCACCCCAGGCCCAACACACACCTGATGCAATCATAATTAGTCTCCATAAGACTCAGCCTCACCCCAGGCCTAACACACACCTGATGCAATCATAATTAGTCTCCATAAGACTCAGCCTCACCCCAGGCCCAACACACACCTGATGCAATCATAATTAGTCTCCATAAGACTCAGCCTCACCCCAGGCCTAACACACACCTGATGCAATCATAATTAGTCTCCATAAGACTCAGCCTCACCCCAGGCCTAACACACACCTGATGCAATCATAATTAGTCTCCATAAGACTCAGCCTCACCCCAGGCCTAACACACACCTGATGCAATCATAATTAGTCTCCATAAGACTCAGCCTCACCCCAGGCCAAACACACACCTGATGCAATCATAATTAGTCTCCATAAGACTCAGCCTCATCCCAGGCCTAACACACACCTGATGCAATCATAATTAGTCTCCATAAGACTCAGCCTCACCCCAGGCCCAACACACACCTGATGCAATCATAATTAGTCTCCATAAGACTCAGCCTCACCCCAGGCCCAACACACACCTGATGCAATCATAATTAGTCTCCATAAGACTCAGCCTCATCCCAGGCCCAACACACACCTGATGCAATCATAATTAGTCTCCAATAGACTCAGCCTCACCCCAGGCCCAACACACACCTCATGCGATCATAATTAGTCTCCAATAGACTCAGTCTCACCCCAGGTCCAACACACAGCGGATGCAATCATAAATAGTCTTATAAGACCCAGCCTCACCCCAGGCCCATCTGGGGTTTGAGTTTTGCAAAGACTAACACACAACATGTCGGCTTCACCTGTGGCACACAGCTGATTTAGCGGTAATAGCAGACAGTCCACCGCTAAATTCAATGGGAAAGAATGAAACACCTCGGACGTACCGTAAAAATCAGAGTACATGTAACAAGAATATTCATGTCCCTGAGCACAGACTAGGAAAGGCAGAAAACAGTAACGAAAACCAGGAATTCTGGATAAGGCTGGAAAACTTACATCCCTGTCACTTACATTTTGGTGGTCAGATTTATTTCTTGGTGACAGGGTTCATACACTTTTCAGAGAATTAAATTCCATGACGTTTCCAAAACTTTTCCCAAAAATTCCATGACCGGGTTAGTTTGCACCCAAACAGAAAAGCTTCGTTTTTTGCATAATTTTTGAACAAGTCGCACATAATTTTTACACAAAATCAATCCCTTTTAAATCTGGTTTACGAATTCCATGACTTTTCCAAAACTTTAACCCTTCTCGCCCATTTTCTAAAACTTTTCAAGGCTCTTAAATTTTTTTCAAAATTCCATGACCCGTACAAACCCTGTGGTGTTTATGGTTACTTCAAGCATCTTTGGCTATCTTGAGACCATAACACTGGGATGAAGTCAAGTTTACCCAATCGTTTATACCTATACTGCCCACTTTTGAGGACTTACACCCCAGGCTTTAGTTCCGGGTCCTATTTTACTAGAAAAGCAGAATTTGTTCACAACAGTAAACAAGAACTGCTCCACTTCCCAGAGTTCCCATGGGAAATGGTGGTCACATAACCACAAGAAACATTCTATTACATTTGATTTTCAGACAACTACAAGAAAAGTGCTATTATATTTGGTTTGGTCAGATAACCACAAGAAACATTCTATTATATTTGATGGTCAGAAAAACACAAAAAATTTTTTATTACATTTAGCGGTGATATAACCAGAAGAAAAGTTCACTACATTTGATTTGGTGGTAGGATAACCACAAGAAAAGTTCTATTACATTTTTCTCAGCATACAATTTGAACTGTTGCCATTTCTTTGAAGACCTATAATTTTATTGGAAAGCTTACTAAGAAGGCATTTAGTTTATTGAGGGATGGTGGAAGTAAACTTTTTTTCTGATAATTGTTTGAATAACTTAATTCAGCTGACACACGTATTCCATTGCACAGTGAAAGAGAATGAACAGACCGGCTGAGAAAATTATTTATTGGGGCTCAAGGACACTTTCAGTATCTTTGGCTATATCATAACCTCAACAAATGTAGGAAGTTTAGCCAATCGTTTATACCTGTACTGTTCACTTTTAGAGGACTTTCACCCCAGGTGCTGGTTCTGGGTTCTATTTTACCAATAATGCAGAACTTGTCTACCACAGTAAACAAGCACTGCTCCACTTCCCAAGGTTCCCACAGGTGGTCAGAAGAAAATATTCAAAAGACAGGAATATTCAGTTATTCAGAATTAATCTCTTAACCCACTGAGTATTTTTCAAATATTTTTCATCAAATCTTGTCATAGCTGCTATTGAGCAGCCATGACTAGATTTGACGAAAAATTCCTGGAAAGTTGAATCGAGACATCACTAGTCAAAAAGTTGGGTGTAGTTAGCAGGTGGAAATTCAGTTAAATATACTCAGATTTTACTTATTTTAGTGACAAAATTTCCTGTCCTAGGCAGGCATATCCGCCAGCAGCATGCAAGGAGTTAAGTGATTACATAAGTTAGGATAAAAAATAATTATATAACATGTGAGATATAGCTGTACATAATTCTCTTTACATGTAACCCACTTGAAAGAGCATTGGTAGCTGATAAACATAAAAGCAATGAATACTCAGCTTTGTTTCAATTTTAAATACCATTGTTAACCCATTACCCAACACAAAAATCAGATGATGCTGAAAAAAAATTGTTTTCGAATATTTAAACATTTTCATATTTATTTATTGGTGCTTAACTGGTAGAGTGTTGAATTATTTTTGACCATCAAAATTTGTTCAATTGCCTTTGGCTTGTTACAATTCATGGGAGAGTGCCTGTGGGGGGGGGGGGGGGGGCATAAATCTCATCTGATATTACTGCATACCAAATTGGGCAAGCGGTTCAGATAATAAAACATTTTCTTTGAAGCAACTTGAATCTTGAGCACATAAGGAAGTTGCACACTGCCCCACCCCTCAGGCTCAGCAATTACTATAGAACAAAGAAGGGTCCACCCAAAGATAACTTCTGCAAAGATGAATGGGTTTGATCCAGTGGCTGCTTTGAACCAGGTAATCCAAGGTGCGGAAGAGTCTTTCCGAGATGAATAATACAGGGATGCAAGTGGAAAAGTATATTAGCCGAAATAAGCTGCAACTCCAATATTTTCACGTGAAAACTGGTGAAAATAAAGTTACTTTTGAATACAAGACTTATGAAAACTGATGAAAATAAAGTTACTTCTGAATACAAGACTTATAGTTAAGGTATAATTGCAAGTAAATTTATAGAACATAAAATTTCAGCATTTTGTTTACAAATTAGCAGAAATCAGCTCAATGACTGAATGCTCTCATCCCTCATAATAACAATTTAATCTGTTACAGGCTTACCCGTGGGTATTAACTGTTCAGTCCCCCAACGGCCACCAAAAAACCCTTTTTGCAATGAAAAAAGTTGTCCCCAGTGTATTCTTCCTTGAGAACTATACTGGTCAGCTGCATTTATTTTCAGTGTTTTTACATCACTGTTGGCTGCCTTTACAGGCAGCCAACAATAATGTAGAAATACGGTTGAGTCATCTGCTGATGCACACATGTATATACAGTAGATACAGACACAAATTTAATCTAAGAACTTAAGGGTTATCCCTTTTTTTGTTCTTTTTATTAAGGTTTAACGACACATTAATGGCCAGGGTCATATCGTGTCGGTGAAAGTTTTATGGAGTACCCGGGGAGAACCACCGAGCAACTGCCAGCTCGCCAACATCATAACTCCACACTGCAGCACGGCAGGGTTAGATTGGTTGAAGACATGAGCACCATCGATGTGCAGTACGTCTTAGTTCACGGCATCATCTTGCCCCTTAGTGGACAATCAGGGTGAACTGCCTTGCCCAAGGAAACAATGCTGGAGTCCGAGTCGATTGCTCAGATGGTCACTCATCCAAGGCCTAACCGGGCTCGACGTTGCTTAAATTTCGGTGATCTGACGAGAACCGGTTACCGCAATGCCACGGCGCCCCATCCCTTTTACCTAAAAATATCATAAGAGGACACTTGCCACAAATTTCTTGAAGAACCCTTTACCCAACATAACATTTTTGCCTCAAGAACAGTTTATAACCTCTCACTGGAATAATCCTCTTGAGTTATCTTTTTTTCGCGATATACTCCACACATCTGATTTGTCTCTGTGATAATGCTTTTTGATGCCACCTTTCGTTGACATGTATCTATACATCTCAAAAAGCATTAAAGTTCAGTATTAGAATTAACCCCCGCTAGCACCGAAAATTTACAAACATGAAAAATTAACACATGCCACCACAATACAAAAGTTTACTTTTGCCTCAGACATTCATTATTTCATTTTAGGTATTAATACATTAAAATTTGTTAATGCTCATAAGGTTGGAATGAATTGTTACATTAAATGGAAATTTAGTATAATAAAATTAAATACTAACCCTTTTTTGGAAATTAGATAGTAGATTTTTACCCCCCCCCCCCCCCCCCCCCCCCTTCGAAAAAATTCCATGAGATGAGGTCTTGGGTGTTAAGATATTTTTCAGATGATGCCACTCTCCCTACCATCAGACACAAACGTTAAAGAATGTTTATAATACTGACTGGCAATTTTTTTGTTTAACCCTTTGCAGACTGGTGATGGCGAAATATCTTAATTTCAAGCTTCCAACTTTTCCCATAATGCAACTCCAAATTTAGCAAATTCAATATTGTTTGACAGAGCACAGTCAAGACAAGATGGAATTTAACCCTTTACCTGACGAATTGCCTGCATCCGCCTGCTTAATATGCAATTTCAGCAGCTGAAAAAATATTACTTTTCTAAACATTTCAACAAAACCATATCATGTGACCCCTCTTTGGAACGAGCTCATTGAGCTCGTTCCAAAGAGGGGTCACATGATATGGTTTTGTTGAAATTTTTTGAAAAAATTTAAAAAATGATATTTAAAATAATAAATTTTGATATCATCTGCGTTGGGTAAAGGGTTAACCCTTTGTACACTGTATCTTCTATTGTTAGTATGAGGGCAGAAACCATATTGGAATAAACCATATTCATTACGTGGGGGTAACCCAATTAATATTTTCAGTGTGCAGCTTTGGGGCTGAACGTTAAAAATATTGATTGGTCTACCCCACACACTCACTTGGCACCAATCCTACTTAATGAAATTATGACCTATCATGTTCCTGGCTGAAAAAAACAGCCTCTTATGTTCAAAGGGTTAATGTTAGTGATGACCAAGCCTGGAAAAGAGCAATCTGTCATTTGCAGAATGAGGTTCCCAGATGGTGAACTTACTGATGCTATCCCATACAGTGGGATACAGTGGGCTAGAATCCCCCAATTTATACTCCGGGTACCTTTTTCTGTTTAGTCCTGAGACCTTGATTCAGATTGAGGTTCACAGAGGGTAAATTTAGTAATGCTGCTCCTCTGTGCAGGGTAGCATCACAAAATATATTCTCTGGGATGACAGTCTACTTATTTCCAGGCTTGGTGATGATTAATGCTATATTCTTTGTAATCCTATTGAGTGTGAAATTGTTATTAACACCTGGCACTCCGGTTGTGCAACAGAATTTTCTCCAACCACTCTTTTTTTCTCGTTTTAACTATGAATTTAACCAAATATACCTTGTTTGACTGAGTTAACTGAGCTCTGTCACACATGGTCTATTTGGTTAAATATAAAACAGCATTATGGGAAATATTTACTGCTGAAAACTTTTCCATTTTGACATCAGAGTACAGAGTGTTAAGTAACTGTTCATAAAGTTTCTGCTCTTACAGTTACCAAAAATTAACGGTCTCATTGTGGTGATTGTTTTTTTTCATATTCTCTAAATGTGTCATATACTTCCTCCTTATCTATTAGGTAAAAAATGCCACAAAGCAGTCACAATTAGCCATTATACAGAATTATGTGACCTTAAACACCATTAACCCTTTACCTAACATGTTAAGGGTGTTTGTTTATTGGAATAAGTCACTTTCAGCATTTATGGCAAAATAATGACTGCAACACAGGTATGAAGTCAATTTTAGGCTATCATTTAAACCTGTGCTGCCAATTTAGGAGGAATTCCACCCCTGGTTACCAAGTCTTATTTTACCAGTACAGCAGAACTTATTTACTATCAAAAGGCACTACAATACTTCCTGGGTTCTATGGGGAATGAAGTGAGATGGCCCCTCTTAAAATGGAATTTATTCATTTATTGGCATTTAAGGTTACATATTTCTGTACAATAGCTAATCGTGGTTGCAGCATGGACACAAATTTAGTCAATTGCTTATACCCTTGTTGTCCATTTTAGAGGGATTCCACCCCAAACATTGGTGACTGGTTCTTATTTTACTAGTAAAACAGAGTTTGTTTACCACAGTACCACAGTGAACAAACACCACTTCACTGCCTCTGGAGTAATAAAATGGAAGACAAAAACCTTAAAGTACTGATGCAAGTCTTCATGATACTACATGGCAGTGCTTTGCACCACTAATTTCTGTAGGAAGAGTTTTTTTTTTTTTACTGTTTAAGGTCACAGTCAGCACATGTCTATATCATGGCCACATAATAGGGTGGGAAGTCACGTTTGAAGTAAGGCTTCCACGTTTACACGTGTAAACGTGAACGTTTTGTTTATGGGCATTAAACGTTTACAGTTCTGGTAAACGCGTACACGGAAAAAAAATTTCCAACTTTGCAATGCAATATTTTGGTAATGCTTCAGAAAAACTGTGTACTGGTTCCGACTAGCGCCGCCGCCACAGAAACCAAACGAAATCATCTTCAAACCATGTGATATCATATGTGACACAGTCACGTGAGCCGCATGGCACATGCTTATCTTTGGTGTTTCCTTCGAAACATGTGTGGGATGTTTTAGTTTATTCGGATTTACATGTATATTCCCAAAGTGATACACAATTGTTCTCGATGATTTCGTTCACTTGACATGGATTATTAATTTATTATTCACACATGGGATGATCTTAGGATCGATTTATGGAGTTTGACAGACAGACTGGCACTTGCGTGTTTGAAAATTTGGATTCCCCTGCATGGTTTGTAGACTTTGTTTATTTTTGCGACATTGCATTCCACTCTCAAGTCCGGTATTGTCACTATTGTGCGCCATGGCAACTCGCTCCAACATTACTGTTTGAAAAAACACAAGGAATTTCACCCCGAACCCACCAGAATGAGCTCAGAGACCCCGATAAATTTCAAAATTTACCTGGGAAAAATCCGCCAGACTACTCCCCCCCTCCTCCACCCATAAACCGAGCGACTTTGCCTTCGGCATCTGCATGCTGTGATCGTTCGTCTACGTCGTTTTTGGACGAACTGTAAATCGGCTGTCTCAATAACATAAATTGTATGCCCTGTACGCAAAGATATGATGAACTTACTGTGTATTATTACACACTTCTATCAAATATTGACAACTTGCATTGTTACTGTTAGTACGTGTAAACGTTTCCGTTTCGTTTACAGACAGTCGTTTAAACGTTTACAATTTTGTCTAAACGTGGAAGCCTTAGTTTGAAGTCAATCGTTTATACACATGCAGCCCACTTTAGAGAACTTCCACCCAAGTCACTGATTCATGGGTCCCTATTTAACTGGTTAATCTGAACATGTTTACCACAGTAAACAAGCACTACTCAACTTCATGAGGTTAACCCTTTACCCAATGAATCAGCAACATCCGCCTGCATAATATGCAAATTCAGCAGCTGAAGAAATACTATTTTTCAAAACATTTCAACAAAACCATATCATGTGACCCCCACTTTGGAAAGAGCTCAAGCTCGTTCCAATGAAGGGTCACATGATACGGTTTTTGTTGAACTTTTTTTTTTAATTTAAAAAAATGATATTTAAAATAATAAATTTTGATATTGTCTGTGTTGGGTAAAGGAATAATGGTCATTGCCTTCTATCCAACCATCAGGCCATGGTTGGTTAATTTTCAGTTTAGCGTTATTCCAGGTTACCAGTACAAAATGCGTAATGAGGTTATTATTAATTATTAATTATATCCTTGTGGAGAAGTGGCGTAATATATCCCTTCCCACAAGATGCATATTTTATCGTATTGCACTTAGGGTTATATACAGAACAGCCAAAGACAAAATGTAGTCAACATTATATACCTAATAACACAAGATTATTGCCTCATTATTGCCGATTGCTACAATAATCTGGTATTTCAATGGATGAAGAAACATGAAATGGTGTATTCTCCTGGCTCTATAAAGGAGGTGACCCATTTGCAGAGAAATAAAGAAGGTGCATTATTATTTCGGGCAAAAACGAAAATGAGGCCAATAACGCAAAAACAAAAATTAATTAACCATGGCCTAATGTGCTCTCAGTCCACCCCATTACACTGGCCTAAACATCAGATGTGAAAATGTTACAATATAATGCATCATTAGCCCATGCAGCGAGTTTGAAGAATGACTTTGGGCAGGTTTTGTAATGCCCATCTTTCACTTCCCTGCAGGGAACTAAGAGGTTGGTGAAATGACCATTGTTCCAAAAAAGGGCAAGACTTATGACACGTAGGCAGTTACCTGCAGTTGTATAAATGGGTGCAGCAAGTGGTGGTGGGAGGGGGATGAGACCAACATTATATCCCTAATAACACCAGATTATGGTCAGATTGCTGTAGCAATCTGGCAATAATGAGGCAATAATCTGGTATTTCAATCTATGAAGAAGAAACATATAATGGTGTATTCTCCTGGCCCTATGAATGAGGTGACCCATTTAAGGAGCCAATAATAAAGAAAATGCTTTATTATTTCGGGCAAAAAACAAAATGAGGCGAATGACGCTACACCGAAAATTAATTAACCAAGGCCTCCTCATACACGAGCTAACAACAGGGGTGTGATTGCACTCTTATCAAGATGAAAAAAAAATGTGAAAACATGTTTGCGCACGGAATGATTTCAAAATGAAATTTTACTTTCCCATATAACTAAAATCCTGTAGAAATGATGCTTTTGGGGTGCTTTTATTTCTTTGAATTTACATAAAATGATCTGAAAGGCCTTTTTCATAGAAAATTGAAGAAATAAAAGATATGTAGTTGTTTAAGACTGAAAAAAAAAGACTGAACCGGTTTTATTCCTACCTGCATTACTGGGAAAAATTTGCTGCTTGAATATTTTTTGACATCAGTATGCAGGGGTTTAACATCAACAAAATTGATATTAACAGATAACAGTACATTCCATAATAAAACAGAATATCTGCTTCAAGTACCTGACAAAAATATATTTACGAGCCTCTCGTCTCAGCTGGGTTGAGTCCTTTACACTTAACAGAGTGCATATTTTTGCAAACTTATTTTCCAATGATGTAATGGACACTGGAAGCTTCTATCATAAGTTAATCTGTACCTTATATGTAAACTAGCCATTCATCAACCCATATTCCATTAACTCCCAGCACTCTAGTAGTATTTCAAAACTTCCATCATTGACTCCATACTGTCAATGTAGAACAGGCCTGGCATTCTTTAGGAATGCATGAGTGCTGCGCGCCTACTGCATGCCTAGAAAAAATTGAGGAGGGCAATGTTTTGCACCCCTTGATTTTCTGGAATGCCGGACTTGTTTGGGTCAGCCTTTAAAATCTATTATCATTTTGTCCCCGGAGTTCCAATGTGTTCTATGTGCCTACTGGTACAAAGAACACATTGGAACTCAGGGACGATTTGTCAATGCTGCATTGACTTGCAATAATTCATAACCCATTCTTTGTCGCAATTCAATACATTTTGAGTGTAGAAGACAGTGACACAAGAACTGAATGCAACATTTTGAATAATGAGAAGATGTGTGTGCCAAGTTTTCCACTATGTAGCTGAAGGTAGTACTATTTTTCAGTCACAATATTAATACCTTGAAGTGAATATAACCAAAATAGCATACAAGTTTTTGCATTGAAAATTCTAGGTGCAACTGCACTCCCAAGCAATCTGAGGAGGGCAAATGTTTTGCACTCCTTGATTTTCTAGATTGCCAGGCCTGGTAGAATGAAAAATATAACAAAATATATCTTGTTTGACAGAGCTCCATGAGCTCTGTCAAAGAAGATTTAATTTATTAAATTTTCAGTTGCATTGTGGGAAAAATTTGCTGCTGAAAACTGGCATTTTGACATCAGAGTGCATAGAATGCAACAATCATCATGATTCAAAAATATCACCAATCAAATGTTCTATTTTATCCAAAACATAGAATAGCTGCACAAAATAAATTAATTGAATCTCAGGCCAATTTTTTTCACAAAACAGTGAGGGAGAGGTTTTTTGTTCAATTTTTATTTTTTTTCTTCCATATTTATTTATTTATTGGTGTCACATACTTATGCACAATGGCTAATCATGACCGTGAGTTTTAGGAGTGGAGGAAGCTGGAGAACCCGGAGAGAACCACTGAGCAATGACGAGCAGCTGCCAGCTCCCCAACATCGTAACTCTGCACAGCAGCACAGGCAGGGTTAGATTGGTTGAAGACATACGCACCAATGACGTGCAGTACGCCTTAGTACACAGCGTCATCGTGCCCCCATGTAGACAATCGGGGTTAAGTGCCTTGCCCAAGGACACAACGCGGGAGTCCGAATCAATCGCTCAGATGGTCAACCATCCGAGGATTAACCGGTCTCGACATTGCTTAACTTCAGTGATCTGACGAGAACCGGTTACCGCAATGCCACCGCACCCCTTTTTTTTTCTTCCATATAATGAGCATGGAGTGAGAGGCTTTCTGTGTCTTTTCATACTCAGAATATATAGAAAATGCATAATTATACAAATTAATTAATTTAATTTTAACCCTCAGAGGCCTAATTCAGACATTGATAAATTTTTACTGCAACAGAACAGGAGCCTCAACATACTGTCTCTGGGGAAAAATGCAAGTTACATCGTAGGTGCCATGACTTGCCTAGAAACTGTAAAACCACGGATACCGGTACAGAGGGTCTTTAGTTATGATCTTCAGATTTCAGTTAAATATATCAATAAAAAATATAACTAGAGGCTCTGAAGAGCCAGTAATCGCTCACCTGGATCTACATATAATGAAAGTGTCAATGACACTGTAGCTTAACTTGTGTGTTGTGTTTGATGAAAAGGATAATGTTCAATGTTTATGAAAGGATTATGAAATAAGACAAGAATTGTGATAATTGGGAATATGTTCATTTCTGTTCCCTTTATGCTATGTTTTCAATAAAAACTAGAGGTACTGTGAGCAAACTCACAAAAAGATCCCCCCCCCCCCCACGCCTGAAATGTATAAGTCAGATTATCTCCCCTTGATGGCTGCCCAAGCCCAAAACCCCAAAAAATTCTTCAAACAGTTTAGGAGGAGTTGTGCTTACAAGGATGGACAGACAGTATAAGTTAGATTATCTCCCCTTGGAAATGTCAGAACGGAATTATATTGCTTCATGCACAACTTTATATGGAGTTCTTCCATTGTGTAAAGTTTCATGAAAATTCTTCAAACGGTTTAGGAGGAGTTGCGCTTACAGTTAGATTATCTCCCCTTGGAAATGTCAGAACGGAATTATATTGCTTCATGCACATCTTCATATGGAGTTCTTCCATTGTGTAAAGTTTCATGAAAATTTTTAAACGGTTTAGGAGGAGTTGCGCTTGCAAGGATGGACAGATGGACAGACGGACGGACAGGGTGATTTCTATATACCCCCCCCCCCCCCCCCAAAAAAAAAAACTTTGTTTGCGGGGGGTATAATAATATGAGGCGTAGACTACACTAAAGGGGTGGGTTAATGTGGCCCTCACAGTTAATGTATGCGGCCCTCACAGGTAATGTATATCAACGAAAGTTACGAATTTACAGTGAAATTATTCCAAAACGACCCATCCTGTCAAGTTACAATGAAATCCCTTAATAAATACGGCCTGTAGACTGTGCTAAAGGTTTTTGGGCTTTGTGCCTGTGTTGCCATCATGGTTGACCGATCGCAACCAAAAGGGGACATCCTCATCTAGACATTATACTGAGCCATCCTACCAAGTTAAATTGAAATCCCTTCATAAATATGACCTGTAGTCTGTGCTCAAGTTTTTCGGGTTTTGGGCTCGGGCAGCCACCAAGGTTGAATGATCGCAACCAAAATGGGACGTTCTAATCTAGGCATTATCTGGGGTCATCCTACCAAGTTACAATGAAATCCCTTCATAAATATGACCTGTAGACTGTGCTAAAGGTTTTTGGGCTTCGGGCCCTGTAGCCATCACAGCTGACCAATCGCAACCAAAAGGGGACGTTATCATCTGATATTATATGGAATCAACCTACCAAGTTACAATGATATCCCTCCATAAATACGACCTGTAGATTGTGCTAAAGATTTTCGGGTTTTGAGCTCGGGTGGCTATCACGGCTGAATGATCGTGACCAAAAGGGGACGTTCTCATCTAGACATTATCTGGAGTCATCCTACCAAGTTACAATGAAATCCCTTCATAAATATGACCTATACACTATACTAAAGGTTTTCTGGCTTCGGACCCATGTAGCCATCACAGTTGACCAATTGTGACCGAAAGGGGATGTTCTCATCTAGACATTATATGGTGCCAACCTATCAAGTTCCAATGAAATCCCTCCATAAATATGACCTGTAGACTGTGCATAGGGTTTGGGGCTCGGGCAGTCGTCACGGTTGACAGATCGCGACCAAAGGGGGAAGTTCTCATCTGGACATCATCCAGAGTCATCCTACCAAGTTACAATGAAATCCCTCCATATTAAATATGACCTGTAGACTGTGCTAAAAGTTTTTGGGTTTCAGGCTTGGGCAGCCATCACAGATGACAGATCATGACAAAAAGGGGACGTTCTCATCTAGATATTATACAGAGGCATCCTACCAAGTTGCAATGAAATTTCTTCCTAAATACGACCTGTAGACTGTGCTAATGGTTTTCGGCTCGGGCAGACACCACGGTTGACCGATCACTAACAAAAGGGGACATTCTCATCTAGACATGACCTCAAACCTGCATATGAAATTTCGTGACGATCAGATAAGAACTGCGGGTGTAGCCTGTGCTAAAGGAAAATGTGAACAGACTCAGACTCACAGACTCCCGGACTGACAGACTTCTGCACGCGTGATGGCAATAGCTTATCTTGACTTTGTCAAGTTGAGCTAAAAATTAGTTATTCAAGAATTTTGTTTGCAAGTGTCGTCTGCTTTTCATATTAGGTAAAGGTTAACAATCACACTAATCTACCAGTACCAGTCTCAAAAATTTGTGAAAAAATCTATTTTTTTTTTTCAACTTTCTTGGCTGGTAGTACATGTCTCCTGCAGAGTGCAAAGAATTCTTGTTCGTGGCGAGTATCATCAAAGAAAGATTAAAAGAAAAAAAGAGAGATAAATTTTTATGTGAAAACCCATTTCTGATGATAACCAGTAACTTCAACTATAGACAGGAACTTCTATCTTCCTGGGTTCTCACTGAGAGAGTCACACTTCCATAGTACAATTACGAACAGTACATTATCAGATGAAATAAGTTGTAAGAAAAAAAAGCACAACACATTTTTAATAACTAAGGTTTTTCAATCTGTTTATAAATTCTAAATCTTGATATCATTTCTCTAAAAGTACTAATGGAGAGATTCCCAACAAATGATGCCAAGAGTTGAAATTATCAGTAAGGCTGAAGAATAAGGGCCTCTGCAATTTATTTTAAAAATACTGGGTCTTTTTCATTTTTCATGTTTATTTTCAATCCATATCTTGTTCCCAACAAATAACTGTTTCAAGTCCAACAATATCATCTTTATTATTTATTTAAACCCTGTTCATGCTTTAAACTTATGTAGCAGAATGATCAACATATTGACTCTGGCTACTAACAAACTGAGAAACAAAACCACCATCTTGAAGTAGACTAACATGGGAGTTTTCCACCGTGGTTTAGGGTCAGTGTAGCAAGGTAAGGGTTAGACCTGTTTGTGGCATGCTAACCCTTACCGTACAGCTCCTGATGATATCTCCCAAGTTTTAGATATTCTTCTAACAGCAGGTGGCACTTTATAATACAAGCAGAACACAGGCAGGAGGAAAGTGTGTACACTGTCATACAGCCACCAAAATCGGCTAAAAAGTAACATAAGAGTGTTAACTACCATTTTTTTCACTAAATTTATTAAAAATATGATCAAGAGAATTGAAAAATGAAAAAAGGTTCGGGAGACTAGGCATTTATAAAATAAACTGCTGAGTCCCCTATTCTTTAGCATTACCGATTGGTGTCAGAGGCAACATTTTATTTGAATAGTATATTGATATTAGAAACATATTCAGATTATTTCTTTCACTTCGAAAATACAATTTTTAATTGCCCTGTTTATCCATATCCAAAACTGACTCATTTAACTTATTTACTTACTGGGATTTATTGACTTTTTTGAAAGCCGAGGGGGGGTGGGGTCACATTGTGTCGGAATGTTTACAGGTGGTGGAAGCCTGAGTGCCCAGAGAAAACCACCAAGCAACTGTCAGACTGCCCAACGTACTAACTCCACACATGCAGGGTTAGGATTGGTTAAAAAGACAGGTGCACTATCGACGTGAAGTATGCCTTAGTACACAGTGACAATGTGCCCCCACATGGGCAATCAGGATTAAGTGGCTTGCCAAAGAACGCAATGCAGTTACCACTGTCAGGGATCGACCTTTCAGTTTGAAGTCAATGTTGTAACCACAAAGCCACCATGTACCCTGATAAACTGACACAATAAGTCCAGTATTACCAAAAATTATAAAAAAAAATTTTTTAAAAATCGAATTATCAAATAATGAAAAAATACCAATTTCGTTTTGAGGCGTCATACAACTTATTTCATCCACTACTATTATTTAAAATTATTCACTATTCTATAAAGGGGAAAAAAGAAAATTGATCAGGATTTCGGCCAGTACTGTATGTTAAAATTAATTATATGCATTGCGGGTGGAGCAGCCGCAGTGAGCGAGGGTGCTACTCGCTCACGGCAGCTTGTGGCATGTATTTGCTCCACCTTTGACAAAATTGGACATATGTATATATATAAGCTCACATCAGTAAGGGGCGGAGCATTTTGGGCTCCAACATTGTAATTGTTCTGGGTCAAGCCTTGGTGGGCATCCTGGGCCCGTAAGCTGACCTGCTTGAAAAAATTCTAAATAAAAGTTTGGCCACCACACCCGGTGGCCCTGATCAAACATCACCCACGTGTTTTGTGCATTTTGTCAAACAAGCTTAACCCCAGAGGGCATCATTGGGGGATTTTACATGTATGGTGTTGCGTATCCTACCATAAATCTACATTTATGTCATGAGCATAAATGTCTTTATGGGAGATACGCAAAGTTCAATCAAAGGTAAAGAAGATAAGAAAGTTCAACAGTTCGAGTTACAGATGGGACAGAAATCAAGTCACGGAAAATTCCCCTTTTGAATATTTAAATTTTGGCATCTGATTGACGTATAATGTACTTCAAAATCCCTGGCAATTGTCAAATTCCAGGCATTTCCCTTACCAATGTTGGCACCTCCACAAAACTAGAACAAACTATACCCCCCATTGTTTCGGCTAATTGAGTCCCGCGAAATTTCAGGAATGCCCATTGGTCAATTCTTGGACCCGTCTGAATATCGCAACACTGTGGCAGCATTCTCCAGCTTTCTGTGGAAGGGACAAGTTGCCATTTTTTCCCTCCACCGCCCCATCGCCACCAGAACCTGGTCTCCTCTGCTTTTGGTTTCTCACTGCCAGTCACGCTTACTGCCTTTTCCCCTGTGCTTCACCAGTCTTCCCAGAATATGATGCCTGCCAGTTCGGTGGGGAGGTTGGCTACATACTCAACTGTGCGAGCCCTGAAGATTGTATTCCTGCCGTTTCCTGAACAACGTGGGCCAGACTACAGATTCCTCTGATGCATACCACTGGATACATGGGTCGCCGTTTTGATCGTCACTTCTACATGTACTTCTAACCCCCTCGCCTCGGAAGCTTCAGGCGGCACAGTGATTGCGGCTTTTGCAGATGGGTGTTCAACACGGTGCCTTTGGAACTCAGCTCCCTGTATTTTGGGCGGGGATGCATATATATGTGTATCTCGGTTCCCGGCTACCCAGCTGAGTGCTTCAGGGATATTCCACTTACTGTGGGTTTGGTGTACCTCTGTAAGGCATTTGACTCAACTCCCTGCATTTTGGGCGGGGCTGTATATATTCACAGGTAACTGTAATGTGCTATTCCATGTTTTTCGGTAGAACCCTGCATGCTGGGCGGGAGTTCTTTAGGACATTCAGGTGTGTAGCTGTAGTTGTGTTTTTTTTTTTTTTTTTTTTTTTGCCTATATCTTCTGAACCTTGTGACTCTCTCACCCTGCATTCTGGGCGGGGATATATATATATACACAGGTAATGACGTTTGTTTTGCTTCGACCTTATACTTGTTGCTGTAGTACCCTGCATGCTGGGCGGGGATTTTTCAGACTTTCATTTTTTCTTTTTCTATTCATTTCCCATATTCTCTCTGTTTCCCTGCATCCTGGGCGGGGCCATTGTCTTTGTGTACATGTAGCATTAGTTAATTTTCACAACTTTGTACTCTGTGTTTCCAATGTTCATCATTGTGAGCTTATATATCGATATATGTCCATGTGTGGCATGTATTTGCTCCACCTTTGACAAAATTGGACATATGTATATATATAAGCTCACATCAGTAAGGGGCGGAGCATTTTGGGCTCCAACATTGTAATTGTTCTGGGTCAAGCCTTGGTGGGCATCCTGGGCCCGTAAGCTGACCTGCTTGAAAAAATTCTAAATAAAAGTTTGGCCACCACACCCGGTGGCCCTGATCAAACATCACCCACGTGTTTTGTGCATTTTGTCAAACAAGCTTAACCCCAGAGGGCATCATTGGGGGATTTTACATGTATGGTGTTGCGTATCCTACCATAAAATTAATTATATGCAGGGAACAAAAAATAGAGAAAATGTGATCAGGCAAAAAATGTCCAATTATTTTCATTTCATTGGTATTGCTAATGGAAGACTATCAGAAACAGGATGAGAGAAAAAAAAATCTCTAAAAACCCCTAGTTCCTAAAAGAGAAGATCAAGTGAGTGACCTATATCTAGAAAAAATCAATATCATAAAATTAATTTAGAAGAGTTGGATGATGTCTCGAGACATTTAATCCATACTACAAGCTCCACTTTGCATGATGAGTCATTGAAATAAACTTTCCTCTCAAGGACAATAAAATCTCAAACCAACATAAAAATGTCAAATTTCTCCCTTTTTATTATGCACTGATCTTTTTAAGTGCTACCTTCCACTTGGAGTAACACCAATGAAATCTAGTTTATGACCATGATTAACAGTAATTTTGTGTGTTTTTTATATAGTTGATGCAATATGTACCCTGTCCTAAATGGGTGATAAATTACAAAATTTGGATTCAGGTATTCTTGGCTATGAGTTGGCAAATAAGGTTTATTGCTGTCTGCAGGGTGTAGATAAATTTAGAATCATGCTAGCTTATTACTAAGATCCCCAGATGTTACCAAAGAGCATTCATTGAATTTAGTCTTGGTTCAATTCTTCACTTTATGCACATATTTATTTATTTATTGGTGTTTAACAATACTTTCAGCAGCCAGGGTCACCTCGTGTCAGACAGTTTTACAGGTGGAGGAAGCCAGAGTTCTCAACAAGAACCACTGAGCGAAGGCGAGCAACTATCAGTCTACCCAACATACTAACTCCACACAAGCAGGGTTAGAAGACAAATGAAACCGTCGACATGCAGTATGACTTAGTACACAATGCCACCATGCACCCACATGGGCAATGGGAGTGAAGTGTCTTGCCCAAGGACACAATGCGTTTGACGCAGGTGGGATTCAAACTGAGGACTTCTTGGCTTGCAGCCAGTGGCATAGCGGAAAATCTTGTGCCCCCCTCCCCCCACGAGATAGAGACGGGGGGCCCTTTTATAATGGTGGGTGCCTTTAAAACGGGAGCAAATTTAGTGTTGCTACCGTGCACAGCATACAGGTTTTCATGTAGTACATACGCCATGAATTAAATGAAGGTATAGCTTATAGGATCGATTCTAAAAGTACGACTCTGTAGATTTTTTCAATACATGTTTGAAGTTTCACCCCCACCATCCAACGATACACACATGCACGCCCAACATGTGTGACTTGAGAGGCACCATGTATGTATATTGTTCATTTCTCACCCACTATCAGTTACAATGATGTAGCGTTCACTTAACCCTTTACCTAACATGAAAAGCAGACGACACTTGCAAAAATAATTCTTGAATAACTAATTTTTTTCATTTTTTGTCTCAAAAACATAAGTTATGACTCCTCGTTGGAACGAGCTCAACGAGCTCGTTCCAACGAGGGGTCATAACCTATGTTTTTGAGACAAAAAATGAAAAAAATAATGAAAATTAATTGGCGTTTTTTGAGAATAGCGCTGACCGGTTTTGGCCGTTACGCTAGGTAAAGAGTTAAAAGAATAATACATAGACTACAAAGAGTACGTCGTGTGGAAGTGAGAGTTTGAAATTATGAGTATTTGGTACAGTCTCGCTCTCTCTATCCCTTTTCCCTCTTTCATCCAGCATTGGGACGTCCTTCAAGATGGGGGCCCCCCCTTCCAGACGGGGCCCCCTCGCAATGTGGGCCCATCCCCTACGCCACTGCTTGCAGCCTGTATCTCTACCTACTGAATCACTGTGCCCCCTATGCACATATCAAAATTCATTATTTTAAACATCATTTTTTCATACTTTTCAAAACATTCCAACAAAATCATATCTTGTGACCCTCATTGGAATGAGCTCAATAATTTATATATTGCAAGGACGGATGTGGCCGATTCATTAGGTAAAGGGTTTACACAATTTAGCCCCCCTCTTCCTTACACTATTAGAAGTGTTTCCCAAATTTTTTTCTGGAATTAAAATAATCATTTTTGGCTGAAAAAACATAGCTGATGCACACCTTTCAATTCCCCACAAAAAGCACTGGTTAAGTTATGCCCAAATAAAGTAACTGTGCTCAAATTATGTGATGTCTGAAATGTTTTTTTCAAAGCTCTCCAGTATTTTGGATATATCGAGTTTCATAAACTTTCCCTGATGCATGCTATATAGCTTAGAACCTACCCATCGAATCAAACAAATACCAGAGTTTTCCAGAGAAAAACAATCTGCATTAAGTGTCATAAATGACCATGTCAAAGTCAATTGCTTTTCGCCAGCAAACACTGTATGAGCATGTACTCGAAGCTTGGGATCAAATATATTCTTGTTTGTGGCATTTCCTATTAAACGTCATGCATAATTTCCATTTAAATAGTATTTTGGCTTGACACAGGGAAAATTTAGCTTAAGGAGAATGGTGAGTATGTACACGAGGAGGTAACCTATTTATTTATTTATTGGTGTTTAACCCTTTACCCAACAAATTGCCCGCATCCGGCCGCATAATTTGCAGATTCAGCAGCTGAAAAAATATTATTTTTTTTTAAATTTCAACAAAACCATATCATGTGACTCCTCGTTGGAACGAGCTCGTCGAGCTCGTTCCAATGAGGGGTCACATGATATGGTTTTGTTGAAATTTTTCAAAAAATAATTTTTCATCAAAATGTTCTTCCAAAGTGGCCAGTTCAGTTTTGCCCTATTCAGAAATAAAGTCGTCACTGGCCCTATCGCAGTTTTCTGGACATGAACATTTCACAGCCTCGCATATGCTGTGAGTAAAAGACTCCAAATGTTTCGCGTGTGATGACAACAGTTTGGGAATAAGTTGCTTCTTTATCATTTTACACCTGTTCCTGGCAGCTGGGGTAACATTCTTCATGGCTATTTCCAAATAACAATATTCACGGTTCTTTTCCATTTTGCACTCATGTCCCGAGTTAGAGTATTTTTTGTTTATGGTTAGTGTTAAGGCCATCCTCACCAGGTAACGCCATAGTAAGAGGTGCGAAGTATGGAACAAGAAGTTTGTTTACATCAGGGGTACTATTCTGAAGATCCCTCAACAGGTTCTCTGTTTTCAAGAGATTTGGCATAACATCAGAAGCGCGTATATGCTCTTTTTCAAACACCATAGTCAGCGTCACCAAATTTTCAAAAATTGACATAAAGGTACACATGACATGGATTACAGAAAATCATATTGCACCATCTTTTTCATAAAACCATCAGTTTCACTCGCGTTTCTGATATATGACCAGAATCAGCACTGATAGCATTTTGGAAAGTAAATTTCATGGGCACCAGCATGTGAATCAAAACATTTTAGTCCATCTCGTTTGTGGTGTAAAAACAGAGTACCATGTATCTTGGGCAAACTTGAATATGTTAAACCCAAGATTTCACAACCAGTTCTAAGTTCTGTCTTAGCTTTCCAGAGTTTTTCAGTAATCAGTAGATTGCTGAAAATTCCTCAAACTCTTTGAAGTTGTGAGATGACGTGAAAGCATCCTTCACGAACAGTTCTGCTCTATGTGCAATACAATGGAATTTGACAAGCCATGATCTAGATTCCCTCTCTCCCATTTGCGTGAAAACACCCGAGTACTGACCAGTGTTAACTGAAACACCATCAGCGGTCACTGCAACACATTTGTACTTATAATCGTTTTTGGAGACTTTCAGTTTATCAAAAAAAACATTGTCTATGGTCCTTTTTACAGACCAAGTATCACCACCACCACCACCAAATTTGCAAGCTCTTGCAAACCTGCACAATAATACCTCGAAGTACATCATTCACTATGTGGACATACACCAACTCAAACTCAGTCGCAGTTTTTTTTGGTTGACTACCACCGCTCATGACTGAACAAGCAGTTTTTGTTACCAGCACCTCACATATCTCTTCTTTAATAACAGAAGCAATTATACAGGTAAATTCGGCACAACCGCGATCACTTTGTTCCCCTTTAATCAAAACGTACACCATTTTCTTTCTGGAGAGATACCACATATTCAAAATCAACAAATGGCTTTCCATTGATAACTAAGTTGTATGTGGTATTAAATAACTTCATATATGCTTCTTTTGTTGACTATTCAAATGAAGTATTAATCTTTGGTTGAGATTTGGCAGCTGAAGCCACTGTATCCACAGAATTTAAATTTAGACTGTGCTAAAGGTTTTGGGGTTTTGGGCAGCAATCAAGGTTGACTGACTGATCGCAACCATAAGGGGACGTTCTCATCTAGACATTACCTGAAACCTGCATATGAAATTTTGTGACGATCGGACAAGAACTGCAGGGTGTAGCCTGTGCTAAAGGAAAATGTGAACAGACTGAGACTTCCAGACATGTGATGGCAATAGCTTATCTTGACTTTGTCATGTTAACTCTTTACTCGACGTAACGGCCAAAATCGGCCAGTGCTATTCTAAAAAAATCGCCAATTAATTTCATTATTTTTTGTCTCAAAAACATAGGTTATGACCCCTCGTTGGAATGAGCTCATCGAGATCGTTCCAATGAGGGTTCATAACCTATGTTTTTGAGACAAAAAATTAGTTATTCCAGAATTTTTTTTGCAAGTGTCAACTGCTTTTCATGTTACGTAAAGGGTTAAGCTAAAAAAAACAATATAGCACAATATATACGATCATAAAACATTATTGTTGACAAAAATAAAATAATCAGTGTCAAACTGACGACTGAAGACAACTTTAGGCCATAATACTGTGGTCAAGAGGGATTAATTATAAGTATAAGGCCTAAAAAAATAAAAAATCTGTTTCTCAGGCCCTCCCACATGGTCTTTTTGGCTGCCGCATGCTCTCTTTTTATAACCAAGTTAAACTTAAAAAAAAATAAAAATTAAATGGTTTATGTCTGATATTTTACCCAAGTTAAAAAATATGATGAATTTGTCCCTTGAGTGCAAGAAGGCTTTGCAATGCTTTAGCATTGCAAAGCCTTCTTGCACTCAAGGGATGAAATACACCACCACCCATGCTATTCTGTAGATTATGAGGCCTAAAACTTGAACCAAGAACATGAACAATGGATGCAAAGAAGTAATTACTGGAATAAAAAATAAAACAAGAGGCCTGTCACGCCTAGAGAGCTCCGCTGAGGGCCACTGATCGCATGGGCATGTTTTCTAATACTAATATTGTTACAAACTTTAGCCGAAAAATATTCAGCGGTTCAGAAATTATGGCTTGGACAAACAAATATCAAAAATATCTGAAGATTTTCTTGATCCTGTGACCTTGACCCTGTGGATTTACAGACCGCAGAATAATTGATGACACACCGTCTATTGATAATACATATTGTTATGAAGTTTGGTGGAAAAATATTCAGCGATTTAGAAATTATGGCTCGGACAAATAAAATGTTGACGATGGACGGACGGACGGACAGACGAATCAGTATAAGAAAAGCTCTGCTGACTTTGTCAGCGGAGCTAATAAAAAAACGCTCGCCCGCATGCAATTTTACAAATAATGGCCGGAGAAACAGAAGATCTACTTTGTGTAGCCTAATTACCTTTCGCAGATTTTGAGCTATGTCATAATCCTTTTTTTAAATTTGTACAGCCAGCCACAAATTGAAGGACAAAGAGAAGTTTTTTCCTTTTTGCCCAAAAAATTACAATTAGCAAATTTTGCAAACGGCAGCACAAAGTTACCCTGCCAATGAGGGATCATAAACTAGGTTTCTGAGGCAAAAAATTAAAATGTTTAGTTATGGCCACACAAAGTAGATCTTCTGTTTCTCAGGCCATTATTTGTGAAATTGCATGCGGCCGAGCGGTTTTTTATTTTATTTTTTATTTCCGTAATTTCTTCTTTGCCATCAAAAGTTTATGTACTTGGTTCAAGTTTTAGGCCTCATAATCTACTGAATAGCATGGGTGGTGGTGTATTTCATCCCTTGAGTGCAAGAAGGCTTTGCAATGCTAAAGCATTGCAAAGCCTTCTTCCACTCAAGGGACAAATTCATCAATTTTTTTAATTTGGGAAAAATATCAGACATAAACCATTTAATTTTTATTTTTTTTAAGTTTAAATTGGTTATAAAAAGAGAGTATGCGGCAGCCAAAAGTACCATGCGGGAGGGCCTGAGAAACAGATCTTTTATTTTCTTAGGCCTATTCAGGAAATAATTTTCTTTTTTTTAAATTGTCATCTGCTGTTTGTATTACGATAATAAAAAATAACAAAGATTCAATCAATTCTACTTCTGAAACCAACTCACAAGGTTACATCAATGTTAACTTCCGACATCATTCCCATATTAGATGTGTTTTGACGGATATTTTCCATAATGAGCTATTATTTAGTAGTGATTATGTGATAAAAATATTTCTTATAATTTAGTTAAAGTGCAAACAGGAACTCTCCAACAAATTGGAACAAAACAATTTCATGTAAACTTTTCCCTGCTATCTAGCAAACAAGTTAACCATTTGAACCCTCGTTTCCTGAAATTATATCGCCTTTGTGTACACTTATAGTGAGTTTTTCAGTCCAATATCAATATACAGGGAGGATAAAATAACAACTGCAGTCTGCCGGCCATCTGGCTGCAGATTGCAGTAATTATTTTATCATCAGTGCCTCGTGTAAAGACCTCTTAATATAAGACAAAAATGGGACAAATTTATGCCTTGGACTGAAAAATCGGTCTTACGAGTTCAAAGGGTTAATACCTGGCATACACCATTAGAATTTACATCTGGGAAAACAAACACCACGCCCAAACCCATTTTGAATGTTAGATGTGTTGGGCTTCTTGCATTTGTGAGAACAATATTAGTTTCAAACACATAAAAAAAATGTTAAATGCTGTAAGGAATTCTTTCAGTGATAAAAACCAATTTAACCGGTGGTAAAAATTAATTTAACAGTGACACCACAGCTATAATTCAACATGTACCCTCTACCAATCAACATTTACACTTACCCAGTATTGCCAGTAATATATAGCTGTACTTGTGCAAACATTTAGACATTATAAATTACAGGTTTTTATCTTTCCATAAGTATTTGTGATGGAAAATCACGTTGCTGCAAACTGTCGGCTGCATGAATCTGTGAACCTTTGTACCTCATACCCAAATGTTGAGCTGGGCTGGGCACTTTTTCTGTTTTCCATTTTTATGGCAAACTGGAAAACCGAACAGAAAGACACAGCAAACACTGGCCAAAACAGTTTTAATGTGTTTGTGCATAAATTGATTAAACTTTCTCACTGGTAGGGAACTGGACTAGTGTCCCCTATGGACTCTTTGTCTCTTAGTCTATCTTTGCAACAGAGGGAGTAAAATTAACCTTAGACAATTAGAATTTCTTAATTGAAAATGTCCATATCTGAGTTAGCAAGAAGAATGTTACTGAGGTAACACATGCACCCCCCCCCCCCCCACCTTGTGACCTTCACCTTGCAGATGCGGCAGAAACTATTACACGTGACACACCTTCCGACTCCTTAACATTTGTAAAAAGTTCAACAATTGTACTATGATTCGTTTCTGAGTTATGGCTGAGACACGAATATTGACCAATTTTTAGTGTGACCTTGAAATGTGACCTTGACCTTGAAGGTACAAACCCGGCTATGGTGTGTGACACATCCTCCCATGGTCCTTTGTAATTGTGTGAAGTTTGATGACTGTGGCCCTAACAGTTTTCGAGTTATTGGCTGGGACACACACACACACGGATGGACACACATACACACGGACATACACACGCATACTTCAATCACTATATGCCACCCGACTTAAGTCGGGGGGCATAAAAACATACCATATGACCAATTATTAGAACAAGCTTGATGAGCTCATTCCAAAGTGGGGGCATAAGCAATGATTTTGAGACAAAACTTGAAAAAATATGGGCTTCCAGCACACTACCAGTTAAGCAGGCTCCACTATATAAAGTAAAGTTCAGCCAATCATTATTTATCAGAGATGATGTCAACCCAAGATATTAGTTACCAGGACCAACTTCACAGGTAAAGTAGAGATCATTTTCCGTACTAAACAATACTACTACTCTTCCTGTGATACCAAACTGCAGGCTTCATTTTACATGATAATTTCCATCACCAAAAATACCAGAAATAAGTGAAATTCTCTTTATTCAAAAACAAGTTCAATGACAAAATATACTACCCTGCAGAAGATAAATGACATTTATGAAAAAGACTTCCACTTTCAGACAAACTTAACCCTTTCCTGACGTAACAACCAAATGTGGCCAGCCCCTATTTGCAATAATCACCATTCAAATTATATTATTTTTTCTATGTTAACCTCCAAACCATAGCTTATGATGCCTCATTGGCTCATGCCAATGAAGTGCCAAATCCGATGTTTTTGAGGCCAAAAAAAGGGAAACTTTTTCTTCAAACTTTTTTCTAGGTATCAGGGCTTTAGATTGGTCTACTGGATTCAAGTCAAAAGTGTCCCCAAAATATGAGAAACTACATGATTAGTCAACTGACATCCAAATAGAATATAATACAGGGCAGAGACCTATTTTGCATGGTGCATATCATAACATACCAAGTTACAATGAAATCCCTTCATAAAAACAGCCTATAAGCAGTGCTAAAGGAATATAGGTCAAGTGACCAGACAGCGGTAATGGCTGACCGATCGTGACCAAAATACGAGTCATCTCGACATTATACCAAGTTATCCTTCCAAGTTACAATGAAATTGCTTGATAAATACGAATTGTACACTGCTAAACAAATGTAGGTCAGATGCCTGTGCGGCTGTCACGGCTGACCTATCATGGCCAAAATAGGACGTTCTCATCAAGACATTATACAGAGTCATACTACCAAGATATAATAAAATCCCTTCATAAATACGACCTGTAGATTGTACTAAAGGTTTTTGGGTTTCGGGCCCGCATGGCCATCACAGTTGACAGATCGTGACCAAAGGGGGACCTTCTCATCTGGACATTATTTTGAGTCATCGTACCAAGTTATAATGAAATCCCTTCATAAATGCAACCTGTTGACTATGCTAAAGGTTTTCAGGTTTTAGGCTCTCACAGCAGTCATGGTTGACCGATCATGAGAAAAAGGAGACATTCTCATCTAGACATTATATGAAGTCATCCTCCCAAGTTGCAATGAAATCCCTTCATAAATATTACAACATGTACACTGCGCTAAAGGTTTTCGGGTTTCGGGTTCTCACAGCCATTACAGTTGACAAATCACGACCAAAAGGGGATTTTCTCATCTAAACATTATACAGAGTCCTCCTACCAAGTTACAATGAAATCCCTTCATAAATACGACCTGCAGGCTGTTCAAAAGGTTTTGGGGTTTCAGGCTCTCGCAGCCATAATGGTTGACTGATCACAACCAAAAGGGATGTTCTTATCGAAACATAACCTCGAACCTGCATATGAAATTTCGTGATGATCGGACAAGAACTAAGGGGTGTGGCCTGTGCCAAAGAAAATGTGAACAGATGTCCAGACTCACAGAATTTCGCATGCATGGTGTCAATAGCTAAAAATTAATTACCTGTGAACCAAATGTACTTTTTTGTTTGGTCTTACATCTGAAATGGAATGGTCAACAAAAAATTCTCCTAGAAAATGTCTGAAATTGTACTACCAGCAGAGAATTTCACTTTTGTACTATATTGATAAGTTATTGCCTGTCCCACAGAAATGATAAAAACCTGGATTTACAATGTGCTGCTTACAACAATTTTGTTTCCCCACACCAATATACACAGTACTGATCAGAATTATATTGTAACTGATTTGTTTCTTTTAACTCTTAGAAGCCGGGAAATCAGAATGAATTTATTGAACTTGACATACTGCGAAAAACTTACAGTAAAGCAGGTGGTTCTAGTCAAGTGTTGTCTGCCTTTTCATTGTTTAATTCTCCCCAGCCCACAGATAGCTGGACCGTCACTGCCAGATTACCTGCCGTATTACATCACAGGCAAGAAAACTCGATAACCGTCTTCTAAGAGTTAACCTTTGGGAGCCAGGATACTTCCCCGGAATTTCCACTATCCAACAACCTCAATATCAAGAGATATGGTAGTGATTTTGGTCAAGACTTAGTTGCTTTACGAGAGCCAAAACTTTCAACAACTGCCACGTTATGTTCATTCTAGCTGAAAACACTTACATATTACCTCATACCAGGGCACCAAGGTCTGACAAGAATAAACTTGTTAGCCCTTTGGATGCTGAAGGTACATTCCATGCAAGTTCAGAGCCATCAACTGGTAGAGTCTATATTCTTTATCTGGGGAAGACCAATCGATATTTTCAATGTGCAGCATTGGGACACATGTTGAAAATCTTGAGTGTCTATCAAATTCTTTGAGCAACTCTCTGCATTACGGATTCACAATCTTGGCCCACCAAAGCGGTCTTTTGGTTTCAAAGGGTAAATTTTGTTCATGGTTCATTGTCTTAAGGACATAGATAATTGAAGGACTTTCCATTGACACTTTCAAGCCATTTTTGAGGACCTTTTGGACAATTTTTGAGACTATTCCAGGCTATATTGATACAGCTTTGAGTAAGAACACAAATATTAGTTAACACCAGAAGCCTTAACCCTTTACCCAAAGCAGACAATATCAAGATTTATTATTTTAAATATAATTTTCTTCAATTTTTCAAACAATTTCAACAAAACCATATCATATGACTCATCAGTGGAACGAGCCTGTTCCAAAGAGGGGCCACATATGGTTTTGATAAAAAATTTTTAAAAGTAATATTTTTTCAGCTGCTGAATTTGCATATTACGCGGACGGATGTGGCCGATTTGTTGGGTAAAGGGTTAAGTCTACTTAATGATGTACAATAACTCATGCTGACATCTGAGTAATAGTGAACAAGAAGGGTCAGTGTTTAGTCAAGGGTAATAGACACATGACACAAACAATGGCCTGGCAATCAATAAGTTTTAATGTTCAATAAATTCGTCCTTATTTCCCTTGTTTGTGCAAGTTGTAACATTGAAGCATCCTTAATTATCAAGGCTTTTCAAGGCAAATGCATATACTTTCAAAGGCCTTGAATTTATTGGTGTTTACAGTCACATTTAGCATCTATGGCTGTATCATGACCACAGCATATGTATAAAGTCAAGTTTGATCAAACATTTATACAAATGCTACCACTTTGGAGGACTTCCATCCAAAGCACTGGGTACCAGGACCTCTCACAAGTAAATAAAACTTCTTTACCCCAGTAAACGAGCACTGCTGAACTTCAAAGGATTCCAACTGGGGAATGCGAGAAATTACATGCAAAAATTAGATTAAAAAGTTTACAGATTTTTATACTTTGTAATTATGAAATTATCTCACAGCAAGTTGCATATGTAGTAACAGTTAAAATATGTTGCACAATAAAAATTATTTATTTATTAAGGTTTAACGACACCAACAGCCAAGGTCATATGTCGCCGACAGTTTTACGGGTGGAGAAGCCGGAGTACCCGGAGAGAACCACCGAGTAAGAATGGGCAGCTGCCAGCTCCCCCAACATCGCAACTCCGCACTGCAGCACAGGTAGGGTTAGATTGGTTGAAGACATGCACACCATCGACGTGCAGTACGCCTTAGTACACAGCGTCATCGTGTCCCCATGTGGACAATCGGGGATAAGTGCCTTGCCCAAGGACACAACACGGGAATCCAAATCGATCGCTCAGACGAAAATAACAATAACACTCATCTTATGTTGCACCACCCAACTCCAATATGCCTTTGTAATTGGAATAAAAGCTCAATTTTTTTAACCTGTTATGTAATGTAACAGCCACATCCAATATGGCTACTACATTATCTAGCCAGCATCGTTCACAAAAATGGAAACTTTTTGCCTCAAAAACGTAAGTTTTGACCCCTCATTGGAATGACCTCATCCCAATGAGAGGGTCATTGGCTAAATTTTAGAGGGAATGTGTTGTCCTCTAGTCAAGCTTTGTAACAGGTTAACCTTACTTAAAGGCCCAGTTCTGACTTGGATCACATCAAAAATACAACAGGTGCCCCAACATGCCACCTCTGAATAAACTTGAAAGATACAGTCTAAGTACCTCGGGAGTTGTTTCTAGGAAAGTCTTGGCTGTCTGTATAGGCGGCCAAAATTTGCCTATAAACAACTGCAAAGCCACAGAATGGAGAATGTCAAAATGGTGCCAAAATGTATAAAAATCTCCAGGCCTTTAAGGGTTAAAGCTTTCAGAGAGAATTTTTTAAAAATTATATGAAGCGCTTCCATTTTTATCCATGTGTGCTCTGATGAAAAATATCAAAGTCTGAATCAGCAAATTTTTCCTCAGGCCTTTACCCAATTCAATCTTGTTTGACAGAGCTCAATGAGCTCTGTCAAACAAGAAGGAATTGCTTAACTTTCAAGTTGCATAATGGGAATAACTTTGCTGCTTGAAAAGTTCGAATTTTTACATCAATGTGCAAAGGATTGAGGAAATAAATGGATGAAAATATTCTTTTGAATGCTCTACAACCTATTTAGACTGATACCAGACAACTTTCTCTGAGCATCTATCAATGAAGGAAACAGGAGGGTGTTCTGATCAATACTGTGTACCCAACAAAAATGTAGTGCCATGGGTGCAATCTAAACATACCTGAGATACTGTGATTCCACATTTTCTGGCCAACTCCTCCTTGGCCTCCTCACTGGGGTATGGATTACTCAGGTGAGAGTAAAAATATTCATTTAAAATTTCTGTGGCTTGTTTACTAAAATTCCTCCTCTTACGCCTGGAAACAAATGGAAACATTATCAAAGTCAAGGGAAATTATACTAAATATGTAAGACCACTGATAACCTAAATCAGTGCTTCAATTCTCGGCTGAATTATCACACTATTATACATAAAGCACACTGTATTCGCATCTGAAGCGTAGTACACATTTTCTTGTGCTAGTACAATATTAGCAGCAGGATATATCTAATAATTTATGCGGCACACCTCAGGCCAACCTGGGCTCTAAGAAAACCTTTGGCCTACCTGGGCTCTAAAAATTATTAAGCTACATCATACTGATAGTTTATGGGCATTAGAATGGGAAGGCCTGAGATGAGATGAATATTCTAACAGAGAAGCTAATGAGTACTTAATATTATACATATAAAATACATTTGTACAGTAAAACCTGTCTTGAGAGACCACTGTTGTGAGAGGCCACCTGCCTTGAGGGACCACTATGGCCATGTACCGATTGGTTTCACTCTATAATGGACCTGTCACGAGAGACCACCTGTCATGAGAGACCACGAAACTGTGGCAAAAACTCAGTTTTTAACCTGTTTTGAGAGACCAGAAAATCAATTTTTGGCAATTTCAGAGTATTAAAATCAATGAACAGTTTGACGGTTTGATTTTTTTTGGTGGTCTGAACTTATTCAAAATTTGTTTTATTAAAAAATATTGGAGAGTGCCTATTGGCACTCTCCAATAATTTGTAATAAAACAAATTTATACAAACAAAATATGTGTGTTTGACAGAAGAGGAAACAGGAGCAAGGAAAAACATGGCTTTTGTTCTGGTACCGTCATTGTTGTAACTCAGCCAGTTAAGATCAATGCAACGTGCACAGAAATCAATAATTCAAAAATGTAACCAGGACATCGGCCCAACAGTGAAGTTTTTTAGTTTTATGTACTTTTATCTGTAATTTATTAAATAATGCCTTTGTAATTTTATTAAAACTGAATTAAAATAAAACAATAATAAAAAAAATTTGAAAAATCAGTTCTCCATTTCTGCAACAAATATTCTCTTGTTGGTCATTCACTGACTAGCAAAAACGTCAAACTTGTAATGAGAGACCACCTGTCTTAAGAGACCACTTTTGCTCGGCAAATGGGGTGGCATCTCAAGACAGGTTCTACTGTATGAAGAAAATCAAATACATTTTCAGAAACCACCTCTGGAGTATCTGCAATGATGATTTTAGAACTCCATAACAGTGTACCTTAATAAATTAGGTGCGGTATTTTTCACTCGCCTTGTTTTGACAGAAATGAAGCACTAATAAATACCGTGTTTGTGTTCTTTTTAAAGATGAAATTCATTGACTTTTCTAGGATTTGAAGTGAAATTTCCAAAATGAGATTTTGGGATAAATCTCATAGCCAAGTGGATTTTTTCTCCATGCTGAATCTATCTTTGCAATGTTTAGTGGCCACGTTTTCAAATTGTTAGAAATGTTCTCAACTTTTCCAGACTAGAAGCAACAATACTCGCCAATAATCCATCACTTCCAGGCATGAAAGAATATTTTTAACTTTCCTCATAAATACATCTTAAACAAATAATCTTTACAATAAAGTAAGAACAACACTTCGAAAGAATTGCAACAAATTTTTTTCATCCAATATTATAAATGATTAGGCCCCAAAAAGTGTATCTTCTCTTTCTCAGGCCATTTTTTGTAAAATTGCATGCAGACAGGTGGGCGGGCAGGCAGGTGATTACTTATTTTATTTTTTATTTTTGTAATTATTTCTTTGCCACCAAATGTTCATGTTCTTGGTTTGTTTTATGTTTTAGGCCTAATCTACAGAATATCATGGGTGGTGGTGTATTTCGTCCTTTGAGTGCAGCAAGGCTTTGCAATGCTAAAGCATTGCAAAGCCTTGTTGCACTCAATGGACAAATTTATAAATTTCATTAGCTTGGGTAAAATATTAAATTTTTATTTTTTTAAATTTGCATTGGTTATATAAATAAAGAGCATGCGGCAGGCAAAAGAGCCGTGCAGGAGGGCATGAGAAACAGATTTTTAACTTTCTTAGGCCTTAAGGAACCTTAATCTTGCAGAACAAAAAATAGGATGAAAATTAAAAAATCAAACAAAAATGCTCATTTATCAGAAAATGAAGTGCCTGTAAATAATCACTCTGACTACTTCTTTTTATCAGAACATTGTAATAAAAATAAAGAAAGCATCCTTCTTTATGTTTCTTGCTGCCATCTTGCATTTTTTCCACTGGTCCACTGCAGCAGGCATATAAATTCTGATAGAAAAAGAGTTGACTTGCGTGTACTATAATTAGCTCACCTTGCATCTAAGAACCTTGACCGCAATATCATTACTGCTTCACAGGTACTCTGTTTCAATTGCATCTCTATCGCTGAGAATTTTTTCCTGATTATGCTAACCATCCTCTCTATTTCTTTGGGAGCAATCGGTCGTGTCCGACTCTGTTCCCTCAATAAATTTACTACATGAGTTGTGAATTCATTACAAGCCTGAAAGAAAAAGAGGAAGATGTTCAAAAATGTACAACTACAAACCTCCTTCACTGAAATATGCCTCATATCTTACTGATCAAATTGATTTTAATCAGTCAAAAGTTGTGACTTCAGGCAATATATGTGATGCTTGCATGCCTCAACACTCACACTAGCACACACTGAACATTTCATAAAGATTTCTTTTGCATGTTTAGGACAAAAAAATTTAATAACCAATCAATTTTTATATATTCTTTGACAGAGCTCACTGGGCTCTGACAAAGGTAAGGCCCCCTCAAAGTAGATCTGTTTTCCAGGCCATTTTATGTAACATTGTATGCAGGCAGGTGGGTTTTTTTATTTTTCATTTTTGTAATTATTTCTTTGTCATCCAAAGTTCATGTTTTTGGTTTATTTTTGTTTTAGGCCTCATAATCTACAGAATAGCATGGGTGGTGGTGTATTTCATCCCTTGAATGCAAGACAGCTTTGCAATGCTAAAGAACTGAAATGCCTTTCTGTACTCAAGGGTCACATTTATCAATGTTATTAACTTGGGTACTATATCAGACAAACCATTCAATTTTTATTTTTTTAAGCTTGCACTGGTTATAAAAAGAGAGCATGCAGCAGCCAAAAGGACCATGCAGGGGGGGCCCGAGAAACAGATTTTTAACTTTTTTAGGCTTGAAGTCAGTTGAATTTCTAGCTGCATTATGGAAAATGTTCGCCATCAAAAATACTGTTTGACATTAAATTGTAAAGCTTACTTTATTAAACAAACCATTTAAACTATTCTTGGTACTGTTTTAGGCCACACAAAGTAGACCATATATAGCCACACAAAGTAGATCTTCTGTTTCTCATGCCATTATTTGTAAAATTGCATGCGGGCAAGCGTTTTTTTATTTTATTTTTTATATCTGTAATTATTTCTTTGCCATCAAAAATGTATGTTCTTGGTTTATGTTTTAGGTCTCATAATCTACAGAATAGCATGTGTGGTGGTGTATTTTGTCCCTTGAGAGCAAGAAGGCTTTGCAATGCTAAAGCATTGCAAAGCCTTCTTGCACTCAGGGACAAATTTATCAATGTTTTTAACTTGGGTAAAATATCAGACAAAAACCATTTAATTTTTATTGTTTTTAAGTTCACATTGGTTATAAAAAGAGAGTATGCGGCAGCCAAAAGGTCCATGCGGGAGGGCCTGAGAAACAGAGTTTTATTTTCTTTAGGCCTTATGTGACAATTTTTTTAAAACTTTACCTCACAAAGTGGTGCATCTGCCTGCATAATTTGAAAATTTTTACACAATTCCATCAACATTGTAACATATTAGCCCTCCTAACTGAAACGGGCTTGTTTACATTCTAGTGAGGGATCACAAAATATGGTTTTGTTGAAATATTTTTTAAATTTTGTTAGGCCACACAAAGTAGATCTTCTGTTTTTCAGGCCATCATTTGTAAAATTGCATGCGGGCGAGCGTTTTTTTTATTCTATTTTTTATTTTGGTAATTACTTCTTTGCCATGAAAAGTTTATGTACTTGGTTCAAGTTTTCGGCCTCATAATCTACAGAATAGGATGGGTGGTGGTGTATTTCATCCCCTGAGTGCAAGAAGGCTTTGCAATGCTAAAGCATTGCAAAGCCTTCTTGCACTCAAGGGACAAATTCAGGAATTTTTTTTAACTTCGGTAAAATATCCAACATAAACCATTTAATTTTTATTTTTTTTAAGTTTAAATTGGTCATAAAAAGAGAGCATGCGGCAGCCAAAAGGACCATGCGGAAGGGCCTGAGAAACAGATTTTTTATTTTTTTAGGTCTTATGTGCATTGGGTAAAGGGTTAAAAAGCCTTAATCACTTCAATTAGCTCTAACACTTGCTCAATCCACTTCATCTTCAAATGAGAGTCGGGGTGGATTAAGCAAGTGTTAAGAGCAGCTAACTGAGGTGATTTGTTGATGATTAAGTTCACATTTCTGCACAATGCTAAATACAAATGCTTTGTAATCTCACAAAGTATTATCATTATTTAACTGGTAGAGCGCTGGAAGCCACTATCATGGTTCTGCTGAAAAGTGCTAAGAGCCACTACAGTGGCTTTACACTGAATTCATTAGATTAATGTTTACTCAGAACAAAAAATGTTTATACAAGATTGTTTTGTTACAATTTATTCGAGACTGCCTTTCAGCACTCTCAAATAAATTGTAGCAAATCAATTATTTATGAATAAAATATTGCTAAACAAAGGCTCCCCATACTAGTAGCAATAGAATCCTTAAAAAACAAGAGGCCCCAGGGGGCCTGAGGGCGCCCATCTAACAAGGTGGACTAAATATCAACCCAGGAAATTGATTTCAACAAGTTGCATCTGTCCCTCCTAAGAAAAGCTTATACCAACAAAGATTCTGACCAGTGGATCTAGAAAAAAAAATGATTTTTAAAGAATATTCCTCATACTGAACTAAGTTATAATTCGGGCTCCCACAAGGAGCCAAAATATGAATCCGGGGACTTGGCTTTTACAAACTTGAATCTCACCCCCCCTAAGTTAGGATGCTGCACACCAAATATCAAAACATTCCGACTTGTGGATCTGAAGAAGATGTTTTAAGAAAATTCCTCATTTTGAACCAAGTTATCATTCGGGCTTCCACAGTGAACCCAAATATGAACCCAGGGACTTGGCTTGAACAAACTTGAATCTCATCCCCCTAAGGATGCTGCATGCTAAATATCAAAACATTCCGACTGCTGAATCGGAAGAAGAAGATTTTTAAAGAAAATTCCTCATTTTGAACTAAGTTATAATTCAGGCTCCTACAGTGAGCCCAAATATGAACCCGGGGACTTGGCTTGGACAAACTTGAATCTCACCCCCCCTAAGCATGCTGTGTACCCAATATCAAAAGATTCTGCCTGCTGGATCTTGAGAAGATGATTTTTAAAGAAATTTGCCTGAAATGCACTGAGTTCAAATTCGGGCTCCTATACTGAGCCCAAATATGAACCCAGAGGACCGATTTAAACAAACTTGAATCAGATCCACCCCACAATGTTGCATACCAAATATCAAAAGATTCTGCCTACTGGATCTGGAGAAGAAGATATTTAAAAAAATTTGCCTGAAATGCACTAAGTTTGAATTTGGGCTTCTATAGTGAGACCAAAGATGAATCCAGGGGGGCCAATTTGAACAAACTTGAATCAGATCCACCCCATAATGATGTATACCAAATATCAAATGATTCTGCCCACTTGTGCTGGAGAAGATTTTTTTAGTAATTTCTCTAATATACATAGGGTGCTATCAGAGTTATGCCCCCTATGGAGCCCCAAGTGGGCATGTCCATTTCATTTGAACAAACTTGAATTGACATATGGTAATGAACATCCATACAAAGTTTCGAGCAAATCGACCCAGCGGTTTCAGAGGAGAAGTCGTTTGAAAAATGTTCACGACGCCGGACAGACGGCAAGTGATAAGTTTTGCTCCCTTCGGTGAGCTAAAAATAGTCATCTACAAATCACCTGTGAAAAATAATTCAGCACTCTACCAGTTAAATTGTTATTTGAGGTCCACTATTTCTGCACAATAGCTAACCATTACTGTAACATGGATATACAGTCAAGTGTAGCCAATCGTTTATAGAGGTCTTCCACCCCAATATTTACTTTTTATTTATTTGGTGATTAAACCTTTACCTAATGCGTAATTTATCAATTCGGCAGCTGACAAAAAATATATTTTCCAAAAAACATCAAGAAAACCATATCTTGTGACCCCTCATTGGAATGAGCTAGTCTAGCTCATTACAATGAGGGGTCATATGATATGGTTTTCTGTAAATTTTCTGAAAACTTTAAAAAATAGTATTTAAAATAATGAATTTTGATATCGTCTGCATTAGGTAAAGGGTTAAGGTCACATTTCTGCACAATGGCTAATCGTGACTGCAATAAGGGCATGGTTTTTCCTACCTATAAAAATTTCAAAATATTTGTTCAGAAATCCCATTTTCTTGAATCTGATATGATCTGTGGTAGTTTTATCAAGAGGTGTTGCCATGGAAATTTGCTCTGGCCAAATGAACAAGAGGCCCCAGGGGGCCTGAGGGTGCTCATCTGACATGGTAGTCTAAATATCAAACCAGGGACTTGACTTGAATAAGCTGCATACGCCCCTCCTAAGAAAAGAATATACCAACTAGATGAAGCAATTGTGCCCACACAATACACAGGATTTTCCTTCTATTTTCAATTCCTGCACTTTTACGTCCCAAAATTGAGATAAACACATAAAAAACAGATTTTTTTTTTATTTTTGTTCGGAAATTTTAGAAGTCCCAAACAAAATATTTTCAGCCTAAAACTTGTTTTTTCTTCTTAAAATTAAAAAACCACCCGGACCCCAAATTTTCAGTGTAAAAAAAAAAATGTTTTGGGTCTTAAAATTGACCGAAAAGCATAAAAAAAACAAAACAAAAATTTCCGGATTTTGATCCAAAATTTCTAAGTCCAGAACGGGACCCCAAATTTTCAGCCTAAATATGAACCCAGGGACTTGGCTTGAACAAACTTGAATCTCACCGCCCCACCCAAGGATGCTGCAAACCAAATATCAGAAGATTCTTATTGGTAGATCTGAAAAAGATTTTTAAAGACTATTCCTCATACTGCACTAATTTAAACATTTGGGCTCCCATGGAGAGCCCAAATATGGACCCAGGGAAATGATTTCAATACACATGTGAAACAATCTTCCAAAGATGTTATATGTGAAATTTGAAAGCTTTTGGAGCAGTGGTTAGGGAGAAAAGTAGTCTTACATGTTTTTCCCATTACACAGTGTCAAAAAATGCTGACTCAGCACTTTTTCAAAGTCCCCAAAAAGTACCCCATGATAAAACCGATAGCAATTTTTTTTTACCATTCCATTCTGTTGGTCCTAAGGAAGCTTCACACCAAATAGGAATTCTCAGTGCCGTGTAGTTTTGGAGATATGGACGTTTCAATTTTTTTCTATTTTTAGCTCCTGCGGTTCCAATGGGGCGAAAAAAAATTTGGGCATAAATTAAGTACTTATGACCCAATAAGCCCTCATATCAGATTTGGCTCAAATCTGCAGTGGTTTGGGAGAAAAGTAGTCTTACATGTTTTTCCCATTACACACAGTGTTACAAAAATGCTGACTCAGCACTTTTTCAAAGTCCCCAAAAAGTACCCCATGATGAAACCGATAGCAATTTTTTTTACCATTCCATTCTGTTGGTCCTAAGGAAGCTTCACACCAAATAAGAATTCTCAGTGCCGTGTAGTTTTGGAGATATGGGCGTTTTAATTTTTTTCTATTTTTAGCTCCTGCGGTTGGGCAACAAAATGAACCATATCATGTGACCCCTCATTGGAACGATCTCGTCAAGCTCGTTCCAACAAGGGGTCACATGATATGGTTTTGTTGAAATTGTTTGAAAAGTTTCAAAAAATGATATTTAAAATAATAAATTTTGATATCGTCTGCGTTGGGTAAAGGGTTAACTGAAAATATCATCTCTATCTATTTTACAAATACACTACAGTGACTGAAATAATGCAAAACAAGAAGAGTACAATGAAAATATAAAATGTAATAAATATGCTCAGTTAACCCTTTACCTAACATGAAAAGCAGACGACACATGCAAAAAAAAATTATTGAACGACTAATTTTTTTCATTTTTTGTCTCAAAAATATAGGTTATGACACCTCGTTGGAACGAGCTTGTCGAGCTCGTTCCAACAAGGTGTCGTAACCTATGTTTTTGAGACAAAAAATTAAAAAATAATGAAAATTAATTGGCGATTTTTGGGAATAGTGCTGGTCGGTTTTGTACGTTGCGTTGGGTAAAGGGTTAACCCTTCTTTTATTACACACCTGTTCTATGAAATCCCCATCAACAGAAACACTGAACCATGCAGAAAATGAAAATCTGTCCCGCACATATGTTGAAAGACTATTTTTAACCCTTTACCTAACATGAAAAGCAGACGACACTTGCAAAAAAAATTCTTGAATAACTCATTTTTTTAATTTTTTGTCTCAAAAACATAGGTTATGGCCCCTCATTGGAACAAGCTCGACGAGCTCGTTCCAATGAGGGGCCATAACCTATGTTTTTGAGACAAAAAATGAAAAAAATTAATTGGCGATTTTTGAGAATAGCGCTGGACGGTTTCAGAAGCTACGTTGGGTAAAGGGTTAAATGGAAGTGAAATTTCACTGGAATTTTCTACAAATAGTGCAACGCAATTACAATTTGAATCACTTGCGATAACTGAAAATCGTTTGCACAATGGCTAAGGCCAAAAAAAAAAAATCAATTGATTCTCAGGCAATTTTTTTTTCAAATCAATGAGGGAGGGAGGATTTTATTTTTATTTTTTATTTTTATTTCTTCCAGATGGTGAGAAAGGATTGAGAGGCAAAAGTCACTTTCTGATGTCTGTTTTTACCTGAAAAGCATGGAAAGTGCATATTGTAAAATGATGTACAAATAAAACTAATTTTATTGAAAACTAAAACTGTTTTTCTTTATTTTCTGATATCACCACTTTTTGTATTTAGAAACAGAACTCTGACTTCACTTTTAAACTTTTACAAAGCAGAACTATTTTATGAATACTGGATATTATTGACCACCCTCGTATTAAATTGGTATCATTGTGAGTTATTTTGATTTTTAGTATGACCCATGGTGAGCGTGTTCTTCTCTGTAACAGAAGGTATATTCTTTTTGAAAAAATATTTAAAGTGTTTAAAATAAATTTCAAGTTCATATAAGAAGCTGGGTCATTCATGGTTTCTGAATACCCTAACTGAGTTGAAAAGCGTAGTTAAAAAAGTTTTCGATATTCTTCGTAAATTAAGCGTTATTAACAATTTGAGTTAATTAATTTCTTTGGTAAATGACAAAACATTTCAGTTGTCTCCCTTCCCGGCTGCGCTGGGTAATAATACACTGTTCAGAAAACTGACAATTTCTGCCAACCATCTTTCACTGACACGTGCGATTGGTGCTTTGAAGGTCTGCCATTCTTATCCATCCAAATACCTGTGATTTCTATTGTAGCCTTATTACATTTAACCCCCTTCCAACAAACTTCACAAGTTTTCAAAGAAAAACATTCAATGCAAATTGCGGGGCGAATTTCAATGCAGCCAATTTTTCAGTGGAACAGAGCGTAACCGCAAGCAATTTCGATATGGACGAACTGTCTCCAATACATTTTTTTTGTTTTGAAACGGTGGTTAACTTTTAATAAATTCTAATTAACTCGCTGCGTGTCTTCTGTAATTCGTTGTTTTGTCTGGTACTTTGTTTTTAAATAGCCATTTTGTGCTGGTTGCTATCAGTTGGGGCGAATTGTTCGAACGACTACGCCATTGCAATTCTTTTCAGAAATATAAAATTGGGCTAGTTTAGGCTATTTTCATAGCCGTGTGACGGACTTTAACAGCAACCGTGTTTTCTGTTTTTTGCGGAAGCGTGTGTTTTTAAAAAAATAAAACATAAGAAAATACAGTAAACTGCCATGTCTCCCAAGGAAGTTTAGAAGGGCGACTTGAATTTCGCCCCCAATGTAAGCCAAGGCCAGAGGCTCTCACACTTAACACACGCCTGTGTATATTTACCTGTTTATTCGTTGGTTTTGGGCCTTAAAACCAATAGTCCCTTTTCAATTTCCTTGTTTCCTATTTTCTTGCAATGACGGTCCAAATAAAAAGGCCCAACGCGGGCCATTTTTTTCAACGCGGCGGTGCCTGAGAATCAATTCCTTTTTTTTTTTTTGGCCTAATCATGACCACAACATGAGTATCAACTCAAGACCAGGGGTGAGCATTAATAAGCCATGTTGCCCATTTTAGAGAGAGTTTGCACCTCCCAAGCATTGGTGACTGGGTCCTATTTTACCAGTAAAACAGAACCTGTTTACTGCAGTAAACATGCACTGCTTCACTTCCTAGGCTTCCCACGGGGAGTCCCCTGAGTTCCAATGTAGGCACATAGAACACCTTGGAACTCAAGGAAAAAAGCAACACAGGTTTCCCTCAATGAACCCAATCACACACTTGTGTCGTTCTGTGTATTACCCTTTCATCTAGCGAATCGGTCACACCTGGCTATATAGTTTATAAACAGAGCTGTCGAAAAAAATCTATTTCAAAAAAAATTTCAGAGCATACCATGTGATCCCTCCCTGGAACGAGCTCAATCCAATGAGGGGCCACATGCTATGCTTTAGTTGAAATATTTTTTCCAATAACAATTAATTATTGCTTGTTAAAGGGCTGCACTATATGTTACGGCTACACTTTGCAGTCCTTTCTAGGCAAGTTGTGGCTGTCTATACAGGCAGTCAAAGACTTGTCCAGAAATAACTGGCAAGGTATGTGAATTTTTTGTTTATTGGGGTTTACACACACTTTCAACAGCCAGGATAATATTGTGTTAATACAGGTGGAGGAAGCCAGAATACAATGAACCACCAAGCAAAGGCAAGCAACCGTCAGACTTTCCAACTTACCAACACAACACAAGCTTGCAGCAGTTGAAGGCAAGGGTGCCATGATTGTGCTGTGCCACTGTGGCATGTGGGGCTTGAAATATAACTTGCAAGGATACTGAAAGACAACATACACTATAAAAGTGATCAATTGTCAAAATCGGAATTTTGGCCTGTATGCATTATTAGGGCTGCACGATATTCAAAACTGAATACCAGTATCGGTATTAAAAAAAATACCGCGGTATACCGGTATATCAAAAACTGTTCAGATATATGAACACAAGTACCACAATCGGGAATCGACGCATCACAGTCAGAACCAATTAGCATGCCTTGATAATGCGGTTCGAAAAATCTCTACCCAACGCTAGACATCAAAATTTGTTATTTTCAAAATTAGTTTTTCAGATTTTCCCCAGATTTCAACAAAACTATATCATGTGACCCCTCATTGGAACGAGCTCGACGAGCTCATTCCAATGATGGGTCACAAGATATAGTTTTGCTGAAATGTTTGAAAATTATTTTTGCCAACACCTGAATTTGTATATTATGAGGGCACAAGCAAATGATTCCTTGGATAAAGGGATAATATTATTCATTTGGGGCTACAATTAAAAAACTCAAGACATCTTGAAAATCAAAATTGTGGGTAAATAAACAATGACGATAAACCAATATTATTGTAATCACACCGGTATTCAATCAATATTGGTTTGAATACCGGTATATATCGGATTATCAATATACCGTGCAGCCCTATGCGTTATCAAATGAAAACACTCAAAACATCTAATGACAACAAAAAATAGACAAATGAGCCCAAATGGTCTTCAAAATCAGCAAATAACCCCATGCAAAGCCTATCTTCTTGTGAGTGGACACGTACAAAATCAACGTCTCATCTGTTGCAGACAAGCTTCTAATATAAAATCAGACAATTTATTTTATTTCACCGAGCACTGTAAGAACACTCACACTTTCATATTTTTCCAATTCTGTGTGATATATCTGTCGAATTTGCGCTAATTTTGCCCTATAATCTGAATGTTCAATAGCACTATCTGGTTGCCCTGATGAAGCTGCAGCTGTGGTGGTAGCTGCTGCTGAAGAGCCTCCACCTTTTTCTGGTCCAGCCACTCCTTCAGCTATTAACATATTATCTAGTCGCATTAGCTGTGGATCTGGAGGTTCTTCTTCTTGACTGTTTCGTATACTCAGAACTGCCATAAGAAAGAAAACAAAAATTATACTTATCACAACCAAATCATTCCTTACGGATATATCATTCACAACATGTCAAATATGGGAATGACGTCAAAAGTAAATGTCAAAGTTGTGAGTTGATTTTAGAAGTATTGACCGTCTCGTATATTTCATGAACTGTTTACCCAATACACATGGATGACAATTGCACAAAAAAGAATATTTCTTGAATAACTAAACATTTTTATTTATTGCATCGGAAACATAACTTATGACACTTCATTGGAACGAGCCGAGAGCTCGTTCCAATGAGGGGGCCATAAGCTATGTTTTCAAGTTAAAAGTTGAAAAAAAATAATAAAATTTGTTCAGTGTTTTTTTGCGAGCTCTGCTGGCCAGTTTAGTCATAATGTAAGATAAAAGGTCAAATTATACATTATGTGATAATTTCTGAACCTCATTCACTATACTATAAAAACTGATCCTAGTCTCGGTAAACCTCAGCTCAGACCGATTTTTGTGAACTCGGCACAGAAATTTCAAATGAAATCACAACCTGTTCGAGATCCTCTATATACATATTTATCCCACAAACACAGTATTTTAGCAACAAAGTAAACCAGTATTTTATAATGAAGGAAAGAGTGGCATGTCAGAGAGTCTTCGCATTTTTATTGGACCAATGAACCAAAGTCAAACCATCAGATGTAAACCTTCAGCCCGACGTAAGGACTATAACCAGTGCTATTCACAAAAGTCGCCATTCAAATTAGATTATTTTTCCACTTTTTCCCTCAAAAAACATAGCCTTTGACTCATCATTTGAGTCATGCCATTGAGATAGTTCCAATGAAGGATGATAAGCAAGGCTTTCAGGGTAAGAATGATAATTTCTATTTTTATTCCAAGTGCTGCTATTCAGGTTGCGTAAAGGCAGTGTATCCGCTTGGTAGGCAGTAGGGCTGAAACGGTTGGCTCATTTTCACAACCGACTAACCGAGAACTATAACCGGATAATATCCGGTTGACTGTAGCCATTATTTCACCAAATCTGGGATCAAAACTATAGGAATTGGAAAGCAGTATTCTCAGAAACTATTCCGTAGTGTGTATACGGACGAACGCTGTCGAGAACGAACTTGAATCTACACCTCAAAAGGAAGCTACATACCAAATATCAAAGCACTGTACCCGCTGGTTCATGAGAAGATTTTAAAAAACATTTTGGAGCATTTTCCCAACCCCTTCCCTATGGCACTGGGCATATTGAGCTGGAACAAAAATGCAATGCCCCCTCAGCACCATCACTCACACAAACTTTCACTTGAATTGGCCCAGTGGTTTTGGGGAGAAGCCCAAAACATGGTGTCGACGGACGACAGACAGAGAACAATTAGATAAGCTCAGCTTGACTTTGAAAAGTTGAGCTAATAAAATATCAAGGTTTTCATGACTGTTAAGGGATCTATGGGACCAGTGACCTTCACCTTGGAGGTACAGACCTCACTCTGACTGATGACACATTGTTTAGTGACATACGGTTACAGCATTTATTAAAATATTCAGTGGTTAAGAAATTATGGCCCGGACAAACAAAATGTTTTTGACGGACAGACGGACGACTGACAACTTAGCATTAGAAAAGCTCTGCTGACATTTTGTTGGGCAGAGTTAAAAATACAACAGGTGCTACATATACAAGATGTTTTAAAAAAAGGGTTCAAACTGAAAAAAAAATTAAAATAATCCTGGACCATCTGTATACAGAAATTAAAACCTACAACTTCATATAGGAAAAACATCTTGACACACAAAAAGTCTTTTGTCCAATATGGAAAATCTGTCACAAGGGCAGAATGGCTTGGTATACTGAAGGTAACAAAAGAAATGGATTTAACAATAACTTACTCAGGAGATATCTTAATTAAATTTGCCAATACTACATCAAATGGAAAAAAATAGAAAAATCAATCTCCAAATGACAAAATATAGTTATATTCCGGGTCCAGTGTTTGTTTACCTTGATGTATGTGGGCAGGTTATTGTAGCTTAAAGCCAATTTCAATCATGCTATCCAACTTACATACACAATGCATGCTTGCCCACAGGAAAATCAAGTTATAAATATTGGAACCAAATGCCAATGACTACTTGGAGCATTAACCCTTTACTAACAAATCAACTCGACCCACCCACGTAATTTTGAAATTTAGCAGCTGAAAAAAATATTTTTTTTAAAAAAAGTTTCAACAAAAACTGTAGCATGCTCCTTTCAGGGAGGGATCACATATGTTTCCGATGAAATTATTTAAAAACATTAATTAAAATAATTTCGATCTTCTGTGTGTTGTGTAATAGACAGAATAGCATTCGTGTGCGAACTGTCATTTTTTACTGCACGAGATCAATTTTGGCGGAGGGATAATATTGAATGAAAAGCCAAAGGCTTCAAGTTCAATATTATCCCTCCGCCAAAACCGACTGAGAGCAGTGAAAAATGACAAGTTCGAATGCAAATGCTGTTCTGTATTTATTGCAGTTTACTAAAAAATTATTAAGAACAAATTATTGCCAAAAATAGCCAAAACGTAAAAAAAAGAAATAGTTAAATAGTCTGAGCATGTGATCGGTATTGTTCAAGGACAATACAAAAAAATTATTGTTCGGTTCGGTTTTTGCAGAAAAAGAGTGGCCTGAAGCGCTCATCTTGAACAGAACACAATTTAAACAGAGTCCAAGAATGAGTCTACATTAAGCAAGCCATCTCCATAGGCTACACTGTCAATCCTTGAGTCCCTCAGGAGTGACAAAAATAATCTGGGCATCATGCCTTTTCTTCAGTTGATCATAAAGTAAAATGTAGAGCTCCCCTATGAAGCCCCTTGATACAAGTAACAACCTATGTGGATTAATCTTAGTTACACACTTCTAGAGGGTAGTGAATACAAAATTTTTAATTCTTCAGCAAAATGGCCAATTCTGGTTCTCATAGAGAGCCCAAATATTAACCCAGGCTCTTGATTTGAACACAGTTGAATCTGCCTTCCCTAGAGATGTTGTGTACCGAATATGAAAGCATTCTGACTGTTGGATCTGAAGAAGAGAAATTGTTAAGAAATTTCTTCGAATTGCACTAAGTTCAAATTTGGGCTACCATAGCGAGCCCAAATATTAACCTGTGGATCCGATTTGAACAAACTTGAATCTGACCCCCCCTAGAGATGTTGTATACCAAATGTGAAAGCATTCTGACGAGTGGATCTGAAGAAGATTTTTGAAGAAATTCCCTCATATTGTACTGAGTTAAATTTCATATTCCCATATGGAGCCCAAATATTAACCTAGGCACTCGAATTGAACAACCTGGAATCTGACCCCCTTAAAGATGTTGTATACCAAATATAAAAGCATTCCGACTGGTGGGTCTGAAGAAGATGATTTTTAAAGAAATTTCCTCATATTGCTCCAAGTAAAAATTTGGGCTACCATAGTGAGCCCAAATATATACCTAGGGATCTGATTTGAACAAAGTTGAATCTGACCCCCTTAGAGATGTTGCATACCAAATATCAAAGCATTCTGACTGGTGGATGTGAAGAAGATTTTTTTTAAATTACCCTCCATATTGAACAAAGATAAAATTTGGGCTTCCGTAGGAAGCCCAAATATTACCCTAGGGACTTGGTTTGAACAATCTTGAATCTGACCCTCATAACAATGATGTATACCAAACATTAAAAGATTCTGACTGGTGGTTCTGAAGAAGATTTTTAAAGAATATTCCCCATATTACCCCATGTTTAAACTTCGAGCTCATGTAGAGAGCCCAAATATGAACCAATGAGCTTTATTTCAACAAACTTTTATCTGACCCCCCTATATATACCAAATATCAAAAGATTCTGATGATTGATTCTGGAGAAAAGATTTTTTAAAATTTTTGCAAATATGCTGACTCAGCATTTTTTCGATGCCCCTTACAGAACACCCTAACATAACCGGTGGCAATTTTTTTTTACCATTCAATTCTACTGGTCCTAAGGATACTTCATACCAAATAACAGCTCTCTGTTCCGTGTGGTTTGGAAAATATGGGGCGCTTGAAAATATTTCTATTTTTAGCTCCCAGGGTTCCCATGGGGATGCAAGAATTTTTTTTTTTTTCATGGGTCAAAAACTTATGACCCAATAATACCACAAACCAAATTTGGTTCACACTGGACAATCGGTTCAGAAAATAGAAATTTTGGGCGGGGCCAAAAATCTTACCCCTCCTATTACAAAGCCAAATATTACTTCACAAGCTTCGTTTGAACAAACTTGATTCTAGACCTCAAATGGAAGCTCCATAGCAAATATCAAGTCATTGTACCCACTGGTTCATCATAAGATTTTAAAAATATTTTGGAGCATTTTCCCCCACTCCCTCCCTATGGGGCTGGTCATGTTGAGCTGAACACAAATGAAATGCCCCTTTGGGACAATCACTCACACAAACTTTGACTTGAATTGGCCCAATGGCTTTGGAGGAGAAGACCAAATCATGGTGTTGATGGACGACGGACGGAGAGCGATGAGATTAGCTCAGCTTGACTTTGTCAAGATGAGCTAAAAATAAAAGCATTGGTGTGCCTCTTATGACCATGAAAAATGAATGGATATTCCTTTTTGTGTATTGCTTATTGGGGTTTTAACAACACTTTCAACAGCCAGGGTCACATCAGATAGTTTAATATATGGTTAGGTTTCATAAAGAGTTTCTATTTCATGAATATCCAAGGGTATTCAAGGCCTACTGGCATGTTTTAAGGTCTTAAATGGCAGTAAAGCCAAATTCAAGGCTCTTCCTTGAATCCAAGGCTCAACACAAACTCTGCGACATGGGTAATCGGGATGAAGTGTCTTGCCCATCGCATTTACAGCCAGTTAGGACTAATGGTTTTGCCTGGAACTCTACAGTCTACCCATGCAAGGCCTGTGCTCGAACCCTTTACCCAACGAATCGCCCGCATCCGTCCGCGTAATATGCAAATTCAGCAGTTGGAAAAATATTATTTTTCAAAAAATTTCAACAAAACCATATCATGTGACCCCCCGTTGGAACGAGCTCGTCGAGCTCGTACCAACGAGGGGTCACATGATATGGTTTTGTTGAAATTTTTTGAAAAATTTGAAAAAATGATATTTAAAATAATAAATTTTGATATCGTCTGCGTTGGGTAAAGGGTTAAATGCACCCAACAACTATCTGTATTTTCTTACCTGTTTTTTCTTTTATTTCACATAAAACAGCAAATAATGCTGGCTTCATTCTGTGACAATTCAATGTGTGTTTTCTGGAAGTAAAATTACATTTATGTTTTACAATTTACTGAAATCATAAGAATAAACTTGGGTGTCACCATGCCGTTTTAAAAAGAATGAAATTAGGCCATTTTAAATGTTCTCAGGCATCACCCACACCATTAAATTTCCACCACATAAAAACTTTTTAATTCCCAGTCAAATCTTTTTACCTGGTCCGTATTTTTGGATCAGAATTTTGAGCACTGGTGCACATTTCCCCATAGTATTTCACCTTCCTGTTAGCATTTTCCTATATACATCTCCATTCTCTGATTTATGGTTTCTATGTTGGTGCATTTAAGAACTTAAGGAAAATGCCCCTTTTATCATTTCAAATAAGTACCGGACTGCACAAAATCCTGCAATGGAGTGTCTTTGGCATGCCGTCAATGGCCAAGTTGTTTGAAGCATTTTGCAATGTGGGCGATAACACCAGTCTGGTGTTTGCAAAAGATTTCTTCCTAAAATGTGAATATCTTTTTTTAGGGTATCTTTTTCAGATTTCAGAAGAAAAAATAAAAATAAAAAGTCTCCCACCTTCAACAAAACTTTGAGTCACAATTTGCCTGAGAACACAGACAATTGAAAACTGAGAAGACAATGCTGCTGGACCCTTCAGTAAGAAAACCAAAACGACAGCGTGCACATGAATGTTGTTGACATCTTCTTTAATTCAGAAATTCAAACGATAAAAAAATGGGTCACAAGTTTTTCGTGAAAGTCAATTTCAAAACTTCACAAATTAGAATGAGACAACTCAGAAAGGCATGCAGGGCATTTCAAATGAAAACAATAATACTACTGTGAGTAAATTGTATGGGGTGGAAAATGTAGTCATTCTGCAGAGTTTTAAGAAAATTGCATAAATGTTGTGAAGAAAATCCCAAATGGCCAACATGGCAGCCATTATGAATGAATGAAAAGTTTCAGCGTGCCAAAGGCACACAGGGACAATGTTGGATTTGTAATCCGTTGTGACCTGGATGACTTTATTTGCTTAGAAATTCCCGACAGATGGAAGCGAGGGCCATTAACTGGTTGAGTGACAGAAGCCACTATCGGGGCTTTCAAAAAAAATGAGGCTACCAGAGCAAAAGCCAATGTTTTCTTTGCTCATGTTTCATTTTCAGTCAAATGCAAATAATTTTTTGTTTATATAAATTTGTTCTATTAGAGATTTTGAATAATAAATTCAGACCACCAATAATAATCTTGCCCTCAACCAGTTAATCTTATGTGATTTGAATGAGAACACTGGTGGATGGGAGGTGGGGTCAGACCCCCGACAACCTCGAACTGGAAGGTGACTAGGAATTGTGCAACCATAATGGGCAGCCAACCATAAGCAAAATAGGACTTTCTCATCTACCCATATACTAAGTGGCCATGCCAAATTTCAAGAAAACTGATTAACAAACACACCCTACAGCTTGTGCTGAAGAAATTCATGATGGCTGATGTGGCGACAGTGACCATAATGGAGTATCCTCATCTAGACATGAAGCTGATCAAGCATATGTAGTTTGGTGATTGGAAGAGAACTGCTGTCTATAGCCAGCACTACACAAATTGTGGACAGATGCACAGACTAACAGACATCTGTGTGAGTCTTGACATCAAGTGAGGCTAAAAATTCAATTTAATAACTTGACCAGGACATGCAAGAGACCCTGCCACAACACAAATCATAAGATCTTGTGATCTTAAACATTTTACAACCTCAGGCCTGGCATTCTTTAGGAGTGCTGCATGCCTAGAAAAAATTGAGGAGGGCAATTTTTTGCACCCCTTGATTTTCTGGAATGCCAGACCTGTTTGGGACTAGGGCTGGGCGATATTTCGATATACCGGTAAATACCGGTATTGAAATCGGTACCGGTTAAATATCGTCTATTTTTTGGCAATACCGGTATATCGTCTGTAACGAAATTGGTTTGGGTCACATGATAATAAAATTTCAACATGTGTTTTTTCGTAAAATCGCACAGAAAGTTGCTTTGAAAATACAGGAAGTTTATCTTTCCTTATTTCGTGAACAAATGATAAACAGCGAGAGATGACGAGAGTAACGTTCTATCTCGTTTATCATCACCGACATGCAAGCATTCATGGAGAAATTATGAAATAAATATTTAATACTTGTTTGTTAAATTTGTTTATTTTTAATTAGTGAATAATTAATGTAGCACGCATCACACAAATAGTTTGTTGTTACACGGAAAACACACCAGATTCAGATGAAAGCCAGTAAATCCATGATAATTTTATGGCTTATTTTCGTATTAAACAATAGGTTCAATAACTTTGTAGACATGAATTATTATGGTCTTCCATTCAAATCACTCATTTTTCCAGAGCAGTAAGTGATACTTCTATCTTTTGCTTCAAAAATATATTTTTTATTCATGATATCCCTTGCACTTAATATGCGTTTCACACACTGCTGCACGATATACCGGTATATCGCGATATTTTTTCTGATATCATTACCGGTATTCAGATTCCCATATCGCCCAGCCCTATTTGGGACGGCCTTTAAAATCTATTATCATTAATCGTCCCTAGAGTTCCAATGTGTTCTATGTGCCTACTAGCACATAGAACATATTGGAACTCAGGGGACAATTTGTCAATGCTGCAATGATTCGCAATAATTCATGACCCATTTTGTGTCGCTTTTTAATACATTTTGAGTGTAGAAGACAGTCACATAAGATTTGAATGCAACATTTTGAAGAATGAGAAGATGTGTGTGCCAATTTTTCCACTATGCAGCTGAATGTGGTACAATTTTTCAGTCACAATATTAATACCTTGAAGTGAATATCACCAAAATAGCATACAAGTTTTTGCATTGAAAATTTCTGGTGCAACTGCACTCCCAAGCAAATTGAGTAGGGCAATTGTTTTGCAGTCCTTGACTTTCTAGATTGTCAGGCCTGCAACCTCCACCTGTAGATACTGGAAACACCAACAGTAAAAAAAAAAAAAAAAAAAAAAAAATGGAGAAACTATTCATGTCCGAATAAGAATTGGATGTTACTTTGAGGCCAGTATCCAATACAATTGATCAGGAATGTTATAAATAATGAATGTCCCAGACAGCAAATATGATCACAGATAGTCTGGATGAGTAATATAACAATCAATCATAGGAGGAACAGCACAAAAAATTCTTTCATTTGTGCTTTTCTGATAACAATAGCCTCTGACAATGATCAGCGACAAAGAAATGTCTTCAGCTTTGAAACAAGAAATATGGATGTCTACTCAATGTTAACCTTTTAGACAACCTGGACAGCAGAAAGTCATTTGCAAAAACAATTCTTACATTAACCGATTACCTAACGTAACGGCCAAAACCGGCTAGCACTATTCTCAAAACTCGCCAATTAATTTTCATTATTTTTTCATTTTTTGTCTCTAAAACATTGGTTATGGCCCCTCATTGGAACGAGCTCATCGTGCTCGTTCCAATGAGGGGTCATAAACTATGTTTTTGAGACAAAAAGTGAAAATAATAGTTATTTAAGAATTTTTTTTACAACTGTCGTCTGCTTTTCATGTTAGGTAAAGGGTTAACAATTTTCATTCTTTCCTCAAAAATACAGTTCATGACCCCTCACTGGCAACAGCTCATTGAGATGTTTTAGAGGCAAATTAGAGGCAAAAATGAAACAAATAATAAAATAGAGCTGGACGGTTTGGAACGTTACGTTAGATAAAGGATTGTCAAGGTGTTAGGAGATGTCAGTGCAGAATCTCTTTATTTTTGTAATGCTTTGGTTTAAAATTTTATGTGTTCATATAATGGTAGAAAGTATCCAATGTTGTGTCTGTCTGTTGCTGGTGAACGTCACATATTTATGCACCATGGCTAATCGTGACACAACATGGAGATGAAGTCAAGTGTAGTCAATCGTTGATCTACATGTTGCCCATTTTAGAGGACTTGCACCCCAAGCATTGGTGACTGGGTCCTATTTTACTAGTAAAGCAGAACTGGTTTACCACAGTAAACAAGTGCTGCTTACTTCCCGGGGTTCCCACGGGGAATCCAATGTTGTGAAATGTCCAAACAGCTAGATATGTGAATGCTTGACCGGTTGTAAAGAGAAAAGGCATTTGTCTTTCAAAAGTGAGGTGATAATTATTGATAGTCCAGTTGCGTGTAATGCCCACATTAGGGCTGTCACAATTTTTTGAATTTTATGAATCGATTAATCATCGCTAACGATCGATAATAATCGATTAAGTGTACCAAGATATTCCCCCCCCCCCCTCCCGTCACCCTCTCTTTGAAGTCGGTAAAAATGAAGTTCAAGTCAGCTGACCTACCTCAAGTGAACAATGAAGATGATCCTCTTTTAGGTACATTCAAAGCTTTGATGTTCTGAACTTTTGAACTGTCAGTGTAATAATCAAGACCGGTCGTCAGAACATCAAAACTTTGAATGTACCTAAAAGGCAAATGCCTCTAATGCCTTCTTGAGATTTAACGTTAATGTTCTTAACCCTTTTCCTTTAGAAACAAAAGTTTCTTTATCAAATGTTCTTTTATTAAACGCCTAAAATGGGGTAAAACTTACCAATTATTCAACAAGGAAAAAATCGATTTTGCCGTGATCGATCACAATCGATTAATCATGACATCCCTAGCCCACAAGCATTTAAATGAAGTAATTGGTACACGCCATGTTCGGCAAATTAATAGGCATTATCCATACCCCGATTTCATTTTATACCAAGAGGTCACCTGTAAAACCATTTGTGCTTTTTAACAATCAGAAAAGAATCGTACTCAAATTGAGAGGGACAGTTATTTTCTTCAAGTCCAATTTAAAGTGCATCAATCGAGCTTGGTATCTCTAATTTCAAACACAGTTATTACTGGAATTAATTCCTTCCAATGTAACGGCCAAAACCGGTCAGCGCTATTCTCAAAACTCGCCAATTAATTTTCATTATTTTTTTCATTTTTTGTCTCAAAAACATAGGTTATGACCCCTCATTGGAATGAGCTCGTCGAGCTCGTTCCAATGAGGGGTCATAACCTATGTTTTTGAGACAAAAAATGAAAAAAATTAGTTATTCAAGAATATTTTTTGCAAGTGTCGTCTGCTTTTCATGTTAGGTAAAGGGTTAAAGGATAGTCTCAAGGCAGTCAGTCTCCAAGGTCCAAAAAAACTCTGTAGTTGATGGAGAGCTATGCTGAGGTTCAGTGAAGGTCCACAATGTGTCAACCGACAACCATGAACCGAGGAGGGTTCATAGTGTTAGATATATCGCTAGATAGTCAAGACTTGTGCAGAGCTGGTTGAGCTCATGAGATAGCAATTTGGTCTTTGTCTTTGAGAACTTTATAAGTGAATGTTGATACAGCAATTGCTTGGTAGGCAAAGGCCAAGTTAACCCTGCGAAAACAAGACCAGTGAATTTTGTAAAACTAAACTGTGCAGGGCTTGATTTAATCTGAAAATTTTGAATAGCAATTTACTATTCACCCTGGAAAATTGATTAGCAGTTGATCCAAAAGCACTTGAAACTAATAAATCTTGAATAGTAAAATTCAGAAATTGGAGAGCAAAGTGCTATGCTAATCCAGTTAAATCGAACCCTGAAACTGTGGCAGTAAAACTACCAAGTAATTGAAGATGAAGGATGTACCACAAACAGAACATTGAGCAAACTGAATTCATGTGACTGTGGGTTTATTTATTTATTTATTTATTGATGTTTAAGGTCACATATTTATGCACAATGGCTAATCATGACCGTGACAGTTTTACGGGTGGAGGAAGCCGGAGTACCCGGAGAGAACCACCGAGCAACGACGAGCAGCTGCCAGCTCCCCAACATCGTAACTCCGCACTGCAGCACAGGCAGGGTTAGATTGGTTGAAGACATGCGTACCATCGACGTGCAGTACGCCTTAGTACACGGCGTCATCGTGCCCCCACATGGGCAATGGGGTGAAGTGTCTTGCCCAAGGACACAACGCGGTTGCCGCAGGTGGGATTCGAACCGAGGACCTCTCGGCTTGCAGCCTGCACCTCTACCTACTGATCCACCGCGCCCCCGACTGTGGGTTTAACCCTATGGAAGAAGTATCGGTGAAAACATGCGAAAACACTGTCGCAATTATTGGGACCAAAGCCCAAGATGTATGCTTGACCCAGAGGACACAGCTGTGGAAAACAAGGACTGATAAATTTGTAAGTAAATGTACAATATTCCTCTATACATGTAAATAAATTATCTTTTCAATGCATTTCTGTTGATCGACTTTAACCCTTCACCCAACGTTACAACCAAAACTGGCCAGTGCTATTCACACAAAACGCCAATTAATTTTCATTGTTTTTTTTTCATTTTTTGTCTCAAAAACATAGGTTATGGCACCTCTTTGGAACAAGCTCATTCCAATGATGGGTCATAACCCATGTTTTTGAGACAAAAAAAATGAAAAAAATTAGTTATTCAAGAATTTTGTTTTTAAGTGTCGTCTCCTTTTCATGTTTAAAGCCACTGGCCACCTCAGGAGCATGAACAGTCCAAAAAGAGACACGGCATTGATGTGGTCACAAGACATACATTCAAAACAGGGTCCTCTGGGTGTTGACTGTACAAGTGAGAACATTCATGTCTCACCTCCTAAAGGATATTTAGGCACTAGCATAAATTGTTTTATGGGGAACACCCTTGTCATTCTGTTTAGGGCACACCTGTAATTTCAGCCTGTTTCTGGCAGCTGCTTTCATGCCACTGACCTCAAGCTGACCTGTTGCAATATCATTTGCATGCTCTATTTCTAAACCCAAACTCCTGATAATTTCTTAATAACTTTCATCAAACCTTACGTAATCTGGCACTTCCCAAGAACAGACTATAATCTCTTTGTCTCAAAACATGCAATCCCAGAATACTTGAAGAACTTTCCATTGGTGGAACCAACTTTCGTGCAACAGGTTAGCGTTACTTTGGGACAGTTCAACTCTTCCATTGGAAGCAACAAGTGGTATAATCTTTCCCGCCACCTGCCCTCTCACCACCTTCTTTCTCAAATTTCTTTCTCTGTGTGGGACAGTCATCCTCTTCAACCTACTCTCCCTCTTTCCTCTTCTCCAACTCTACTAGTTATTCCCATTGCGAACATAATGGGGGGTATACATGAGGTACATGCTACGCTACATCTCCAAGGATTTAAAGGATTTTGATGCCATAACAACTTACATTGGTTACCAACTAACAACAGTGATGGAACTCTTCTACAACTACCGGCTACACTATGATTCGTCCAACACAATCTCACAAGTCTCTGTTATAGGAACATGTTATCCCTGGATTATATGCCCGGGATCAGTTAATTTCACCCGTTATAGGGCCAAGGACATGTGATCTTATACAATGTCTATCCCTGCTTTACAGGCTGGGATACTGGCACTGTCAAACTTTTTTCAGCAGTTTGTTCCAGTGTTTTTCATTGCTTATTGTTTCTTCTCGCTATAGTGTAAGAACCTGCATTACTGGCAGTTTTCCTGAAAGATAGACAGTCAGTTATTCATTTGATTCGGACAGGTTCCTGCTTTACAGGCAGGTTTCCCTTTGTCAAGGACATGCAGCTTTCAGGTTAACTATTTGCATTACTATTGTGAGCCCAGTTTTCTAGGTAAGGTTTTTAATTAATATGCGCCCCTTTTGGCAAAATTCATCCAAAGTTTGTTGCATTTCTAACTGTTTTCTTGAGTTCTATGGCATCACATGGCTGCAGACAGAACTCATAATTAAATCATCAGTGATATTTCTTTCAATTAACTGGCCACCTTGATGGTGGCCCATTATCATCAAACAATTTGCTGTTGTTGTTTGCAAAACAAAGCTTCTCCGCAGGTAAGCAGGGTAAGAGTTATTTCATCAGATGGGTGGTCTACCATATATGGTATTTTTAACCGCAACTATTCTGTAACAAGGATTAAATATCAAATCATCCTTTGTCAAACACCATATTCATAAAAAAATTGTTATGGGGAAAATTCCATCCGAGCAGCAAGATATCTGGGTCGGGCACAAGTCTTTGTCAGTGCTCACCTTTGCTTCAACTTGACAAAAAAATAAGACCTCCATGGAGAACCCATTTCCTCAACAAAATAACCAAAATCAGCCAACGCCATTGACAGAAATCTACTTAAAATTCCAATAATTTTTCAACTTTTTCTCAAAAACACAGCTTTTGAGTACTCATTGAAACAAATTTCTGAAGAACATTTCAATGAGGGGTAATAAGGCTTATGTTTTAGTGGCAAAAAATGAAATTATTTAAAGATTTTACTGCAAGTTCCCTCTTAGATGCAGTTATTCCCATTGAGCAGCAAAGAAGGTGCTAAACTAGAAAACATGAATATATAATTTCTTAACCCTTTGAACCTTGGTGGTATCTTCCATGTCAGTTCAATGGCAGCAATTGGAAGAGTCCATATTTATTATTTGGTGTTAGACCAATCAATATTTCCAACGTGCAGCCCTCTGGCTGCACGTTGGAAAATATTGATTGGTCTATACCAAACATTTACCTTGTAGTCATCTCATTTAATGACATTATGACGTAGCTTTTGACTAGGCCGGAAAACCAGCCTCTGATGTTCAAAAGGTTAAGTTTACTCTACGACCCCTTCCAACAAGTACAGCAGTGGACTGTTACACTTCTTATTTCGAAACATGACTCACTTTTGATCGGAGTTGCTGATGTATGAAAAACTTGTGTGATCTCCAATGTCTTCCATTCTGAAAATAAAAAGATCATGACAAAATGATAGTTTCCAGCCATTAGAGCCCTGGTATGAAAACAATAAAGTGACAATAAATTGGACACCAAACTTTGCATTTAATGATAGGGATGTGAGCAGTCACATGCAAAAAAAGAGGAAATTGTAGCATTTTTTTTAAAGTGATCCAAAGGGTTGATGGACATTCACATGTAATTTTCTTCTGTAGCAAAGACTCTTAGAGGATAAATTTCATATGAATGTACAGGTCTAGTATGTGTATAGTACCAAAAATATGCCTTCAAAATGGCTTGATTCCCAGAAATGGATGAATTTAAGAAATTTCCCAACAGAAAATATTAGTTTGCATTATTTTGAGATCACACAAAATCACATATTCATTTAATTTTGGTACTTTAAGGTTATTCTCCTCCAATAGCTTTATTCAGGGCACAGATTACAAATTTAGCTAATTGCATCTTGTTCAACAGGTCTCAACGAGCTCTGTTGAACAAGATGCAATTAATTAAATCCTCAATTTTAATGTGGAAAACTGTATGCTAATCAATAAAAAAAAAATACTTTCAAGCAGTTTCAGCCCTGTGTTTTGCATTTACAGGGTGTTTTAGGCGACGTCAATTTTCACCAACTTCATGTGGCACTGTGTACCACTGGCAGAGATTATTACTATCTCTGGTGGGACAAGATATTTGATCCAGAAACTCGGGGTGAGAGATGGAGAAATCTCATCCAAGGGCAATATATTTGGGCCAGACTGTCATGAGGCTTGCCGAGTGATTGGATCAAATATCTTGCCGCGAGGAAGAGATTTCCCCACCTCACACCCACCCTCATCAGGGATAATTTTTCTCCTCCCCCACCAAAACACTCTTGACGTCATCAAAACTGAAAAGTAATCCAGGGTCACGTGCAGCTATATCAAACAGTTTGGTTGTCTATTTCTGAAAAAAAAACGGATTTGCTTATCAGAACAAGAGCACAAAAGTTCTGAAAAAACCACAGGTATATACCACAAAATTAAATCCCAACGCCGTCATTTTCTTTGACAATCGTTTGTCTGCTAATATTTCCGAAATATAACGCCATGTTGTTTGTTTTACGGAAAAACGTGTGATGATAGTCTGTGTGCTTATTAAATATCCTAATAAGCTGGTCATATGAGATAGATATCTATCTTACATGAGACAAGTATTTATTACACATCCATTGAACTTTAAACCCTTGTATTCAACAGAATTGCCGCTATGATATAAATGATTCTGTATTCAATGGGTGATATACAAGCCGGAACTTTTTTACCGCACCGTTTAGTTACGCTTCGAAAAGTTTCCAAATTTCGTTATACAATCATCGACTGTCTGTCGTATAGTGCGAAAATGAAAACGTCCAAAGCAAAATAAAGTCGATTCACAAAAAATTAGTCAAAAATGAGATAATATTTTTAAAAAACTCAATCATTTCCAACCAGAACATTAACCCAGTCCCGTTGCCGTCTCGTTTTGTGGATCCCATTATATCAAAATTGGCCAACTTTATTTCAGTAAATCTTCGTACACCTTGACATGCTTCGAACTTCTTTTGAAAAGTCAGCAACACAGAATTCATCTTTGAGTGATTTTAATAAAGATATGAACATTAGGTCATCGAGGGCTTGATCCAAGTTCATAGGTAAAAAGACCTCTTTCTAAAGTCACGAAAAAATTAGTCAATTGATCTTCGAAACATAAATCCACCTGGAAGTTTTTTTCCATGAAGTATTCAGGTTAAAATGGAAGCACACAATGGCAGTGTGTAAAAATTTCAATGAAAGTGTCAATGACACTGTAGCTTAACTTGTGTGTTGTATTTGATGAAAAGGACAATGTTCAATGTTTATGAAATGATTATGAAATAAGACAAGAATTGTGATAATTGGGAATATGTTCATTTCTGTTCCCTGTATACTATGATTTTGATAAAAATAATATGAGGCGTACACTGTACTAAAGAGCTGAGGGGTGGGTTAATATGACCTCACAGTTAATGTATGTGGCCCTCACAGTTAACGTATATCAACGAAAAAATACCAAGTTACAGTGAAATTATTCCAAAACGAGTCATCCTATCAAGTTACATTGAAATCCCTTCATAATATGACCTGTAGACTGTGATAAAGGTTTTCGGGCTTCGGGCACCTGTAGCCGTCTGGACGCTTTCCCAATTGCGTCCAAAGGGGACGTTCTCATCTAGACATTATATGAAGTCAACCTACCAAGTTAGAATGAAATCCTTTCATAAATATGACCTGTAGACTGTGCTAAAGGTTTTCAGGCTCGGGCAGCCATCATGGTTCAATGATCGCAACCAAAGGGGTCAATCTCATCTGGGCATCATCTGGAGTGATTCTACGAAGTTACAATGAAATCCCTTCATAAATATGACCTGTAGACTGTGCTCAAGGTTTTTTGGGCTTCGGGCACCTGTAGCCATCACAGTTGACCAATCACGACCAAAAGGGGATGTCATCATCTAGGCATTATATGGAGTCAACCTAACAGGTTACAATGAAATCCTTCCATAAATATGACCTTTTTGCCTTTGCTAAAGGTTTTGGGGCTTGGGCACCCATCAAGGCCCTTACAGTTAACGTATATCAACGAAAGTTACCAAGTTACAGTGAAATTATTCCAAAACGAGTCATCCTATCAAGTTACATTGAAATCCCTTCATAAATATGGCCAGTAAACTGTGCTAAAGGTTTTCGGGCTTCGGGCCCCTGTAGCTGTCAGTTTCCCTATTGCGTCCAAAGGGGACGTTCTCCTCTAGACATTATATGAAGTCAACCTACCAAGTTACAATGAAATCCCTTCATAAATATGACCTGCAGACTGTGCTCAAGATTTTCAGGCTTCGGGTACCTGTAGCCATCACAGCTGACCAATCACGACCAAAAGGGGATGTTATCATCTAGGGATTATATGGAGTCAACCTAACAAGTTACAATGAAATCCTTGCATAAATACGACCTATAGACTATGCTAAAGGTCTTTGGGCTCAGGCAGCCATAAAGGCTGAATGATCGCTATCAAAATGGGACGTTCTCATCTAGATATTATTTGGAGTCATCCTACCAAGTTACAATGAAATCCCTTCATAAATATGACCTGTGTAGACTGTGCTAAAGGTTTTCGGGTTTTGGGCCCCTGAAGCCATCACAGTTGCCCAATCACGTCCAAAAGGGGACTTTCTCATCTAGACATATGGAGTCAACCCACCAAGTTACAATGAAATCCCTTCATAAATATGACCTGTAGACTGTGCTGAAGGTTTTCAGGTTTTGGGTTCGGGCAGTCGCCACGGTTGGCAGAGCATGCCCAAATGGGGAAATTCTCATCTAGACATCATAAGGAGTCATCATCCTACCATGTGACAATGAAATCCTTCCATATTAAACATGGCATGCAGAGTGTGCTCAACGTTTTTGGGTTTCGGGCTTGGGCAGCCATCACGGTTGACAGATCATGCCCAAAAGGGGACGTCCTCATCTAGGCATTATACAGAGGCATCCATCAAGTTACAATGAAATCCCTTCATAAGGGGATGTTCTCATCTAGACATGACCCCAAACCTGCATATGAAATTTTGTGACGATCAGACAACAACTGCGGGGTGTAGCCTGCTAAAGGAGTATGTGAACAAACTCACAGACTTCTGCACGCATGATGGCAATAGCTTATCTTGACTTTGTCAAGTTAATTTATTTATTTATTTATTGGTGTTTACAGTCACATATTTCTGCACAATGGCTAATCATGACCACAACAGTTTTACGGGTGGAGGAAGCCAGAGTACCCGGAGAGAACCACCAAGCTACGGCGAGCAACTGTCAGCTCCCCAACATACTAACTCCACACAAGCAGGGTTAGCATTGGTTGAAGACAGGTGCACCATCGACGTGCAGTTCGCCTTAGTGCCCCACATGGGCAATGGGGGTGAAGTGTCTTGCCTAAGGACACAACTCGGTTGCCGCAGGTGGGATTCGAACCGAGGACCTCTCGGCTTGCAGCCTGCCCCTCTGCCAACTGAGCCACCATGCCCCCTTTGTCAAGTTTAAGCTAAAAACAAGAAGAATGTTACTAAGGTAACACATGCCCCCGCTCCCCCCCCCCCCTTGACCTTACGGACCTGGCTGTGGTGTGTGACACATCCACCCGTTGTCCATTATAATTGAGCGAAGTTATATGATTGTACCCCTAATAGTTTTGGAGTTATGCTTGAGACACGATTTGTGACCCTGAACATATGAAGGTCAATTGTGACCTTCACATTGCAGATGCAGCAGAAACTTTTATACGCGACACACCTTCTGACTGTCCTTAACATTTGTAAAAAGTTGTACCATTGTACTATAATACTGTACTATAGTACTGTTGTACTATAATTGTACTATGATTTGTTTTTGAGTTATGGCCGAGACACGAATATTGACCGATTTTTAGTGTGACCTTGAACTTGAAGGTACGAACCTGGCTACAGTGTGTGACACATCCTCCCATGGTCCTTTATAATTGTATGAAGTTTGATGACTGTGGCCCTAACAGTTTTCAAGTTACTGGCTCGGGGACACACACACACACACACGGACAGACGGACGGACACACACACGCTTCAATTTCACCAGACTAAAGTCAGGGGGCATAAAAACAGTAAAAGGTATCCACCCTAGGCTAATTTAGCCATGAGAAATTTCAATCATGCTTTTAAGGTGCTATATAAGAAATGGAATTTTGTTTATTTTTAAATTTCAACCTCTGATATTCCTTAAATTCAAATTAAATACAGACGGAGAGTGGTGAGATTAGCTCAGCTTGACTTTTATCAAGATGAGCTAATAATATTTCACGAGAACAACTTGTAGCCAAATGTGCTTTACATATCCAAGAAAAAAGCTAGGGTAGCAAAATTCTTTAAAACACAGCGATAGAGCTGCATGGGGAAAAATTTCTAAACCTTAGCTTTGGTTTACAAATGAATTTACTTTCAATTTCCGGTTGACGTCATCGGACGGAAAATGCATTCATATACAACGCCGTGTAAAATCCAATAATGAGAAAGATCTCCGTAATACAGTACACTGTTATTAGAGACTGCACAGTTGCCATATTCAATGCAAGGTATCAAGATACCTGTTGAAATTTCTTAGAATTACGATGGAAATTTGTGGTATTCAGTGATTTGCGCATGTCTGTCGAGGATGGAAACCATCTTCAATAAAAAATGCAGACAGTGTTGTCCTTTTCTAAAATGCAGTCCTATCACTGCACTCAAAAGTGTTTTGAATGCCTAGCTTTGTTATTGAATATCTGAAGCACATTCGGCCACGAGTTGTTCTTGCGAAATAATATTGTATTATCAGTTATGGTACTAATACGACAGACTTCCAGGAACCAGTGATGCCTGCTGTCAACTCTATGAGTTGATTACATATGTGTTTCGTGTTCTATACATGTACACTGCTGTATGATTTCAGGTCTTGCCTTTCAAACCAGCAAATGCACATAACTTAAGCATTGGAATATCATTTTTCCGGTTCACCCAATTTTCCCAAGCAAGCTGAAATAGCTGCAGGCTTCAGCCTGCATGTGAAAATTAGAATGCAAGTGACCGGTCAGCGATGTTATGAGGTAAAACACCAATAAATAATAAAAAAAAACAATGCTTTTTTGTTTATTGAACTCTTCAGTGGGACTTGGTGTTTTGAAATAAGAAAATAGGGAGGTTAAAAAACGTTCCCCCCCCCCCCCCCCTACCTCCCCAATGCACACATTATCCCAATTAACAGATCTTAGGACATGGTCAACTTCCATGCCAGACTACGTCGATCCATTTACCAAAAAAGGTGACGGGTTAATGTTGGTCAGTAGGTTGGTAGCACACCTGTGTGGGTGAACATATTTAAATTTACAACACAACACAAAAGGACTACACATGTAGGCTGCACTGTCATTCGAAAATGTGATGCTATTGCGGCGTTTTGATCACCGGGACGGTCCCGTGACTCCAGACCTGGCATTGTAAAAGTGTCCATACAACAAAAAAACATGCCTCTGATGAGTGATTGCCATTCAAGCTGGGTGTCGCGTGCCCAACTTTCACAATATACACAGATACACTGTTACACAAACACAACTTTACAGGAGTCGTCGCAATTATAACGAATCATTGACAGAAAAGAACCTCACCATTCTATTCGTTAATAATGAGTGGCACGATGAGATTCTTTTCTGTCAACAAATTTATGAGTTACATTCGCGTCAATTCTGTGTCTTAATTTTGTATCAAACAATATAAGTCAACTATCAACTTAGTGTCAAGAATTGTGCAGTCAAAAACTTATAAGTGAAGATCATAGGACTCCCACTGATGAACTTGCAAATTTCAAACATGCTGCTGAAACGTCATTTTGACGGCCAAAAAATAAGGTGAATTTTCAACCCAGAAGGCTCCATTTAATAGAAGATTTCAAAATTTTCTTGGGGGGAGACCCCTCTAAAATTGCTTGTGCCTTCATGTGGCGATCTGATTACAAAACTGCCGACCAGATGGAGGGCTGGAAAAAAATCCAATTTCAACCCGAGTGTAGCTGTTAATTGGCACTAATCGTTTCGGCAAAAAATATGCTTTCACTATTGATTTGATTGCTCACTGAAACAACTTGATGTAGCCGTGTCGCTGAACAAACATTAATCAGTGATATATCTGATGTATGCTAAAACAAGTCACACATCGACGATTATCAAAGAGGCTATTTGAACCTTCCCGATAAATTGGATAATGGAACTCATTCACTTATCATGCCTGGTTTTTTTAGGTGAACGATCGTTTGGTTCGCCCAGAGCTTTGCCTGAATTGAAAAACACGCAAATGAAAAATGGGTTGCCTCGAAATCGCAAAAGGTTCGCGCAAAGTTTTTGAGGATCTGCAAAAATATTGTTTGTAATGATGAGCAGTACATGTATATGAGCGAGAATTGTTCCAAATCACTTCGTGGATAGTCGCAAAAATATGATACAGTCCGATTTGGTAATGACAGGCTAATTAGGGATGGGTTGCTATGTAATGTCTACACAGTAACAATGGTGAATTGAAACACAGCTTTTGGCAGTTTCGCACCGGTGTGCACTGATATTCAAGATGAAAAATTGTATCGCGATACGTGATTTGGAGGTTTTATGCACCTGTCATTAACATTTATTTACACCTAAATCTCTGCAATTGCCATGAAATGATTACAAGTGCAGATAATATTAATTTCTACTTCCGAAGTAAATATAATTCTGATTTGTAAACGCACACATCGAAAAATATATTCGCCCAGTTCGATTGTGAGGCTACAAAATCATACAATTTGTGTGACATGACCCAGACGATAAATTGAAAGGGTGGGCCATGAACAAAATTACATGGACATGAGATAGGCCTAGGTGCGGCACCCCCTCCCCCCACAGCTTTTAGTAAAGTCCTTCATCTGCCAATGAACCAACACGGTTCGAAGCGGCATTGGGACGTATCTAATCAGCCCAGCAGGAGTATATTAAAAAGTGAATTTTTGTACTGTTGAAAGGTAACTAATGTAAGAAGGGAGGTAATCAAATTAGCTATCGAAGAACTCTTTTTTTTATCATGCAGCAGAAATTGCTGATAGTGCTTATGTCTAATGTGACCCCCCCCCCCCCCCCCCCACTCATATGTCTCACCGGATTTAAGTTGCTTCGTTCCATGGCTGATTTTAAAAAAATTTTAGTGATCTCAGGCTTTGATATCATGAACTTTTTTTAAAGCCTTTATAAAGATCACGCTGGTCACCATTGCACTGCAGTGTCGTTAAGCTGACAAGACACAACAACAGAACAACCTTTCCACCTCAAGCGAAGTTTAAGATGCCAGTATTGCAGTCTCTCTGGTGGATTGCTGGTTTGGGGTTCCAGCCTTAAAACGTCCCCGCGCATTCACTTTAAAACTTTGACTTAGTTTACTCTTTTTCAAACAGAAATGTATCTTGTCTGTGGTGGGTATAATAAATTTTTTGGTTACGTCATGGGTTACCTATGTCAGATTTAGGAGAACAAACAATGGGTTACCAAGGCTCAAATCAGGCGAACAGTAAAGGGGTTATGCAAAATTCTGAAAAAAACAGACCTGCTTACGACACCTCACTAATGACTCTAAAAGACAAAATTCGCAAATGTTTTACTTTTACCGTGACTTTTGCATTTAAAATGATTTTTGTACTGACCAGATCACAGAATAGTAAGAAAGTAAGTAGACAGTATCTTTAATTAATCTCTTTTGGGTCAGATTTGGTGTTTCAAGTCAGATTCGGTATTTAGTGACACCGTCAAAACCCAATGAACAGCGACCCAAAAAATAATAAAAGGTATCAGAGATCCGAAGGATTTTTGGACTAAGAGTTCTGTAAATTCAAGATAATAATGATGATTAACAATGTCACGTAATTATTTATTTGCGCATTCTCTGTTCACTAATGACGAGAGAATGGTTAGTGCGCAGAAACATAAGCCTTATATTGCCATTGTTCTCATGCTGTTTAACCCTTTATTTTAAGTAAGTTCAAGCTCAGTCCACCCCCCCCCCCCCCCCCCCACAGGCAGTTCTCATAATTTTTTCGGGCAAGTTTGAATGACTTATATCTGCAGTGTCAAATTTAGTGCTGCCGCGGTTAAGACTTTTTTCTGACCGGTTAACCAGCGTGTTTGACCGTGGTTAACTGCATTTAAGGTACCTATATTTGTAGTGTGTTCTTGCTTCAACTGTAACTATTATATCGGGCCGGCCAATGTTATTTACATTGACCATAAATAATAATAATTTAAAGAAGTATTCTATTTAGTTGTTGTTGTTGAATCGCCCATGTGTTTACATCAGTGCGTGTACCAGAAATCAACAGGTTTGTGGGGCCAATATGGATGAAACCATAAAAAATACAAAATCATCAAAATAACAACGAAAAAATAAATAATAACACATTAAATGTTTGCCAGCAATACCTGGAGAGACGTATTTATTTATTCCATGAACTCCAATTCACCGATGTGTAATGTCCGGTTATAAATTACGCACATGTGCACCAGGTAAAGTTAGTTTCAATAGCACCAACAATGCTTAAGTGGGACAACAATTTGAAAACAATTTGCGCTGTAACCTGCGCATTTGTTGTATTTTTATTGGTTTCTCCGGAACATTCTCGCATTCCGGAAAAACCAACTCAATCACAACAACTGCGCAGGTTACGGCGCAAATGGTGCTCTGATTCTGAAACCATGAACTTTCAGTCACAAACGAGCGTTGGATTTTCTTGATAGGGATGAAGAAAGACATTGGGGTGATAAACAAACAACGAAAAACAAATAAATGCGAGTATTTTTTAAATCTTTAGTAATAATTTTCCCTTATTCTTTTATCTTATTCACCATGTGGTAACTCGTCAAAACTTACCTATTTCCGTTGCATCCCAAACTGCCCCAAATTGACAAAACGTAACTTGCAACTAATTCTTTTTGACTGCATATATTTAAAAATGGGGTGTGCAACTTATACATGGGCTTTAGGCAAAAGGGAGGAATTCCAGGAGTGAGTTTGGGGTGCGACTTATACACGGACATATACGGTGAGTATAGTGAATGTAAGGTTAACCGGTTAAAACATTTTCTTGACCGGTCAAAGTTTTAACCACAGGTTAACCGGTTATCCGGATAACCGCGGCAGCACTCTTCAAATTCCTGCCCATTGTCTTCAACAAGGAATTCCGGCCTGTCAGTTCAAACTTGGACCCAACGGCCGAAATCTAATTTTTTGGTATAGTATGTTTCACAGGACAAACCCCACTAAAAATATATTACGGACTCCAAGCTCAAACTACCGTCTCACCAGAGTGATAAAAGTGTCTGATAATTTCAGGCAAAATCTTTGAATGTCAGACACTTCCCCGGGCCTCGAAATAACAAGATTGTGATAAACCTTCCAGCAGGTTGCCTCATTTGACAATGGTTAACCTGTTGATCAGTTACCTACATTTTTTTCATAATTTTTTCCTATTGGTTAACCATTGCATTAAAAGTATTAATGTTGACAAAGCTTCTGACAAACCGAACTACAGTTCCTCCCAAATTAGTTTAGCATTTAGACACAAGGGACTCAAGGCAGGCGAAGTACAAAACCGGTACACGCGCCCCCCCCCCCCCCCCCTCCCTACATACACATTCACATGTGCATGCATTAACATTTGTTGTTCTTTGCTTTATATGATTTTTGTGTCTAATGAAAATTAAAGAATTTTAATTGTTTATTTTGCTGCGTGGCTTATTATTTCAGAAACCCAAACACATTTGTCTCGAACTGGGAGTGGGAATTGGGCAATTGTGTGGGGATGGGGTCAAATACTGTCGATGGACGTCTATTACGAATACATTGAACTTTAGGGCATGGGAGTTGCATTGGCAGTCTCTGATTAACAATGGAAAAGAAATAATTGTAAATCGTATCTACCTTCCCCTACATTTCGGATGTTCACAACCGTGCTGGCTGTTTATTCAAATGGAATAAGCACGCAAACAAGAAGTCAGCATTGGTGAATAAAAGATGTTTCCATAATGTGTTCGAAAATTTTTATCATGGATTGGTAGGGTAAAAAAGGGCGGAATGCAAATAATTAACAGTTCATTTGATTTTCAATATGTCTCCTTTTTATTGTACTGAAGACTTATTTTCAGCTTCGCGCAGTGCGAGAGTTAAAACCTCACATGCGGTAAATGTATTAACAAAGCAGTTAGCTCCATTTAGCTGTAACAGACAATCGTCTTTCTCAGAAACTAAACAAATTAATGTTTCGAGAGCCAGAGGGTGATGCGAGTTGGTACTGCAGATCATCAGTACCGCTAATACTATAGATATATACCCCCACAAGTTCAGTAAAGATTGAAACACACTGTATGATAACCACAAGCATTTTGTTCTTGTTTTGTTCACTGCAGTGCTTCTTTCAAATCAGTGGGAGGAAAAACGTTGAAAACTTTTCTCATCCTGTTACAACTAACTTCGTCGGCCACCGGTCCGATTTTTGGTTAACTTAACCGATCGAACATTCGCCTGAAAACAAATCTGCGTAACCGATAGGCGAATGGCATGAGCGTTCGCCTCTTATTTCGTGGCCTGCTTCCCCCCAATTTGTTATTTCCCCCTGAAGTAGACATTGCCCCCCAAAAAGTAGCCCCCCCCCCCCCCCCCTTGGTCTTACCTTGTCTTTGTAAGATTGACCTTGCCCCCCCCCCCCTCCTCGGCCGAGAGGGGGACAGACCCTAGGTCGCAGTCTTACAAAGACTTGCCCCCCCCCCCCCAACCAATTTGTCCATTCCTGAACAGTTTTCCCACTGCTTTCTGTGCAGTAATGTAATTAAATAATGTTTAATCATTTAACCCTTGTAAAATTTACATGCTGCAACCCGAGTGTGAATGAGAGAATGCACATCACCCGTGGCTTTTGTGCCGCTTTTCATGTTTTTTTTATATTTTTTCTTACAAAAACAAGTCTGCAATGTTTGGTTGCAGCATGCAAATTCTAGAAGGGTCAAATGATTAAACGTTATTTAATTCAATTACTGCACAGAAAGTAGAATGGAAAAGTGTTTGGGAATGGACAAATTGGTGTGGGGGGGGTGATCAGGTCTTTGTAAGGAGAGGGCCCTAGGTCACAGTCTTATAAAGACTAGGAATGACCAACAGGGGAGGCCTACCTTTTGGGGGGATGACTACTTTGGGGTGGGGTGGGGGGTGATGGAAATGACTACTTGGGGGGGGGGGGGGGGGGGTGACCAATTTGGTGGGGAATTGACATGCACCCAAATCTTCCAATCCCCTGACTCCCTTCTAAAAACTTTGACCTGTATGCCTGTGCTCCTGTAGTTGTTTTGGGGGGTTGTTTTTCTATGGGGGTGGGGTCGACTTCGTGTTAGGGCCAAGTTCTCTTGTTCTCCTCCGACCTCTAATAAATTTGTTGGCAGACCTCTCTGTGGCTGATTTCGTAACTGCTGGACTTCTCTGCACCTACAGGTATTCGGCCAAACTGAGAACTCTAAAAAATTACATTTAATAAGGATTTTTTGGATCGATTCTCTCCACCTCCTTACTACAAGTAGATATAAAATACAAGTTTGTATTTTATATATATTGAGGGAGGTGAAGAAAATCGATCCAAAACATCATTATCAAATATAATTCTTTAGAGTTCTCAGCTTGTGCAGAGCACCTGTGTCCACCCCACAAATAACTACTTATTTATTTATTTATTTATTTATTTATTGGTGTTTAAGGTCACATACTTATGCACAATGGCTAATCGTGACCGTGACAGTTTTACGGGTGGAGGAAGCCGGAGTATCCGGAGAGAACCACCGAGCAACGACGAGCAGCTGTCAGCTCTCCAACATCGTAACTCTGAACTCTGCACCGCAGCACAGGCAGGGTTAGATGGGTTGAAGACATGCGCACCATCGACGTGCAGTACGCCTCAGTACACAGTGCCATCGTGCCCCCATGTGGGCAATCGGGGTGAAGTGTCTTGCCCAAGGACACAACGCGGTTGCCGCAGGTGGGATTCGAACCAAGGACCTCTCGGCTTGCAGCCTGCACCTCTACCAACTGAGCCAACGCGCCCCCTCAAATAACTACTTAAAAAACTTTGAGATTCCAAAAAATCGAACTTTTTGGGGTCGGTACTCATTTAATTTTTTGGTCGGTACTCATTGGGTTTGGGTCAGTATTTTGGTTGGTAATTAGCGCTTTTGACCGGTTTTGGGCGGTAATTAGTAGGACCTAATCCATGAACCTTAAAATGATATTATTAGTTGGTGTACCCAGCAAGCTGAAACAAAATGGATCCTGCAAACCATAAATGGCCCTCCAGGAGTCATTTTAGGCAAACCCAAAATGGCCCTCTTTGGGTGATTTGAGGCGAACCATTATGGTCCTCCTGCAATTTTCAAAATGACAAGCCTGAGGTAACGAGTCTACTTTCAATGAGCGATACATACAAAATAATTTGGTTCAATAATACTAAAATTTATTTCTAACAAACTGTATTAAATCCCCTATTATGCGAAAGCCATAAAACCACTGTCAGATAACAATTAAGACATCAAATTCCAGGGACAAATGTTCCCATTCCAATGGCACCCCTTATACTGATTTTGCATGGATCCCAAGGAGCGTGAGCAATTGCCCTCTACTCAGGGGCAGACACAGAGATTAAAAGTTGTGGGAAGCGTATGAACAGATGAGAATATGAAGGGAAAACCCATTAAAAAAGTGACAGTTTAACTTTAAAATGGACCCAGGGAACGCAAATACAGTCCTCTTCCAGCATTATTTAGCTGGTTTTATCTGCCCTGAGTTGTCCAATTTGGGTGGATGAGTCGTCCAATCGAATAAGGGTACGACTCTATGAGTCGTCCAATTTCGGACTGGACTTTAATTTATGGGTACGAGTCGGAGTGGTCTTTTGTACGAGTTGTCCTGATACCCCTAACCCTACGAAAATAGGTGAATTCTCGTTTACCTAGTTTGTGAATCTTCTAAATTTTGGTCAGTTATTGTCATTATTTGTTGTAAAATATCACCAATTTCTTGTTTCCTCTGATCACTAGGATCACCACCTTGCAAGTCGTAACCTTGTGGCATAACCCCGCTCCCTGTCATGTTCACTGTTCCTTGTGTATGTGAAGGGTGCATCAGTCTTTGTTGATCGCCGTCCATATTGAAATTTCCAAGAAAATTTATGTTAGCTGTTTTTGTCTACACTCCGACAAAAACTCTGCTCCACCTACTTCCAATCAGTTTTTGGTAACATTGTTAAATGGATATGCACTCAAATTCTTGGTGTATACGGGTCGGAAGCACGCGACAAATAAAAATATATACACAAACAGGGAGGGATGTCAAGACTGCCAGTCAAAGAATCTCACAACAGATTATGGCGGCCGGGAATACATGAAATTGACACCACGGAATTTATCATCCAATCAATGTGAGCCATTTTTATGACGACTTTACGGATTTTTCGTTCGGCAATAGAATAATTAAATATCGCTGTTTTCCGGGCTATTCGGGCATCCCCGCCTTGACGAAGATTGACAAGTGATGTGACCGGGAAATAATGGCCTAATTACGAGCACAAAGCCTGTCAATGGGAGATCGATTGTAAAACTGTCACGGTGTGTGCACCCTACAACCAGAGAATACACTTTCGCCCCAGGCAATCCAGAGATAATATGTGCCTGCCACATTATGACCATGAAGTTAAATTATCATACGACTTTATTATGTAGCAATTTCATTTATTTTTACATCAGTAAAGATTTTTTATTGCATCGAAACGCAGTGTGGCGAAGACACAATCAGCAAGATCCTTTGCTCGTATGTCCTTCTGTCCGACCACCTGTCAGTTAACAAAACATGTTCACTCAATAATCAGACATGCAGCATAATTATTGTTTTTATATATTTTCTTTACGTTTTATTGTTTCATTTCACCTTTCTTCACTTCGGGCTTCGGTGACCGATCAATATTCTTGAAATGTTTATTAAATTGATTTTAGGCATTTTTAGGCGGTAGCCTACAAATATAGCAGCAGAAAGACACCAAAAAATTACCTTGCGGCTTTTTGGTACGAGATTACATAGACCAAATGCCTAACTGCATGTGTCCTCCCATAATGCGGACCTCCCTAAACGTAGACTCCCATAACGTAGACCAAATAGCTTAATTGGTTATATACCACATGCTACTCACACCCTATTTTTGAAATTGGAGACTAACTGGAAGTTGATTAAAGATTCCAAAATGGGTGACGAACTGGGGATTTTTTGCTCTGTAAACTTGTAGAAAAATTTCCAACTAGAATCATGTTAATCTAATCACTGTTAATCCTTTACCCAACGCAGACAATATCAAAATTTATTATTTCAAATATCATTTTTTCAAAAGAAAATAAATTTTTGGAAAGATAATATTTTTTCAACTACTGAATTTGCATATTACGCGGGCGGATGCGGCCGATTCGTTGGGTAAAGGGTGTTGTATTGAGTTTGTATGTGAATATTAATATATAATAAATAGTAGCTATTAATTTGTTCCTTTTGTCCCACCTAGTTGTGAAATGGGGATGAGTAGTATGTGTTATATAACCAATTAAGCTAATTGGTCTACGTGATGGGAGTCTACATTTTGGGAGGTCTGAATTATGGGAGTGAACCTAACTGCATGCCCGTTGGAAGATGAATAATCAGCTCACTTTAGAGACTATTCGACGCCATTCGTATTATAATACAAGTTATATTTGGGTAATGGGTGCTGATGTAGCCTTTAGGTACAGAGGATGCATATAGACAGAAAACAGACAGAACGGAGACTGAAAAAGAATGCCTCTTTTGTTTTTGTAACTGAGTCTCTAGAGAGGGTGGTTGCTGACCCTAATAAACTTTATCAGCATTCCCCATGTTTGGTCAGGTGGGGTGGGCACACGTCACATGTGTTTCCAAAAAAATAAACACGTGTGGATCGAAGGAGGGAGGCAGCGCAGGCTGTTACTGCCATTCGCTTCATATGTGACTCATTTGCAGGCCTGGCATTCTTTAGGAGTGCAGGAGTGCTGCACACCTAGAAAAAAATGAGGAGGACAATTTTTTGCACCCCTTGATTTTCTGGAATACCTGACCTGTTTGGACTGCCTTTAAAATCTATTATCATTTGTCAATGTTGCATTGATTTGCAATAATTCATGACCCATTCTGTCGCATTTCGATACATTTTGAGTGTAGAATACAGTCACATAAGAATTGAATACAACATTTTGAATAATGGGAAGATGTGTGTGTCAATTTTTCCACTATGTAGCTGAATCTAGTACAATTTTTCAGTCACAATAGTAATACCTTGAAGTGAATATACAGTACATAGAGCGTGTATTGTCAATAAATCACCTGTGGGGTGATGATTTTTCTCAACCAAGAAATGCTAATTTGATGCAAAACGTAATTAGCATATGCAAAGTTTCAGTCAATGGACCTCAGGGTTAAAACCGGAGGTCCATTGGTTGAAACTTGGCTTGTGTTTCTGTACGGAATTTAAGAGTAGTGCTTAGGGTGATACCTCCACTCCATGGGTGATTGGGTGACAATACAACTTTATGTACTGTAACCAAAACGGCATACAAGTATATGTATTGAAACAATTCTAAGTGCAATTGCACTCCCAAGCAATCTGAGGAGGGCAATTGTTTTGCACTCCTTGATTTTCTAGACTGCCAGGCCTGCATTTCTTTTCGTATAACCCAATTATACAAACACCTTTGGTACATGTATTGACAATACTTGATTTGTATCAATGTATATCGAATGCTGAACTTTCAAAATGGTTGCTTAGTTTAGCTTTGACGGAGGCGCAGCGGCGCCCCCCCCCCCCCCCCCCCCCCCCATTTTTCCACCAGCACCGAAACCAGCTGGGAGCACGGTGGTGTAGTGAATATCCATGTGTTATTGTGGGTAATACCGTACTCCTGCCATACAGCTATTTTTAGCTCTCCTCTGTGGCTCTCCTGTGAAGCATGATGAAGTGGCCTCTCCTTTTACAAAATTTGAATGAGTCTGTATAAAACTGGGGGAATATTTTAGCTGGAAAACATTGTGCAAAGAAGCCACTGGAGAGCCACACTGACCTTCATTTTCAAAAATTCTCCCCGAGAAGACCCAGGACCGGGGAGAGGGTGGGGACTCGGGGTAGTAACCAGTTTCGGGGGCCCGCGGTTGGCCCAGGAGTCCAGGATTCTTGAGTCAGGCCTGAATCCCCAAAAGTTCTCACTCCCGTGCCAAGCCTACGCCCCCGATCCCCGAGCGAGAATTAGCAAGATACGTTTCCCGTTGTATTGGAATACAAGTTGCCAAATTAAAGAAGGAATGGGAGCGCCCCAATCTTTTAATCCATTAAGTAACATGAAAAGCGTATGACGCTTGCAAAAAAAATGATTGAATATTTTTTTTCCAGTTTTTGCGTAAAAAACGTAGGTTATGACCACTCATTGGAACGAGCTCATTACAGTGAGGGGTCATATGCTATGATTTTGAGGCAAATAAATGAAAAGATAATGAAAATCGAATGACAGTTTTTGTGAATAGAGCTGGTCGGTTTTGGCGGTTACGTCGGGTAAATGGTTAATTGCATGACTTATCCATATACACCAGACCCGGTGTTAACACTTCAAGAAGTCTTCACTTCAAGAACTTCGACATCTTCATTAGTATCCCGACACTTTCGAAAGTGGGCCCGTCACCGAATTAAACCTGATGCTCGAATTGCATCTCCCCAGCCCCGGGGAGACCCTAAACCCAACCAAAGAGAGTGGTATACGCTAGTTAATTGGTTATTTAGGCGTCAGCAACCCGGAAAACTAATACCGACTACTATATTGTAAGTTATTGCTGGACTTTTTCGCCACTGTTTTTCCAGTACCTATGACTTTTGAGAAGGTTCGCCTATATACCTGTTCCCGTACCAATCCTACATACAGTGTGTTTTGACATGGTGATAGTCTTAACGAAAACGTCCATCCATTTTGAAAGAGAGAAACCATAACAGGATTTCCGGTTTTATGTAAAATTGATTGGAAGCTTTTTAACTCTTTACCCAACGTAATGATTAAAACCGACCAGCACTATTCACAAAAATCACCTTTCAATTTTCATAATTTTTCTGCTTTTTTTTGTCTCAAAAACATAGCTTTTGACCCCTCATTGGAACGAGCTCGTTGACTCGTTCCAATGAGGGGCCATAACCTATGTTTATGACACAAAAAATCAAAATCATAGTTCTTCAAGAATTTTGTTTGAATTTGTCGTCTGTCTTTCGTGTTAGGTAAAGTGTTAATCTACAAGATAATCCATAAATAAGTATATTACACCGGGCAATTATGCAGAAAACACCGAATGATCATAATTGGATTCAAACGTGAATGCTGTTATCATAACAATTAGCGCGTTTTTAGCTTTCGTGGGCAATTAAATAGTGTCTTGTGCTCAGTACTACGTGCCCCGGACATTCCCATCAGCCACGTTTTGGAAAAAATGTTGGTCACTTCTATGTCTCATCATTCACGTAAAAATCCTCCCCTCTCAGTGGTAAACCCAGGATTCTGGGTTCGGTATGGGCATCACATTCAAATCATGGGTGAAGTTGCGAAACATCATCCGACGCGTGTAACGGCGAGTTGGGGCGAGCTCGAGATGTGACATCCCTGTGTCGTCAGCAGGGACCAGGGTCGTCCACGAGGAAAACTCTGGAAAATGCTAGGTCAGTGTGGGTCTCCAGTGGTTTCTTTGTACATGGTCACAATCTTTTCCAGCCATGTACGTAAATTGATATGCAAGTAGGACCTTGATCCTCTACCAAAACACTGACGGCAGCTTCTTGCTACATGGTGCAGCTACAAACGAAGCTTCATATCGCTATAAGAGAATAACAAAGTTTGCTATTTTTTGTGTCATGTACCAACTCTTTGTAAAATTAATCCATGGAAAATGGAAAAAATACTTTTGATTGTAATTAAGAAACTAAGATCTGAATAAAAATTATGTAAGAGAAAAACAAATGTTTTTCAGCAAAAATAGTCCCTCAATTTTGTAGACTCATTCAAATTTTGCAAAAGGGAAGCCACTTTTTAACGGCTCACATGAGATAAGAACCGCATAGGAAGGAGCTATGGCTGCTAGAACTATATGCATGGGGTGTACAATATAATCTGCGAAAATAAATTTGTTATCGCGTACAATACTCTATCCCCTAGTTTTACTACTTGTGAAAAAAAACAAGTTTCAAAAAATAGTGGGGGGAGCTCATCCGACGGACACTTGAATGTTTTTTTAGCATAGCAAGTTTGTATTGTCTATTGATTCTTTGCTTGTTAAATGGTCGCTGAGTCAGTGGCGTCGCCAGGTGTGTGTGTGTGTGTGTGTGTGTGGGAGGGGGGGGGGGGGTTATCGCAGCCCCCCTCACACCAAAACATTGGTCCAATGCAACTTTTACTTAACATATAGAACTTTAACCCTTTACCCAACGTAGCGGCCAAAACCGGCCAGCGCTATTCTCAAAAATCACCAATTAATTTTCATTATATTTTCATGTTTTGTCTCAAAAAATAGGTTATGACCCCTCTTTGGAAAGAGCTCGTCGAGCTCGTTCCAATGAGGAGTCATAACCTATTGTTTGAGACAAACAAAATAAAAAAAAAATAGTTATTCAAGAATTTTGTTTGCAAGTGTCGTCTGCTTTTCATGTTAGGTAAAGTGTTGAAATGGTATCCAATATAGAGCTACACAAGCTGTAAATGCCTCAGAATCGTTCTTAGATCGCTAAATTTTGCACAATTTTCTTGGGATGGGAGGCCTATAGTCCTAATTGGGACATGGGAGGAGGGGTAACGGCCAGAGGGCCCTAGTGAAGACTGGGACCCCTCCCCACAACGCCCTTCCAAATATCATGTTTGCCTTCCACCCCCCCCCCCCCCCCCAAAAAAAAAAAAATGACTAGAGCACCCCCGTTATAGAATCCCGGCTACGCGCCTGCGCTGAATCCATCCAATGTGCTGCATGATTGTTAACACATGGGGACGTATGCATCGAGTTACCAGGAAATGGATATGCGAAATGACAATCAAGAGCTGTTAAATTACCCAGAAAAAAACTACAAAGACCGACGTTTAGCTCCCTGCTGTGACAGCAATATTCTGAAAATCAGTGTCATGCTTGACTGCATCGATGCGGGAATGCTTTTCAGATGCCAACCTTCTCACATCACTATTCAACGTAACCCAAAAGAAAAGCGGCCTCCTCATCCTTCAACAAGCATGAACTGGAAGCACCTATCCACCTACCCTCATCTCCATGCGTTTCCCCCAAATTGTCATGTGGGACGGAGGGTGAGTTTTTGTCCGCCCTCACTTTTCATATCATCTATTCACACACACTATTTGCTGAATTAAAATTGTCCATGGTGGGTTGGAAATGAATGTTTGTTGGGTACCATTCATTATTTAACAATTGGCATAATCAGAATGGCAGACCACCCTTTCCAAAATTATTCTGCATTAACTAAACATTTTAGGTTTGTTTTCCTAAAAAAAACCATAAATGACCTCTTCTTGAAGCGAGGCCAACGCGTCCGGTCTAATGGGGGACTACAAGCACAGGCACTCGACGTATTATCGGATTCTATCAATTTTAATAAAATATATATTATATTATCAATACTAAAAAAAGTACTTTTTTGGTATTGGTAATATAATATATATTTTATTGAAATTGATAAAATCCGATAATACGTCGAGTGCCTGTGACTACAAGCATGTTTTTAGGCCAAAATTGAGAGAGAATAAATAGTGTCCCCATCCCCACTCACACGTTCAGTTTAGTTTCACAGCCGCTGTTTGTTAGCATATTGCGATTTAACGACACATTCCACTGCCAGGTTCACGCCGTGTCGGGCTGTTTTACGAGTGGAGAAAGTTGGAGTACCCGGATGGCACCACTGAACAGTTGAGAGCAACTGTCAGACCTTTCAACTCAGCACAAACGTGATATTCCGACGGGAGGCAATTGACATCGGAAATTTTCCGACGAACGAATTTATCGGCGGCTAAGTTTTTCCTCCCCCGACCAACTACGAGCCTACCCCCTGTTCATTTTGACTGGTACTGTGCGTGTAGACAAATATCCCCAGGCTAGTGTATAATGGGTCGACAAAAATAGAAATCCAGCTGCATAGGAACGGCTTTAGACTCGCATTCCGAGTCAAGATAACAGCATCACTACGTAACTTTCATACATTCCTCAGTAAAACCATATTTGCAATTTTTCCTAATGGTTTCCTTCGCTTCGAACAACTCGAGCTGGCATTTTTATGGCGTTTACTTGGATCTTGATCTCCCATTTCCATCTGACGCAAGTAATAATTTTGCAGTGCTTGGTGCCTACACCCGAGGGTAAATTTGGATCTCTTCAAATTACTAATAAAACACCTTTACTACTTTTGTTGGATGTCGTTAGGGTTTTATTGGATTTCGAAGAATACTGGTGTTTTATAGCTAGCACGTGAGAAGACCTACTGATTGCCTATTGTTATAAAGTATGATAAATGAGATGACACTTGAGCAACAAGTATTGTGTCCCTCTTGATTATGTTATTTAACCCTTTACCCAACGTAACTACCAAAGCCGGCCAGGGCTATTCACAAATATCGCCAATAAATTTTCATTATATTTTCATTTTTTGTCTCAAAAACATAGGTTATGACCCCTCTTTGGAACGAGCTCGTTGAGCTCGTTCCAATGAGGGGTCATAACCTATGTTTTAGAGACAAAAAATGAAAAAAATAGTTATTCAAGAATTTTGTTTGCAAGTGTCGTCTGCTTTTCATGTTAGGTACAGGGTTAACCCCTCCCAAATTCTCTTTTCAAAGTACACACTCTCTGCATATTTATTGCAATCGTGTGAGTAGGTAGGCATTTTACTATTATTTTTATTCCCCTCCTCCCTGTGAAGTTCGCGGGTGTGGTTTGAAACTCGAAGTATCTTCCCATCATACAATGACATTGTTCATAGAAACCGAAGTCGATGTTCCATACTGTGAGGGACATGACCAGACGGCATTGGTTGTGCCCCTTCCAAATACTTTTCTTCAACAGACCCCCCCCCCACCCCACCCCACCCCAATGGCTGTAGAAAATCCATCTTTTCAGAAAACCATTTGCACACACGACTCCCCTCCCTTCGATGAGTGAGAATTTCCGACCTATTGAGTGTAAATTTCCAACTGATGAAGAAATCCACCCTCTCCCTTTGTGTTCGAAATGGATGAACTTTGGATTCTTGAGTTGGGAGTCGTCTCCTGAGAGCAACAAGGCGCCGCCTTGTTCGGGGGCGAACTGGGCCAAGAAAAGTTACCGGGAAATGCACCGGGAGGGGGTCCCAGATCCGGAGAAAATTTTGATTTTTCGAACTGAATGAACGCGGCTTCCTTGCAGCTGAACGATCAATGCCAGTCCACATAGAAAACATCTCGAATGCATTTTTTGTGTCATTTTCAACGATCATTCGGCAAAAATGGTTGTATGGGGGGGGGGGGGGGGGGGGTTGGGGTTGGGGGGAGGACCCACCCGGAAGAATATAGTTCAGCCAAATCGGAGAAAATTTTGATTTTTGAAATTGAAGGAACGCTGTTTCCTTTCGTCTGAGCGATCAACGGCAGACTAGACTGCCGGTATATCGAAATGTCCACTATATGTGAATAGAGAACATTTCGATATACTGGCAGGCTATGCACTCAGATCCATATCGCCTTTAAGCCATTACCTAACATGAAAAGCAGACGACACTTGCCCAAAAAAATTCTTGAATAACTATTATTTTCATTTTTTGTCTCAAAAACATAGGTTAGGACCCTCATTGGAACGAGCTCGACGAGCTCGTTCCAATGAGGTGTCATAACCCATGTTTTAGAGACAAAAAATGAAAAAATAATGAAAATTTCGATTTTTGAGAATAGCGCTGGCCGGTTTTGGCCGTTACGTTAGGTAAAGGGTTAAGCCACTTTCACGCACTAACATGTGTTGGACTGCATCAATTTTGGAGACCCCCCAGGGGAACCAAACAGGGGGGGGGGGGATCACCTGGAATTGTCTCGGTGAACCATACGGCCAGTCCGCCTCTGGCCGTGTTGCACCCATGGGACGAAATATTGAATCTATAGTTAGACAATCCAATGAAATATGTTAAAACGGCCACAGCCACTTTATTTATTGAAAATGGATAGGGGAGCGGTAACCCATTGGTTAAGGCATATGACTTCATGGAGATTGACAGGTCGTAGCTGGGTTCGATCCCGATCCGAGAAATATACAACGTGTCATTGGGCAAGACACTTAATTCCAGTTGCTCAATTGGGACCACGGTGGCGCAGTTGGCCCAGATGTACCACTATTCGTCAAAGATACACATTCTTTCAATAGATGTTACATGCTTGCTTGTACGGGGTTAGGAAGTCCGAAAGTTACTCCTAGCTACTCTCTCCAGGTTCTTCGTCCACCTGTAAGCTGTTCAAACCGATATGAACCTAACTGTTAAAAGAATCGTTAAAACCCTACATACATAGAAAAAATAAATAAATTTATTTATTTATATTTATTTACTGGAGTTTAAGGTCACATATTTCTGCACAATGGCTAGTCATGACCACGATAGTTTTACGAGTGAAGGAAGCCGGAGTACCCGGAGAGAACTACCGAGCAACGGCGAGCAACTGTCAGCTCCCCAACATACTAACTCCACACAAGCAGGGTTAGCATTGGTTGAAGACAGGTGCACCATCGACGTGCAGTACACCTTAGTACACAGCGTCACCGTGCCCACCACGTGGGCAATGGGGGTGAAGTGTCTTGCCCAAGGACACAACGCGGTTGCCGCAAGTGGGAGTCAAACCGAGGACCTCTCGGCTTGCAGCCTGCACCTCTACCTACTGAGCCACCGCGCTCCTCAAATGAATAAATGAAAAGGATAATGCTCGACGTTTTTATTATTCTCACAGTCTCACGTTTGTTAACCCTTTACCGAATAAATCGGGCGTATCTGTCCGCGTAATTTTCAAATTGAACAGTTGAAAAAAATATATTTTTGAAAAAATTCAACAACACTATATCACGTGATCCATCATTGGAACGAGCTCAACGAGCTCGTTCCAATGAGAGATCACATGATATTTTTTTGTTGATTTTTTTTAGAGAAATTAAAAAACAATAATTAAAATAATAAATTTCGATACCAAAATTTGAGAAGAAAAACAATATTACACACATATCAAATATCACACTTTTGTCACAGACGGTTACAAAAGTTTCAGGCAGCCTCATTTGTTCATTTGGCCATCCCGAAATAAATGTATAAATAACGGCGACGGCTCCCCCCCCCCCCCCCCCAAAAAAAAAAAAAAAAAAAAAAAATGGATGTGAGGTGTAAACCTAGTACATGTGTATGTCCTTTCTGTGGTAGCTCTCAAGTTAAAAAACTCAAACTCAATAGTACTTGGAAATTTATTTATGTATAGTAGTTGTAATGCATGGTCATGGACTCCCAACTTATTCAATAAACATGCATCATACTCCAAATTGGTCATGGTGAGCCCCAACAGCCCAGAACCGGACACTACAGACCTCCATTTTACGCCAGACTGTGTGTGTGTGATATAAGTCCAAGTATCAAATCTACAAAAGTACATGATTGCTACCAAGAGCGAATCCTTCGATTTAGACGAAAATGTCCCGATCCGAAAGATTGTTGGGTGGGTTGGTGAGGCCCCCCCCCCCCCCCCCTGGTCTCTGAGGACTAGTGAGCAGTGCATGTACTTTGTGTTGACAGTCCATCTTACTTTACATTTCACTCGGTTACACATTTTAGTAGATATGCCCAATGACGTAGCTATGGGAGGGGAGGGAGTTGGACCCCCCCCCCCCTGCGATAATTTTCCAGCCAGCACATTTTCGTCAGGACTGTGGTCTGAAGAAATCAATGGTAAGCAATTGCTAGTAATAATGCACTTAAAAAAAAATTAGATTTAATTCTTGGATCTGTGTTACACATAGAGTCGGTCATTCAGCTGAGGTCTGTGGTACCCCGACTCGGCCTTGTGGGGGCCCGGAATGACCAATTTGGTGTATCGGTACATTAAGTGTTAACCCTTTACCTAACATGAAAAGCAGACGAGAGCAGTAGGAGAGCGATGGATCGTCCCCGGTTGGCCGGATCTCATGTGACGTCATAATCACGTGACCCAGTGGCGCCATGTTGTGTTGTCATGGTAACCCGCGTGAGCGGCCATCTTGTGACGTCACATCCATAGTGATACGTGGTGTGAGTGCGCATGGTATTTGGGTGTTCAAAATGATCGGAAAAAATATGCGAAACATCTTGCGGTTTAGGAGTGGGTGGGTGTCCAGGAAGGTCTTGAGTTATTTTTAACTGTAACCCCGAAAAAGGCATGCCTTGATGATGTAGTTGGAATATTGGTTATTCGGGGTTTCAGACCTTTAGATCAGTCTAATTTGGGCACAACGGCAAATATGGATGTGGCCTGCATGGTTGGAGAAAACGAACTAGTATTTTCTTCTTCTTGGCGTGTTTTTTAGGTTTAAGGTCCACGTCATAAAATGATAGTTTACAACCCCTTGTTATAGGTCTTCACCATTATCACTGGTTCCCATCACCCTTTGACGTAAGTTTACTCTACTAACTCGAGAAGGCTTCTTAGCTTTCCAGTATCGAGCCAAAGGCCTATTTGGCCTTAGCTAAATTACGAATGGCGTTTAATGAGAAATGCCACAAACATGAATATAATTGATCTCAAGCTTTAAGTGCATGATCATAAAGACTTCGCCACAGAAAGACAATCGCCGTCGACAGTGTCGTATACGACACTGTCGACGCCGATTGCTTTTCTGCGGCGAACTCGGTGGGTTTTTGAAAAAAATATTTATCTGTTTCATTGTTTGATTCGAAGGTAAACTCTAAGCTAACTTACAAGCATTAGAGAAACCTGGCCAACAATATATTGCAGAAACACTACAAAACTTTGGAAAAAGCTTCAATCTCCGCTGAATTTGGGCGCAATTATCTTATTTGGGCACAGCGTTTACCGTCGTTAGTTGGGAAGAATTTAAAGGCCTGAGTTTCAGCCTCAGAATCGGGAGAAATCAAGTTTACATCCCCCAATCGTTCATCTTAGCGACGCCGCAAATTTCCAATCCAATTTGTAAGAAAACGCAACCTTTGAAATTTCAAATTTTCTGAAGAGGATTTTGGGCATCAAGGAGATAATTATAGAGCACGCGCTTGCTGACACAAACTGTTCTGAAATCGGAAGGTTTTACAGTTACGGATCACGGATAATATTTCAAAAGTACATTTATGGTGCAACTTTTGGCACATTGTCTTTTTTAATGGAACTTTAATGGAATGCATATCTCAGAAGAAACACATCTCCTTAGTATACAGGAACGACAAAAAATTCGACTTGACAAAATAAGTTAATCGACAAGTCAATCAGCTCCTTGTTTTGGACTGACCACTTTCCTTCAGAAGAAATTGAAGGGGAACTTGTGGAAATAATATTTTCGGAAACAATTATCGCTGTTAGTTTAATAATCATGTTTTGGAAAATTTATCACATTGTGAACATGTAATATGAGAAAATCGGAGAATGATTAAATGTATACCAAGATGAGAGACGTGGAATTAAGTTATTTTGAAATAATGTTGAACGCCAGGATCGTCTGCATAAACAAATCAAGGGAAGTAATTTGTACCGAATGAATGAATCCGAGGAGGATTTGTTGCATGTCGATTTCTGAAAGCTGTATGAAGCTCAAAATGGATGTTCAGTGTACTATTTGCCCAAATTTGACGTCATGCACTAGATACGCCGTGTTATCATTTTAATCAATGAGTGGACATACAAGAAGTAAGTCCGTATATTTAATGTAATATTATGTTACCTGCTCATGTATTTCAACTCTTAAACTTTGGACCTTGCGTCCAAAATCTGACTGCCCACAACCCAACAATGTATACAGAAATCGCCATTCAAATTTTGTTATTTTTTTACAAACCATTGCGTCCTGGCGATTTCGAATATTAGGGGCGCCGGAAGTACTTTATGGCAGGGGGAGGTGTCAGACCCCAGGGAAAGGGCATTTACACGCACTAGCAGCCCACCATGACGTGCCGAAGCATGCATGATTCGACGACCGAATGCCCGAGATTGGGGGGAGCTTGAGAGGAGGTGTCCCTCTTCCGATGGTGTCACCTCCTCCCAAACTCTCCCATTGATTTTGAAAGCTTCCAGAACGGATTTGAGGTGTATTTTAGCTTTACTTCGAGAATAAATCATTGACAAAAAATTGAGTCACGAACCTGGCAAAGCATCGTCGCCCCTCTCGCCCCCCCCCCCCCGGTACGAAGGCAGGGAGGGAAGCTGCCCCTTCTGTCTCCGTGCTTCCTACGTCCCTGTCGACTATGAACCTGAATTTTTCCGACTGTGAGGGCTGAAATCCAGACTGACTGATATTCTAAGTACATCACCAAGGAATACCTCGTCGAACACATGGCTTGATGATATAGTTGAAATATTAGTCAGTTAGGATTAAAGTTAAAAAAAACTCTAGCCCTTTACCCAACGCAGACGATATCAAAATTTATTATTTTAAATATCATTTTTTCAAATTTTTCAAAAAATTTCAACAAAATCATATCATGTGACCCCTCGTTGGAACGAGCTCGACGAGCTCGTTCCAACGAGGGGTCACATGATATGGTTTGTTGAAATGTTTTGAAAAATAATATTTTTTCAACTGCTGAATTTGCATATTACATGGGCGGATGCGGCCGATTCATTGGGTAGAGGGCTAGACGTCTTGGAAATTTATTGACGAATAAACAAAATATACAGGTAACACTCGTGATGCAACTTCTGTTTTAATTTATTTATTTATTTATTTATTTATTTATTTATTTATTTATTTATTTATTTATTTATTTATTTATTAGGGCTTAACGACACGTTAACAGCCAAGGTCATATCGTGTCGGCGATAGTTTTACGGGTCGTGGAAGCCGGAGTACCCTGAGAGAACCACCAAGAAACGACGAGCAGCTGCTAGCTCCCCAACATTGTAACTCCGCACTGTAGCACAGGCAGGGTTAGATTGATTGAAAACATGCGCACCATCGCCATGCAGTACGCCTTAGCACACGGCGTCATCGTGCCCCCATGTGGACAATCGGGGTTAAGCGCGGGAGTCCGAATCGATCGGTCAGTCGGTCACCCACCCAAGGACAAACCGGCTCGACGTGGCTTAACTTCGATGATCTGACGAGAACCAGTTACCGCAACGCCACCGTGTTTTAATTAACACGCACTGTACCGTTACTCCAGGATGGCAGGGCTTATCTTTCATAAAATTTGAGGGAATCCACTTGGATTCTCGCGGAAATGGTTGCGAAAATCCATACCTCCAATGCATGAGTGTCCCAGGACCCCATGAGGTCACCATGGTTGAACCCTGTTGTATACTGATAACTCATGTTAACCCTTTACCGCGCACAGCTTTTTAATGTTTAAAACATAAACTGAATTTGATAATTTAATAAAATATAATCAGGATTTACTAATAAAACCATACAAATATGGAGGTCATTGGAATCGGCTCTTTGAGTCGGTTCCAATGCCAGCCATATTTGTACAATTTTACTGACAAAGTGTCGGGGTATTTCAGGTTATGTTAGCCTTGTATTGGTTAATTTTCTGCTGCTATGTTAGGTAAAGGGTTAAATTGACTCAATTCTTTTCACGTGAATCCTAGCAGATGTGCAGCAAGAATCTGCATGAATTCTCGCTGGTTTTGTTCCGCGAATCTTTGCGTGAATTCAATTTCCGGGTTCTCGTCGAAATATAAGCCCTGGTTGGTCATGCCGGACCCCAACAAGCCGAATCAGGTACTACAGGCCGTCTATTTTCCATTGCCAAATAATACTGATTGCTGGGATTTTCTCCAAATACTAGCAAGAGAGAATTGATACCTTAGACTCCTGTCCTGACAAAAATATCTCGACTAGAAAATTATTAGTGGGTGGGTGTGGGTGTGGGGAGGGGGGGGGGGGGGAGTCACTACACCACTCGTTCCAGTAATGGCTCATATGTACCAGACTGGGAAAAAATGTGTGGAAGTAGTTATAACAAACCACACTCCCTTTGGTTCAAATCTCATTCTCTGTTTATTTTCATCCGAATCAGCTGTGAAATTAACACAAATGGATAATTTAACCCTACTTTCTTTCTTGTTATCACATTTATTCGAGACTCGGTGAGTGGTGGAACTTAAGGGGTTGTGAAGGTGGGATGAATGAGGCAGAGCCCCCTTCCCTCCCCCCCTCCCCCCCCCCCCCCACACACACACTTTTCATATAATTTACCTCCCCTGATCATCCCCATATATATTTCGCATGAATAACATTACCCATGGAAGTGTTTTAAGCAACATTAATTTATTATTATTATTTGAACTTTTAAACAAAAGAATAATAGATGGCACTTGCCAAACATGTCGCTAATAACTAAAAATGTAATTTTGTAGCCTATAGTGAAGACTCATAAGCTAGGTTTTTGAGGTAGCATACTGAAATAATTGTCAAAATAAAAAATAAAAAAATGTGTAATTTTAAAGTCTCACGGCTTTGTAGTAATTTTAGAAGACACTGCAAGCCAATAAAACGCCCAACGAGGGGGTTCAATTCAGAGATGAATTGCCCGTGAACTAAACCTCTCATTTCTAAACCTACCCTTGAGTTCCAAATAAACATACCCGCATGTTTATTTATTTTCGGAATATTTGCCACCCTGTATGAAGTTTATTGGGGCCTGTATGTTTATTAAAAATACCATCAGTGTCAAGTGAATACCTCACATTAAAGACATACTATGGGTACTTTAGTCTGTTTCAGACTCCTAACTCACACAGGTCTGTTACCTTGGCTTCAAAGCCCAGGTAACAGTCCTGTCTGGGTTGGTGGTATTACAGAAATGACAGTAACTCTATCATGATTTTCCACCCTGTACTTTTATACTGCCCCGAACTTCTATTTGTATTCTTCCGATTTTCCACCTTGTACTTTCATTCCGTCCTGTACTTTTATTTGGAACTCAAGAGTATCACACTTCTTTTCCCCCCTTTTTTTTTGGGGGGGGGGGGGGGGGGCAACTCGGACCACCCACAATTTATGCTCCTCCTTATTTATCTATTCATTTATTCAAGTGTAATAAGTTTGAAAAGACACTGAATCATGCTGTATGATCACATGTCCACAATACGACAATTTTCTGTTATTCAGTTTAAAAATTTCTCTGATCTTTTATTTGCTTAGATAGTTAAATAATTATTCTATTAAGGACAGATCGGAAAGAAATTGACTAATCTAATAACCGAACTGGATCAAAAAAGAATTCTCTTTAAAAGTATTCAGGTTAAGCTGATGAGGCATATTATGTGTATAAAAACAGCATATGTTCTCAGATTGTTTTCTGAATACAATAGAAATAAAGTTATCAGGTTTCTTATTAAACTGTACTTTCTCTTCGGGTGAATAGACAGATAATATAGTCATTATTTTCCCTTCACCGGCATACAGATCCATTCATTTTTCATAACACCAACGCCTTTGTGCATTCTTCACGTAACCGCAGGCTAGGTTACGCCACATCACATCATAACCAGATCAATTAAAACATCAACTGATCGTCGATACCGCCAGTCCACTGTGGTCGAATTGGCTTATTATTCATTATTTTGTTAAAGGAATCCATTATGGACCGCCAATAGTTAATGTCCCCGGCGGGCGGGGCAGGTAGGCTGGTTGGGAGCACGGTGGCCCTTTTGGTTAACGCATTGGTCTTGAGATCGAAAGGTAGACGGGCTGATCCTGACTTGCGCCATCTGCGACGAATCAGTGGACAAGACGCTTCATCCCGATTGCCCACGTTGCCCGACCCTAGGAGCACGGTAGCGCTGTAACATGAGGCGCTGGGCACGATGACGGTGCACGTACCTTCATTCAATGCTAAACATGATTATACAGGGCTGGTAGGGAGCGCGGCGGCTCAGTGGTAGACTATTGGACTTCTATGCTAGAGGTCCCGAGTTCGATCCCCGTCCTGGACGACCCGCGTTGTGTCCTTAGGCAAGGCACTTTATACCGCTTGCCTACATGGGGAACGATGACGCCGTGCACTAAGGTGTACTGCACGTCGATTTTGCACATTTCTTCAACCGCTGTAACCCTGCTTGAGCGGAGCTTGAACAGAGTTAGAATGTTCAGGAGCTGACAGTTGCTCGTCGATGCTCGATGGTTCTCTCAGGGTACTCCGGCTTCCCCCACCAGTAAAACTGTCACGGTCACCCATTGTGCATAAGTATGTAACCTTAAACCCCAATAAATAATAATAATAATAATTCCAGAAGATGTCAAATTGTATTGTCAACAAAAACAACCTATCAACCCCATAAAGCTCCAATTTGGAGCCCAGTGGGCAACTAATTTTTATATCCGGGCATTTATGTGTCAGGTGAGAGAAATATCGAAATCATACAGGAAGCTCTTGGGCTGAACAGTTTGGCTATTAGCCCCATAGACATGGGAGTGATATTTCGGTGGTGTAGGGGATGTGACACCACCCCCAATAATTTCCAGTAGGGAGATTTTCGTTCGCATTGGAATCTTAAATATCAATTCTCTTTTGCTAGTAAGCATATACTTTCTTACCAGATTTGATATGATACTTGTTTTTACGTCCTACTTCCCATTTTGGGAAATAAACAAGACATCAGCAGCACCAAAGAAACTCTAAAATCTAGATAGATGGAATTTCCAACTACTCATGACTTGCCCTCCGAATTTCCAACTATAGGAAATTTTGGCCAGGATTGGGGCGGTGGTGACCCCCCCCCCCCCCCCCCCCCGTCGTCACGTCCCTGACTGCATGTATTTATCTACAAACGAATTTCCATAGTTTTTTAACTATAATTCCGACTGACAAAATATTCCAACTGCACCATAAAGCCACCCCTTCTTCATGTCTTGGTAATGAAATGTTTTGTCAGTCGGTTCTTGAGTCATAACAGACAGGGCAAATGGATTTACACAACCACAATCGGCTATCTTCGCGACGCCACTGCCCAAGCCAGAAAATAAGCAATCTGTTATTTGTAGAAACAGGTCCCCAGAGGATGAATTTAGTGATGCTATCCCATACAGTGTGCCAATTTATCCTCAGGGTACCTCTTGCTGTTTAGGCTTGAGACCTTGATACATTATGAGGTTCACAGAGGGTAAATTTAGTGATGCTACCCTGCTGTGCAGGGTAGCATCACCAAATTCATCCTCTGGGGTCCTCATTCTACAGATGACAGTCTGCTTATTTTTAGGCTTGCCACTGCCCGTAGATCTGGTACTATAGTATGGAAGCGTCGAAATATACATTAGAATTGACAAGAGAGCACTCTGACAAAGCCGAAAATAACATTTTTCTTCATTTTATAGTACAAGATACATTCGGCCTCAAATCTCTGTGCACACTAAATAGTCATATCCGTTCTAATGTCACGGGAGAAAACCACCTCTCCCATTTGTCTTCGGAATTATTATTATTATTGAGGTTTAACGACACTTTAACAGCCAAGGTCATATCGTGTCGGTGACAGTTTTACGGGTGGAGGAAGCCGGGGATTACCCGGAGAGAACCAGCGAGCAAAGACGAGCAGCTGCCAGTTCTCCAACATCGTAACTCCGCACTACAGCACAGGCAGGGTTAGATTGGTTGAAGACATGCGCACGATCGACGTTCAGTAAGCCTTACCACACGGCGTCAACGTGCCCCCAACTTGGCAATCGGGGTTAAGTGCCTTGCCCAAGGACACAACGCGGGAGTCCGAATCGATCTCTCAGAGGACTAGAGAGGGGATTTCCAAAAGCTATATTTTGAAAGTTGACATTCACTGGAAAACCTCTGAAGGAACATAACATGTTGGCCACATACTTGCGTTATAATATTACCGTGGTTTTCCGTTGGTTATATCCACACATGCTAGAATACATATTTTTTATAATTGAAATTAATTGAACGAGCTCGAGAAGGCAAATATTCCAGTCATGAATTATGGGTGTTCTGGGCTTGATAATTTGATTTCCTGGGACCAGATTTTCATCTCCACAAAATTTCGATTTCAAGATCGTGTTTGATTTCGAGTTATCTCCCTTAGTACGCAAATCGATCGAAAGATCTTTTGAAACGCATTTTCTTGAAAGTATGAATCGGCTTATTTTTATCGCCGAATTCATTGGCAAACAAAGTGTTTTAAAAGTTAAAATTATGTCACATATTATACCGCACTCTCAGTGGGAGCTGCGGATGTTTGGTTGAGATTGTTTACTGAAAAGATCACGTTTTTGCGCTGAAACTTTGCAGTAACGTTCATAGTATTTGGAGGTGTTCAAGTTGCAAGACCCAATCTGTATTCTCTTATCACAACCATTATAACATTCTGTTTCTCAACGGAGTTTCCGTTTACAATTCTATATTGAACAAATGAACGAATCTCTTTTGCATTGGTAGAGAAGTTTTGTAAAAACATCAATTCTACAACAATATAGCTGCGGAATTAAACTTAAAAAGTACAGTGGAACCCTGTTAATTGAATAGCCACTCTGCCAATGACAATCATTCAATTAACAGAAGTATTCAATTAACAGGGATTGTGTCACTTTCCTGTATTCTATAGATAAATTTAGCATTTTCTCTATCATATCTTGTTTGACAGAGCTCCATGAGCGCTGTCAAACACGATATAATAGATTAAATGCCTGTATTGGATGTACTGAGACCAAATAGGTAAAAAACACAGGAAAACTGGAGAGAGTCGGGATAATATAATTTCTGGACAGGCTGCAAGATTTTTATTCAATTAAAAGGAGTTTACTCTATTACCTATGTCCAATTAACAGGTCAAATTTGTACTGGAGGTATGGTAAATGGTTTGGCGATGGGAAATTATATTCAGTTAACAGGGTTATTCAGTTAAGGGTATCCAATTAAGTGGGCTCCACTATATTCATTTAATTGCGTCGATTGCTCGGCTACTGCCAACATTTGCTTCACTCCGAATATTACCCATTAAGTTTCGAAAGGGTTGAATTTGAATTTACCAAAATTGTTTGAAAATTTTACATCAAAAATCTTACAAGTATAGATGTCCGATAAAAGGCTCTCTCCTTTCTACAGATATGACATTCAAATTATGGATGTTATTTGGGCTATTGTTGATGTTAGGTCTTCACTAATAATTACTGAGACGAAGAGCCCAACGAATGTGGTGAGTCGACATTACACGGGAAAATTTTCAGACGAAAATAATTTTCATGCGAGTGATCACTCCACCATCTAATTAATTGGTCATCCTTTCAGAGAACAGCGATGACTTATGGGCGTGGGATGTCATACGCCTTTTTTACACTCGTGTTCAACGTATATATATATTTACCCAACGAGACTTCACAGAAGGACTGGTTTCTATTTATTGGTCAACACCTGGGGCGCCACGAAGATGAACGAATTAAATGAACAAATGAATAAATTAGCCCAAATGTACCCGGTTGAGTGAACATGAACCCAGTTGGGTTCATATTCAATCAATCCAGTTGATTTAGGTTGATTTTTAACCCAACGGACTTTAAAGCGTGGGAGTGGAGGTGGGTGAGGCGGTGTAAACCTGATTTGTCCCGGCTGTGATGTTCAAGTCTCGACAGATAAAATACTCCAACTGTATCGGTAAGTCGTGCATCGTCAAATGCATATTTTGATGAAGTTTGAATGTTAGTCAGTTCTGATTATAGTTCAAAACTTATTGTTTTGGGACATTTATCTGTGGATAAATGCTTGCAGTAGTTGTACTACATGGGCTTTCCGACTTCTCATGTAATTAGCACGTACCATACTCCATATTGGTCAGATTGGGGGTCACCAACAGCCCAATTTCGATAACTAGATCCTCGATTTGTATTGCAGCTGGTAGAGCTGTAGGTTTTTAAATTTCTTGTTCGGTTTCGGTTTTGGTTTTTCAGATGGAGTAAAACCTCGGTTCGGTTTGGTTTTCGGTTTGTTCATGAGGCCAAATAAAATTCAATAATTCTTATGTCGGGAATCATAACTGAATGGCAGTGAAATTGAATGAAACGCAATGAATGCCCGAGGTAAGCTATAATACATGCACATGAAGAATCAGGAAGGCCAATATAATAATTACCTAAATATACAGAACTTTTATTGTGCTTGGCCATTTTTTTGAGGTCTACACGCAACTTGAGGAAAGCTGCAAACGCAACTAAGCTGAAATGCCGGAAACCCACAGAATGTAGCCTTCCCAGAGTATTGAGAGTACCCAGACACTGCCAGTGACAGTGTCTGGGTACTCTCACTACTCTGGGATGGCTACAATATTCTGTGAATTTCTGCAGCAAGAGAGTATTTTAATAAAAAAACGAAAAACCTTGCATTACGGGATGTCGACGGTTTCGGTTTAAAAAAAAACAAAAAACCTCGGTTCGGTTTAGGTTAAGCTACAGCTCTAGCAGATGGTGTGTGTGTGTGTGTGTGTGTGGGGGGGGGGGGGGGGGGGGGGTAGGGGGATAAGTCTAAGTATCAAGTTTCATCTTGCAAGAAAGTACATGATTACTAACTAGGCTCCTGCGAAAATTCGAAATTCGATTCGAAAGTCAATATTCGATTCGATTCGAAATCGGAAATTCGAATATTTTCGAATATACTTCGACCATAACCGCGAATATTTACAGATTGTAATTGATCTCATTATTTTATATTGCGTATTGTTCTGGGTAGAAACCAAACTAACTTGTAGCGGTAACAGTGTTTGTAGCGATGTAGCTACAACTGTACAACAGTTGTAGCTATATCTCTAGAAACACTGTTACCGCTACAGCTGTTTCAATTTATTGTGCATTATGACCTATGGCCATTTACAAAAGTTTCGAACTTTCAAAAGTTATTCAGCTGTTCAAATGATTTGTTCCACGACATGATCACATTATTTTATATTGAGTATTGTTCTGTTCGATGACAGTTACATCGTCAAAAGCAACGGTTTTCTAAAAAAATACCCCTGATTATTATATAAAAAGAAGTAGACCAGGCTTTAATTTACAAGCCGATCGGCTCAATTCGGCGTTGAATATCTTTTCGTTTTAGTCACTCCGCATTTTTATTATAACAAATGGCTTCACGACCGAATGGAGTCGATCCGATTTTAAACGAAGTTTTTTCCCAAGAAAACATGTGATAAACGTGAGGTATTAGCCCTATCAGTCAGGTTCATTAAAAAATGTTTATTGCTGCAGTTTCGAAGCTACAAAGTCAACGATTTGAATAGTTTCAATCAATAGCCAGTGTATTGGTTTAAATCTCTGTTAAAAGCAAAGCAAGTGGTGAGACGAAAAATGCACTCTACATAACTGTGTTTTTTTAATAATCGGGGTGTTATTTTGGAAAAAAGTTTTCTTTTTGTCGTCGAATTCATTATCTGTGATTCGATTCGAAGTTCGATTCGAAATTCGATTGGAAATTCGATTCGTTTTCTCCAATTCGATTCGATATTCGTTTCGATCAAAATCAGTAATTCGCAGGTCCCTGTTACTAACCGACATCTAACACTTTAATCCAGCCAAAATGTCCGGCAGGCAAAAAGTACCGTTGGGTGGGGTGTCATACGCCTTTTTCACACTCCTGGGAAACGTACACTCTAAAATCAGTTCGGTTGAAAATTAAAGCAAATCAACTGGGTTGAGTAAATGTGAACCCAATTGGGTTAATATTCACTCAACCCAGTTGATTTGGGTTGATTTTTAACCCAACTGATTTTAGAATGTATTCACGAGACTAATTGGTAATTGTTTCAGAGACCAGCGATTCACTGGTTTCTATTTCTGAGTCAACATCAGGGGCGTCTGGCAGACGAGTGAATGGGGGTGGGGCGTCATACATCCTTTTTACACTCCTGGTCAAGGTAGCAACGAGAAGTCGGATGTTAAACTGGAGTTCTGTCAATAGATATCGACGGCTCTTCATGTATATGATGATGGTTTCCGTTGGAGGACAAGGTCTTTAACTGGTAGAGTGCTGGAAGCCCATATTTGGGCTTTATTCTGAAGTGCAGGCGCCGCAGCATAATGGCTTCATATTCTGTGAATGTGCTTCATATTAATTTTGAATTAAAATAATTTAGTCTGAGAGGATTTGCCTTGTTACAATTTATGGGAGAGTGCCTAGTGGCACTCTCTCATAAACTGTAACAAGGCAAAGGGACGTGGACTAATTCGGATGACCAAAAATAATTTAGCACTCTACCAGTTAAGAACATTTAAATACGCAAGTATTGATTAAAGTACACAAGGCATTTCTGGGGAATTGTGGAGGACCAACCTAAGTTTTTAAACTAATACACTCACTTTTCGCCAGACAAACAAAAGTTCTGTTGCTTATGGCTCTTCGGGTCGCACAAACTGCGACATTTGCCTTTTTCAGAAGTGAACTGAAAGGGAAAGGATGTGCAGAGGGTTACTAAATTTTATTTCCAACCTGATGATGCGGAATATATAGCCATTCTGAAGGAGCGCTAGAAGGCAAATGTTCCAGTTATTAAATATGTGTGTCCTGGGCTTGATCAACTTGATTTCCTCGTACCAAAGTCTCACCACCATTCAATTCCGATTTCAAGATCGTGTTTAATATAGAGTTATTTCCCTTAGTACGCAAGTTTTTCGAAAGATTTTTTGAAATATTTTCTTGCGAGCATAAATCGGCTTATTTATATCGCTGGATTCACTGGCAAACAAAACACTTTCAAATTTAAAATTATGTCACATATTGATACCGCATTCGCAATGGCAGACCGGGATCTTATAGTCGGGTTTATTTTCCGAAAAGACCAAGTTTTTGTGCAACCGGTTAATGGTACAATGAATAGTTGTTGGGGAAAAACAGAAATAACTGGTAAACTGAGAATGTGACATGAAACTTTATCCCATACAGTGTGGTTACTTTCAAAGTATACGGTGGTGTCCAAGTTACTAGACCCAATTTATAACCACTTATTAATCCTTATAACATTCTGTTTCTGAACAGAGTTTTCGTTTACAATTCTTCATTCAACAAATGACCAATAAACTAGCTCCCTCATGTCCCATAGACATTCATATTTTGGATGTTATTTTGACTATCAGTAATAATTTTTGGGGCGGATAACCCGATGAATGTGGTAAGTCGACTAAATGGTTATTGGGTATTATACGGCAAATTTGCAGACGAAAATAATTTGCATGCGAGTGATGACGTTATCATCTGAATAATTGGCAATTCTTTCAGACAACAGCGAAACACTAGTTTTTATTTCAGAGTCAACAGCAGGGGCGTCGCGCAGATGAATGAATGGGGTTGTGGTGTAATACACCTTTTTACTCTCTTGATCAACGTACCAACGAGACTTCGGATGTTAAACTGTAGTTTTGTCAATAGATAGGCTATCGGTAGGGCGTCATGTATATGATTATGGTTTCCGTTGGAGGAGAAGGCCTTTAAGAGCATCTGGAAACGGAAGTGGAGATTGAAGTACGCAAGACATTTCTGGGGAATTGTGGAGGAATAACCTGAGTTTTTATACCCATTACTCACTTTTCGTCACACAAACAACTGTTTAATTGCTTATGGCTCGTCGGGTCGTATAAACTGTGACATTTGCCCCTTTCATCGGGGAGCTGAAAGGGAAAGGATGTGCAGTCGCTTACTATATTTTATGTCCAACCTGATGATACCGCACAAATGAGAATTATGATTTTTGTAGGAGCCCACAAACCAATGAATGTCAGCGAGTCAGCGACCTGCACTATACTCTAATGTGTCTTCTCGATGGCCAGCCTATTTTTATTAAATTTATTCTCAGTTATGACGCGTATTATTCATTCACCAGAAGAGATAATTCGTTAACTGTCCCCAGTACTGATTCCCACTGGCCCTGTGACTATGGTCTTGGTTCTCCCTTTTGTTATACAGACCGTATCAATATTGATTTTTATGAATGTGAAGAATAATTTCCATCTGAATGAACATGTTGGCCACATATTTGCTGGCTAATATTATCGTGGTATTATTCTTTTTATCTATCTACAGAGTACAAAAGGCCTACATATGTTTGTGATCGTATTTCATTCGATTCTGAAGGAGCTCGAGAAGGCAAATATTTCATTAATGAAGTGTATGTGTTCTGAGCTTGATAAATTTAATGTCCTTGTACCAGATTCGCCTCTCCACCACATTCAGATTTCAAGATCGTGTCTTCGATATAGAGTTATTTCCCTTAGTACGCAGGATTTATTGGACGCGTGATTCGGCTCATTTTTAGCTCACCAACTTTAGTTGTGTGAGCCTTTGGCATGGCTCGATCGGTCGGCGTCGTCGTCAGCGTACGTGTCCAATAATGTTAAAGCTTCTGTTTAGGTCACTTATTCGCCCTATTTCCATATCATGTCCTTTATAGTGCTGCAAAATGATGATTATTATCATTCTACCATGATTTAACCCCTCATACCATGCATTTTAAACATTTTCCTTCACATTTTTAGTTGCGTTTAGTTTTCTGTTTAGCTCAGAATTTCATGTTTAACTAAGTGTTTAGGTCAGCTTCTGTGCTCATTCTCTTCCCATGGCACTTATATTCATCATACGTGTTCCTCAGTATCATTGTTCCATGATTAACTCCTCATACCCTGCATTTTAAACATTTTCTTGACATTTGTAGTTGCGTTTAGTTTTCTGTTTAGCTCGGAATTTCATGTTTAACGTAGTGTTTAGGTCAGCTGCTGTGCTCCTTCTCTTCCCATGGCACTTATATTCATCATACGTGTTCCTCAGTATCATTGTTCCATGATTAACCCCTCATACTCTGCATTTTAAACATTTCTCTTGACATTTTTAGTTGCGTTTAGTTTTCTGTTTAGCTCGGAATTTCATGTTTAACCTAGTGTTTAGATCAGCTGCTGTGCTCCTTCTCTTCCCATGGCACTTATATTCATCATACACATTCCTCAGTATCATTGTTCCATGATTAACCCCCATACTCTGCATTTTAAACATTTTTCTGGACAGCTTTAGTTGCGTTTAGTTTTCTGTTTAGCTCGGAATTTCATGTTTAACTTAGTGTTTAGGTCAGCTGCTGTGCTCCTTCTCTTCCCATGACACTTATATTCATCATACATGTTCCTCAGTATCATTGTTCCATGATTAACCTCTCATACAATGCATTTTAAATATATTTCTTGACATTTTTAGTTGCGTATAGTTTTCTGTTTAGCTCAGAATTTCATGTTTAACTAAGTGTTTAGGTCAGTTGCTGTGCTCCTTCTCTTCTCATGGCACATATATATATATTCATCATACATGTTCCTCAGTATCATTGTTCCATGATTAACCCCTCATTCTCTACATTTGAAACATTTTTCTTGACATTTTTAGTTGCGTTTAGTTTTCTGTTTAGCTCAGAATTTCATGTTTAACTAAGTGTTTAGGTCAGCTGCTGTGCCCCTTCTCTTCCCATGGCCCTTATATTCATCACACGTGTTCCTCAGTATCATTGTTCCATGATTAACCCCTCATACCCTGCATTTAAACATTTTTCTTGGCATTTTGTGCATTATGACCTATGACCATTTACAAAAGTTTCGAACTTTCAAAAGTTATTCAGCTGTTCAAATGATTTGTTCCACGACATTATTTTATATTGAGTATTGTTCTGTTCGATCACAGTTACTGGGTACATCGTCAAAAGCAACGGTTTTCTAAAAAAAATACCCCTGATTATAATATAAAAAGAAGTAGACCAGGCTTTAATTTACAAGCCGATCGGCTCCATTCGGCGTTGAATATCTTTTCGTTTTAGTCACTCCGCATTTTTATTTAAAACAAATGGCTTCACGGCCGAATGGAGTCGATCCGATTTAAAACGATGTTTTTTTCCCAAGAAAACATGTGATAAACGTGAGGTATTAGCCCTATCAGCCAGGTTCATTAAAAAATGTTTATTGCTGCAATTTCGAAGCTACAAAGTCAACGATTTGAATAGTTTCAGTCAATAGCAAGTGTATTGGTTTATATCTCTGTTTATAGCAAAGCAAGTGGTGAGACGAAAAATGCACTCTACATAACTGTGTTTTTTTAATAATCGGGGTGTTATTTTGGAAAAAAAGTTTTCTTTTTGGCGACGAATTCATTAACTGGCAGAGTGCTAAATTATTTTTGATCATCAGAATTTGTTCACATGTCTTTGCTTTGTTACAATTTATGGGAGAGTACCAATAGGCATTCTCCCATAAATTGTAACAAGGCAAATCCTAAGCGACTAAATAATTTCACTTCAAAGGTAAACCGAAGCACATCCACTGAATATGAGGCTTTTAAGCGATGGTACCTATACTTCAAAGTAAAGCCCAAAAAGGGCTTCCAGCACTCTACCAGTTAACTGTGATTCGATTGGAAATTCGATTGGAAATTCGATTCGTTTTCTCCAATTCGATTCGATCAAAATCAGTAATTCGCAGGTCCCTGTTACTAACCGACATCTAACACTTTAATCCAGCCAAAATGTCCGGCAGGCAAAAAGTACCGTTGGATGGGGTGTCATACGCCTTTTTCACACTCCTGTGAAATGTACACTCTAAAATCATTTGGGTTGAAAATTAAACCAAATCAACTGGGTTGAGGAAATGTGAACCCAGTTGGGTTCATATTCACTCAACCCAGTTGATTTGGGTTGATTTTTAACCCAACTGATTTTAGAATGTATTTACGAGACTAATTGGTAATTGTTTCAGAGACCAGCGATTCACTGCTTTCTACTTCTGAGTCAACATCGGGGGCGTCTCGCAGACAAGTGATTGGGGTGGAGTGTCATACACCCTTTTTACACTCCTGGTCAACGTAACAACGAGAAGTCGGATGTTGCACTGGACTTCTCGTCCCCTGAGTTCCAATGTGTTCTATGTGCCTACTGGCACATAGCACACATTGGAACTCAGGGGACGTTCTGTCAATAGATATCGACATCGCTTCATGTATATGATGATGGTTTCCGTTGGAGGACAAGGTCTTTAAAAACATTTAAATACGCAGGCAGTAATTAAAGTACACAAGGCATTTCTGGGGAATTGTGGAGGACCAATCTAAGTTTTTAAACTAATACACTCACGTTTCGCCAGACAAACAAAAGTTCTGTTGCTTATGGCTCTTCGGGTCGCACAAACTGCGACATTTGCCTTTTTTAGAAGTGAACTGAAAGGGAAAGGATGTGCAGACGGTTACTAAATTTTATTTCCAACCTGATGATGCGGAATATATAGCCATTCTGATTGGTGTAGGAGCTCACAAGAGGTAACTTGTCGACCTGCACCATAGTATACTGTAATATGTCTTGTCCACAGTCATCCTATTTTTATTCAAATGATTCTCAGTGATGACATATATTATTCATCCTCTAGAAGTGATCGTTCGATAGCTGTCCCCAGTAGTGGTTTCCACAGACCTCGAAACTGTGGTAAAGGCACTCCTCTGTGGTCTCCAGACCGCAGCAACGAAACAGTATCCGTATTAAGCCAAAATGGACATGGGGCGGAGGGCTTAACTAAAAAAACTTACCTCATGTAAGCCTCTTATCCCCAAAATGAGAAATCCTCCGGATGTCTAGGAACTAAGGGCCATCACCACCAAATTAAGGTTTTGTTAGAAAATTAAAAGCTGATTTTTATGACCGTAAAGAATTTTTTCTCTCTGAATAAACATGTTGGCCACATATTTGCGGGATAATATTACCGTGGTATTTTTCCATTGGTTATATCTACACAGATTACAATACATACTTTTATCACTGTATTTCATTCGCGCCCGAAGGAGCGCTAGAAGGCAAATGTTCCAGTCATTAAATATGTGAGTCCTGGGCTTGATCAACTCTGTTTCCTCATACCAGAGTCACCACCATTCAATTCCGATTTCCAAGATCGTGTTTAATATAGAGTTATTTCCCTTAGTACGCAAGTTTTTCGAAATATTATTTGAAACATTTTTTTGAGAGCATTAATCGGCTTATTTTTATCGCCGGATTCATTGGCAAACAAAAGACTTTGAAATTTAAAATTATGTCACATATTTATACCGCATTCGCAATGGGAGACCGGGATCTTATAGTCGGGTTTATTTTCCGAAAAGTCCAAGTTTTTGTGCTGGGCAACCGGTTAATGATACAATGAATAGTTGTTGGGGAAAAACAGAAACGACTGGTAAACTGAGAATATGACATGAAACTTTATCCCATACAGTGTGGTTACTTTCAATGTATACGATGGTGTCCAAGTTACTAGACCCAATTTATAACCACTTATTAATCCTTCTAACATTCTGTTTCTGAACAGAGTTTTCGTTTACAATTCTTCATTCAACAAATGACCAATAAACTAGTTCTCTCATGTCCCATAGACATTCATATTTTGGATGTTATTTTGACTATCAGTAATAATTTTTAGGACGGATAACCCGATGAATGTGGTAAGTCGACTAAATGGTTATTGAGTATTATACGGCAAATATGCAGACGAAAATAATTTGCGTATTGTTCTGGGTAGAAACTAAACTGATTTGTAGCGGTAACAGTGTTTGTAGAGATGTAGCTACAACTGTACAACAGTTGTAGCTACATCTCTAGAAACACTGTTACCACTACAGCTGTTTCAATTTATTGTGCATTATGACCTATGACCATTTACAAAAGTTTCGAACTTTCAAAAGTTATTCAGCTGTTCAAATGATTTGTTCCACGACATGATCACATTATTTTATATTGAGTATTGTTCTGTTCGATGACAGTTACATCGTCAAAAGCAACGGTTTTCTAAAAAAATACCCCTGATTATTATATAAAAAGAAGTAGACCAGGCTTTAATGTACAAGCCGATCGGCTCCATTCGGCGTTGAATATCTTTTCGTTTTAGTCACTCCGCTTTTTTATTTAAAACAAATGGCTTCACGACCGAATGGAGTCGATCCGATTTTAAACGAAGTTTTTTCCCAAGAAAACATGTGATAAACGTGAGGTATTAGCCCTATCAGCCAGGTTCATTAAAAAATGTTTATTGCTGCAATTTCGAAGCTACAAAGACAACGATTTGAATAGTTTCAGTCAATAGCTAGTGTATTGGTTTGTATCTCTGTTTATAGCAAAGCAAGTGGTGAGACGAAAAATGCACTCTACATAACTGTGTTTTTTTAATAATCGGGGTGTTATTTTGGAAAAAAAGTTTTCTTTTTGGCGACGAATTCATTAACTGGTAGAGTGCTAAATTATTTTTGATCATCAGAATTTGTTCACATGTCTTTGCTTTGTTACAATTTATGGGAGAGTACCAATAGGCACTCTCGCATAAATTGTAACATGGCAAATCCTAACCGACTAAATAATTTCACTTCAAAGGTAAACCGAAGCACATCCACTGAATATGAGGCTTTTAAGCGATGGTACCTATACTTCAAAGTAAAGCCCAAAAAGGGCTTCCAGCACTCTACCAGTTAACTGTGATTCGATTGGAAATTCGATTCGTTTTCTCCAATTCGATTCGATATTCGATTCGATCAAAATCAGTAATTCGCAGGTCCCTGTTACTAACCGACATCTAACACTTTAATCCAGCCAAAGTGTCCGGCAGGCAAAAAAAGTACCGCTGTACGCTAAAAACTAAAGTGTTAAAAACTACACTTGAAGTGCTGTATTTAACACTTACTAAGTGCTGAACTAGCACTTTGTTCAAGTGTAGATATCCCAGAACTTGACAGGTGTTGACAATAATACCACTTGACAAGTGTAATATCGCGACACTTAAAAGGAAACAACGCAGATGACGCGGATCAGGCTCGAACTATCGAGCCTGATCCGCGTCATCTGCGTTGTGTCCTTTTAATTATGTATCCACCAAGCGCAAATCAAATTATGGACGATTCTGGAAGAACCACCAATACTAGACACATGGGAAGTGCCATCCATTCAAGTTTCAGATGTCTGACGATTGTAATGTCTAAGTGCTTAGAGCATTGCACTTTGAGTGTTAAAATCAAACCCTAAGAGTTAGAATGGGTTTAACACCCTGAAAGTGTCAGTTTTAACACTTTAGTTTTTAGTGTGTGGATGGGGTGTCATACGCCTTTTTCACACTCCTGGGAAACGTACACTCTAAAATCATTTGGGTTGAAAATTAAACCAAATCAACTGGGTTGAGGAAATGTGAACCCAGTTGGGTTCATATTCACTCAACCCAGTTGATTTGGGTTGATTTTTAACCCAAATGATTTTAGAATGTATTTTCGAGACTAATTGGTAATTGTTCCAGAGACCAGCGATTCACTGCTTTCTACTTCTGAGTCAACATCGGGGGCGTCTCGCAGACTAGTGATTGGGGTGGAGTGTCATACACCCTTTTTACACTCCTGGTCAACGTAACAACGAGAAGTCGGATGTTGCACTGGACTTCTCGTCCCCTGAGTTCCAATGTGTTCTATGTGCCTACTGGCACATAGCACACATTGGAACTCAGGGGACGTTCTGTCAATAGATATCGACATCGCTTCATGAATATGATGATGGTTTCCTTTGGAGGACAAGGTCTTTAAAAACATTTAAAGACGCAGGCAGTAATTAAAGTACACAAGGCATTTCTGGGGAACTGTGAAGGACCAACCTAAGTTTTTAAACTAATTACTCACTTTTCGCCAGACAAACAAATCGTCTCTTGAGTTCCAATGTGTTCTATGTGCCTACTGGCATATAGAACACATTTGAACTCAGGGGACGAAATGTCCAATTGCTTATGGCTAGTCGGTTCGCACAAACTGTGACGTTTTCCTTTTTCATAAGTGAACTGAAAGGCAAAGGATATGCAGAAGGTTATTATATTTTATGTCCAACCTGATGATACGGAACATATAGCCATTCTAGGAGCTCACAAGAGGTAACTTGTGGACCTGCACCATAGTACACTGTAATATGTCTTATCCACAGTCATCCTATTTTTATTCAAGTGATTCTCAGTGATAACGCATATTATTCATCCTCTAGAAGTGATTGTTCGTTAGCTGTCCCCAGTAGTGGTTTCCGCAGGCCTCGAAATTTTGGTAAAGGTACTCCCTTGTGGTCTTCAGACCGCAGCACCGAAACAGTGTCCGTATTAAGCCAAAATGGACGTGGGGCGGGGGCTTAACTAAAAAAAATACCTCATACAGGCCTCTTATTCCCAAAATGAGAAATCCTCGGGATGTCTAGGAACTAAGGGCCATCACCACCAAATTAAGGTTTTGTTAGAAAATTAGAAGCTGATGTTTATGACCGTAAAGAGTTTTTCCTCTCTGAATAAACATGTTAACCACATATTTGCGGGATAATATAACGGTGTTATTTTTCCATTGGTAACATCTGCACATATTACAATACACACTTTTATGACTGTATTTCATTCACTCCTGATCGCTAGAAGGCAATTGTTCCAGTCATTAAATATGTGAGTCCTGGGATTGATCAATTTGTTGTCCTCGTACCAGAGTCTCACCACCATTCAATTCCGATTTCAAGATCGTGTTTAATTTAGAGTTATTTCCCTTAGTACGCAAGTTTTTCGAAAGTTTTTTTGAAACATTTTCTTGAGAGCATAAATCGGCTTATTTTTATCGCTGGATTCACTGGCAAACAAAACACTTTGAAATTTAAAATTATGTTACATATTTATACCGCATTCGCAAGGGGAGACCGGGATCTTTAGTCGGTTTTATTTTCCGAAAAGACATAGTTTTTGTGCTGGGCAACCAGTTAATGGTATAATGAGTAGTTGTTGGGGAAAAACAGAAACGACTAGTAAACCGAGAATGTGACATGAAACTTTATCCCATACATTGTGGTTACTTTCAAAGTATACGGTGGTGTCCAAGTTACTAGACCCAATTTATAACCACTTATTAATCCTTCTAACCTACTGTTTCTGAAAGAAGTTTTCGTTTACAATTCTTCATTCAACAAATGACCAATAAACTAGTTCTCTCATGTCCCACAGACATTCATATTTTGGATGTTATTTTGACTGTCAGTAATAATTTTTGGGGCGGATAACCCGATGAATGTGGTAAGTCGACTAAATGGTTATTGGGTAATTGGCAATTCTTTCAGACAACAGCGAAACACTGTTTTTTTTATTTCAGAGTCAACATCGGGGGCGTCGCGCAGATGAATGAATGGGAGTGGGCTGTAATACACCTTTTTACACTCTTGATCAACGTACCAATGAGACTTCGGATGTTAAACTGGAGTTTTGTCAATAGATAGGCTATCGATAGCGCGTCGTGTATATGATTATGGTTACCGTTGGAGGAGAAGGCCTTTAAGAGCATCTAGATACGGAAGTGGAGATTGAAGTACACAAGACATTTCTGGGGAATTGTGGAGGAATAAACAGAGTTTTTATACTCATTACTCACTTTTCGTCACACAAACAACTGTTTAATTGCTTATGGCTCGTCGGGTCGTATAAACTGTGACATTTGCCTCTTTCATCGGGGAGCTGAAAGGGAAAGGATGTGCAGTAGCTTACTATATTTTATGTCCAACCTGATGATACGACACAAATGAGAATTATGATTTTTGTAGGAGCCTACGAACCAAAGAATGTCAGCGAGTCAGCGACCTGCACCATACTGTAATGTGTCTTCTCGATGGCCAGCCTATTTTTATTAAATTTATTCTCAGTTATGACGCGTATTATTCATTCACCAGAAGAGATAATTCGTTAGCTGTCCACAGTTCCGATTCCCACTGGCCCTGTAACCGTTGTCTTGGTTCTCCCCTGTGCAAAACACACCGTATCAATATTTTTATGAATGTAAACAATAATTTCTCTCTGAATGAAGATGTTGGCCACATATTTGCGGGCTAATATTATCGTGGTATTTTTCCATTTATCTATTTGTACAAACTTTAAAAGGCCTACATATGTTTGTGATCGTATTTCATTCGATTCTGAAGGAGCTCGAGAAGGCAAATATTTCACTAATGAAGTGTATGTGTTCTGAGCTTGATAAATTTAATGTCCTTGTACCAGATTCGCCTCTCCACCACATTCAGAATTCAAGATCATGTTCAATATAGAGTTATTTCCCTTAGTACGCAGGATTTATTGAACGCGTGATTCAATCATTTTTATCGTTGGAATCACCATCACACAAATTATTTTGAAAGCTAAAGTTCTGGAAAAACAGTAACAATTGGTAAACGGAGGTTGTGACATGAAACTTAACCTCACAAATTGTAGTCACGTTCAAAGCATATCTCGTCACACAAACAAATGTTAACCCGTCTTACATTCTGTTTCTAAGCAGAGTTTCCAATAACAATTCTGCATTCAACAATTGAATAAATCCATTTAGCATTGGAAGAGAGGTTTTGTAAAACCATTTAGTCTACAGCACTTTGTGCTGTGCAAATAAAGTAGTTCTTTTCAGTTAATTGCGTCGGCTGTTCGTTAACTGCAAACTTTTGCTTTGCCTCCAAAATTGTCCATAAAATTTCGAAAGGATTGAATTTGAATTTATTCAATTCTTTCCAGAATTGTATTAAACTTTTAAGACAAATATTTTCCAGATATACATGTCCAATAAACAGCCCCCCTCACGTTCCACTGAGATTCATATTTTGGGTGTTATTTTGACAGTTGTTGATGTTAGGTCTTCAGTAATAATTATTGAAATGGATAACGCAAAGCTAATATAGAGGATATCTAGTGTTTTTGAGTGGATACCGAAAATTACCTCATTATCCCATGAGTGACAGAGGCAAATGATTAATGACCATTTATCTCGGTCACAAGTGAGATAATTTTCGGTATCCACTCAAAAACACTAGATTTTCTTTTTGTTATACGCTTTTTATAAGAATCTGATAAGTGCACAGAAATTCGCTAGGTGTCCAATCCAAGATGGCCAGCACACTGAAAAGCATGTGGTTTTGAGCTCACGTTAGCCAGGACCCTGAAGTGATGGCATGAATCACGTGACCCATGATGTCATTTTGTGCTTCTATGGTAACCCGCGTATGCCGTAATGTCATAACGTCATTTACCGCCATTACCATGGTAATGGGTTTTCTAAGTGTGCATGTTGTTAGGGTGTTGGGTATTTCCGTCGTCCATTTTGTTTACTGGATGCCGCTACCTCGGTTCCTTTGGCGGCACGTGATTTCAATCAGACCCCAGACCTCTAAAACAGCGGAGGCTTGTTCTGGAAGCATGTTCGAATATATGAGAGTACATCTAATTACCCAACTACCCAAAATTACCCTAACAGATCCCAAACTCTTCCCCATAACTCCAATTCTGTTCTTTCATTTCTACAGAGGTAGTACGTCATGCTATAATTCCTTAAACGGAGGGTAGCATTCAAGAGTATTAATTTTGCTGGCTTGAAGTCCTTCAGAGTTCTCGTTTTTCTGCCCTTTTCCACCTAGACCGCATTCTGTTCTGCACAATCTGCCAACTTCTGTCCTGCTGGTTACCCCTATTTGTCTCTGATCCTGTACTGATCTCTGTCCTCGCTCGTCGAAGTCTTAGAATGTCCAATCTTAGTTCGATCACTACACAGGATACATAGAACGAGATGGAAGATCACAAGAGAACATAAGAATAACTAACATTGTAAATTCACCTTTATTTTGATACATTTATATTCTAAAACCCCCTTTTCATAGAATAGAATCAAACAATTTGTTGGTACAGTTTCATTGTTCATTATTAATCGATTAAGGTGTCTTTTTCGACGGAAAAATCTCTTAGGCTCTCATCGTATTCATCCTGGAACGATGGATAACCATCTGGTCACGGACTGTTGATTGGTCTCCAATGGAGCTTCTTTCTTTGTGTTTATTTAGTCTTGCTGCTTTACTTTGGCTAGGTCCTTGATCCTCGAAAGCAGGTAGCTTAACTGTGTTGGTAGCTTTTTGCGATCAGCAGCTTAACATCTTTGGTTGCTGGAAGGTATGTAGGTTCATATCTTCGTTCTTGTGAGATAGAATTTCATCTGTCTTCGTAATTTTGCTCTTATGAGAGGCGACTTCGTCTGTCTTCAGAAATTCGTTATTCTGTGTGACAGCATCGTTCTTGAATCGGTCAGTAGTTTGAGTGGCAACTTCATTCTTCTGAATTTGTTCATGACTCGTTCTGCTGATGTTTGTTTTTCATTTGTTTATTTTTGACTGATGGTTGTTCATAGCATCGTCTCGTTGTTGCAGCAATAGCTGTGCACTGGTTTCGGACTCTGTTCTTGACCCAGTCCACCTTTCGATTCTCTTTGTCCATTTCATGAGAATTCAGCTTCAAGCTGGCATTGATTTTGAAGATTTGTATGTGTATGTCTTTAATCAGATTGTCGTAGAGTGATGGTGTTTGTGTTTACAATGGTGCATAGATTAGAAGATGAAAGATCTTCAAAAACTTTGTCAATCAGCAGTCCGTGATCAGATGTTTGTTCAACATACCAGGAACAAGAAGACGAAAACAAAAGAACTAATACCACTCAGCAATAAAAGAATGTCTTGAAGAAATGAATGTGAACAATGAACAAAGTGATTGTATACTGAGAGCAATGTAATTTAAGGATGCAGTTGTATCAGAATAAAAGTGAAATTTGAATATTATATATTCTAATGTTGTACTTTTCAACTATCCCTTATTTGATTTAATCGTAGACCCCAAGACCCCCCAAACCACCGATCTCTACAGCCATGATTCTATTCTCAGACAAAACATCGCCATGTCGGAAATATTCTCAATACATGTGTCGGGATGGGGAAATGCGGGGCGACTCGTGCTTCGACCTCATTGAGGGAGTCTCTTATTACGCTCGTGGCATCATATGATTAAAAACGAACTGATACTTCTTGGTCTATGTATCTTGTGGAGTAATGATTGTGGGTGGAGTTTTGCTAAATGGAGCGACCCGATTGGAAATTCTAAAACTTGGACGAAGGCAGAGGTCGAGGTAGGCCCAGACGCAGCTTGAGGTAACAGGGTGTAGCCAGTACGTGGCAGGCTGAAACACGTAATAGATAGAAGACAGCAAAAAACAAAAAGAGAATTCTGAAAGAATTCGAACCACCAAAAATACCCTCCATTGAATAGAACCCAACGTTTTAGGCCGTATAGCATTGCATGTCACCAAGAAAGGAATGAAAAAAGGGGTTCTTGGAGTTTTGAGAGAATGTTTGGGGTCTATTAGAGTAAGTTTTGGTAGTTGTCGAATCATGCATCCAATAACAACCTAGACGCGTCACCCCACCAAGAGGCACAGCGCATTCACAGTTACATCACACATCATCACGGTAATAACCGTAATGGTTATACAATGTGACTGCTTACATTTGCTACCGTGAAAACTCAAAATGACGCCACCGGTCACGTGACTTATGACGCCACTACCGCGATTCGGCAAACGTGGGCTCAAAACCACATGCTGTGCCACTGGTTTCCAACTGAAATTGGCCACCTAGCGGATTTTCATACATGCGTTTGCGAGTTATATCACTTTCCATTCCATTTTTCAACACCCTTAAATCATCAAAACCACTTTAAAAACATGGATCGCGAAGATAATCGTGGCTAACCTATTTTCGCTCTATTTCGTGGTGGATCTCGTCTAGTTGGCCCCCTAACTGACTTCCCTGAAAGTTTCGCAAGATATACCCATTTCCGTTTTATTCAGAACACACGAGTTTTGGAAACACACCACTTTCAAATCCTGGGTTATGGACAGTACTCTCCACACCCCTGTTTACCCCAATACCACGCGGCCATCTTGGATTTGGCCGCCTAGTTGACTTACCCTAATACCCCTGTGCATTTCATTCAGCACCCTCGTATTACCTAAGGCACATCTTCAGGCCTTGGATCGGAATACGCGATTTTTCCCAGTACTATTTTGCAGTTTGTATAACCGGGTGGCTGGCCACAAAGAAATTTCATACCGGGGATCTCACTTCAGAAACTATTGAGATTAAACGCCTTTAAACCATGTAACAAAAGTATTCACTGGACTCCAGCTTACATGTAATACAGTGTGCTGATGGGAGCTGGTAGACAAACTCTCCGTTAAACGTTCTTGCACCTGGTTATCAGGATTAAATTATTATTATAAATATATTATAAACATCCTTTTATGTGTACAGTTTGCAAGTAACATTATTAAAATAGAACAATGAACATTGGTAGCTATGAAAACAACATGTAAACTCTTGTATTAATCATGTGGGCATTGTAATGGATTGTATGTGTGAATTCATCCCTACATGCTTCAGTTCATCTATTCCTTAGCCCGTTATTTTCAAAGTAGCTGAATTAACCCATTATTTCTCAACTACATATTTTAGCCTTGCGATATTAAGTCGTCGTCTCTAAACATATGCCCCCCCCCCCCCCCCCTGTAATTTGGATACATCGTTCCTGACTATTTAAGTAGTCAGGAGTGCTCCATTTTTTACAATACTAAACATAATAAGTGAAAGAAACAACCTGACTACACCCAATAAGTAACACAGATGAACATGTTATAAGTGCCCAGGATTTTATCCACTAAATCAAGTAGACCAGTGTTGTTCTGTTTGGTTTCTTATAACAGATGGTGCCGATTAGAAAGACACTTGTTGTAAGGCACCATCACTATACTCTACACAGAAGATTTTTAACCTGTGGTGAAATGTTTCCATATAAAATGTCCACTATTTCATTTGGATCTCAATATAAGTTTTGTCGTTTTTTAAACACCGAGCCACAGGCGAGGTGTTTAAATGAGACATCCAGGTATTAAATCTCCATATACCATACATGTTGGCGGAGATAACGTTTTTATCCCGTTTGAAACACAATAGAAACATAGTGGAGAAAAATCTGTGGACGCGTTGGAGCAAATTCGTGAATCACTCTTCAGTTTTTACAAACGCAGAAGACAAGATATAGAGTTACATCCCTTGGGTCGTTAAAGAAACGATCAGCAGTATTTTGATGACATTTCGTCCCATGTGTTCCAATGTGTTCTCTGTGCCAACTGGCACAGAGAACACATTAGCACTCAGGGGACGAATTATTTGCTCTTATTTTGTTTTTCTCAAGTTATTTCATTTTAATTATTCGACTATTTAATTTATAACGACAAGATATGATCGAATTGTTGGAAATCTGATGATATTTGCGACTATTTTTCGTTTTTTTTGGTTCGATTTTTATATCGAGGCGAGCAAACGCGAAAAGCTTTCGTTTGAACAACACCCCCCCCCCCCCCCCCCCCCCGATGTTTCGCGTGCGCTTATACCCTGGATGTTGCACGCTCTCATATACCTTGGATCCTGGTTGCACCCTTTGCTATGTCTATTTGTCCAAGGCATTCTGACCTGTCAAAAGACAGAATTTACAAGGACAAAACCTTTTATTCGTGTTCGTGATTCTGCAGCAAGAAAGAGTTTCTGACCTGACAATTCGGTAAATTCATACAAACCGAATTAGCATCAGTCTTGTCCACTTTATTTTCCGATGTTAATTTCTTGTCGCTGGATGAGACACTCAGTTTCTCACTGTTTAATTTTCGCATAGTTTTGTCACCTAAGGCATAAATGGTCTTCAGAACGACTTCTACCTAGTTACTCGCCCTTTTTCGTCGCCATGATCAGAACATTAGATTACCCCGATTTCACAACGCTTACAGGTGTGCCCAAATCAGGGAAGGTGTGAAGATATCAAGAATGATTCTCTGTGCCACTTCTACATTTGAGACTAATTTCTATCATAATTTGACCACAGAAACATAAAGGAAGGCTTGGCAATAAAACATATAACATGATAAGATCATTATTTCTGGTTTTAATGTGGCCAAATTTGGGCAAAACGGTGTGCACAAAATAAAAGAATTTGAAGGCCTGGCTCAGATTACACGTCAAAGTAGCCCTTCTTTGCATAACGAGGGTTTATCTGTCGACATGTCTGATGCAGCATAGGCATCTTGAGTGGGTCCACTAATGCCATATGGTTGAATGCTTTTATCCTCAAGTTAACAACCCACGTTAGGCTTCTTCTCAATATTCGAAACAGAAGCATAATGATCCTTCTAAACATTTCCACTGTTTCCACAGACGTAAACGTTTCTTTATAAATGAAATCTTCCCCACTCTTTCGGTCTCGGGAGCGTTTTGCTGCTGATATCGGTTTCTTGACACAAGATGCTAGTTTCTTCTACTTAAGCAAAAGACTGATCTTCTGTGTTTCTGCTTGAAGTTCCTAAGAGGGTTCTTTATCTCTCCAGGTTTAACCCTTTACCCAACGTAACGGCCAAAACCGGCCAGCGCTATTCTCAAAAATCGCCAATTAATTTTTATTATTTTTTAATTTTTTGTCTCAAAAACATAGGTTATGACCCCTCATTGGAACGAGCTCGTCGAGCTCGTTCCAGTGAGGGGTCATAACCTATGTTTTTGAGACAAAAAATGAAAAAAATTAGTTATTCAATCATTTTTTGGCAAGTGTCGTCTGCTTTTCATGTTAGGTAAAGGGTTAAGCTACGCAGCTGGTCCTCGATATTTAGGGGAATCACACTGTGCATACCTTACTCAGAAATGTCCTTCCGATATCAAAAAGTGAGATAACAAATCACCGTAAGCCCACATCACTCCACCAAATCACCGATAACTGGGTGAGTAGGTACGAAGAAATTTTGTAGCGGGGATCTCACTTCAGAAATTATTGATGCTAAAAGTCTTCACACAAAATAACAAATTTACTCCCTGTTTCCCAGCATACAAATAATATAAAGTGCTGATGGGAGCTTGCAGCCAAACTCTCCGTCAAATTTCTTGCACTGGGCTATCCGAATTAAATTATTTACAAAAGTTAACAGTATATTTTGTGTACAATTTCCTAATAACATTAGTAAAATAGAACAAAAAAGAACGTTGATATCTATGGAAATAACCTGTAAACTCCTGTTTTAATCAAGTGGGCATTGTAATAGATCGTGTGAGTGAAAAAAATATCTTGATGCGTTGATTCGTCTCTTCGTTAATTAAATTAGCCGGTTATTATCGAAGTGACTGAATGTAACCCATTGTTTCTGAAGTCATGATTTTAGTCTGGTGATATTTACCTAAAAAGTTATAATTAATCTTCCCCCTGAAAAGGGCTAAACAATTTCCCCTAAAAGCCCTAGACATATTGTAGTTCTCACTCACAATAGCCATTTGTTGTTTGGTATATTTGTCCATGGACAGGGAATATCAGCAAGTACAATTTTTACCTTGCAAATCGCGTTATGACAAACTGGAAAAATACACCAGCTCTTATTTAAAAAGAAGTGGCCCTCTGAAATATAACCATTATTTTCAAAAAATGCGGCAATATAGTGATAATCTCCGTCCGTACGTACGTCTGTACGTCCTTACGCCCGTCCGTCCATCCGTCCGTACGTCACACCCCGAAAGGCTCCTAAGGTATTCAATTCGAAACATTTAAACTATGCTAAGGTGTTCAGGTAGATGTGCATGAAGGTTTCGGAAATTTGATTTGGCCTCAAGTGCTTCCCGTGCAACCACTTTTATCGTTAGAAAATCAGTTTTCATCGAAAGGCTCCAAGGGTTTTTAATTCGAAACGTCAAAACTATGCTAAGGTGTTCAGGTAACATCTCTAGATTTGCATAAAGGTTTCGGAATATTGATTTGGCCCCCAGGTGGTTCCAGTGGATCCACTTTTATTGTTAGAAAATCAATTTTCATCGAAAGGCTCCTATGGTATTTAATTCGAAACGTTTAAACTATGCTAAGGTGTTCAGGTAGCATCTCTAAATGCGCATGAAGGTTTTGGAATTTTTATTTGGCCCCAAGTGGTTCCCGTGGAACCACTTTTATCATTAGAAAATCAGTTTTCATAGAAAGGCTCCTAGGGTATTTAATTCGAAACGTTTAAACCATGCTAATGTGTTCAGGTAACATATCTAGATGTGCATGAAGGTTTCGGAATTTTGATTTCACCCCATGTGGTTCCAATGGAACCACTTTTATTGTTTGAAAATCCGTTTTCATCGAAAGGCTCCTAAGGTATTCAATTCGAAATGTTTAATCTATGCAAATGTGTTCAGGTAGCATCAACAGATGTGCATGAAGGTTTCGGAATTTTGATTTGGCCCCATGTAGTTCCAGTGGAACCACTTTTATCATTAGAAAATCAGGTTTCATCGAAAGGCTCCTATAGTATTTAATTCGAAACGTTTAAACTATGCTAAGGTGTTCAGGTAGCATCTCTAAATGCGCATGAAGGTTTTGGAATTTTTATTTGGCCCCAAGTGGTTCCCGTGGAACCACTTTTATCATTAGAAAATCAGTTTTCATAGAAAGGCTCCTAGGGTATTTAATTCGAAACGTTTAAACTATGCTAATGTGTTCAGGTAACATATCTAGATGTGCATGAAGGTTTCGGAATTCTGATTTCACCCCATGTGGTTCCAATGGAACCACTTTTATTGTTAAAAAATCCGTTTTCATCGAAAGGCTCCTAGGGTATTTAATTCGAAAAGTTTAATTTATGCAAATGTGTTCAGGTAGCATCACTAGATGTGCATGAAGGTTTCGGAATTTTGATTTGGCCCCATGTAGTTCCAGTGGAACCACTTTTATCATTAGAAAATCAGGTTTCATCGAAAGGCTCCTAGGGTATTTAATTCGAAACGTTGAAACTATGCTAAGGTTTTCAGGTAACGTCTCTAGATATGCATGAAGGTTTCAGAATTTTGATTTGGCCCCGGGTGGTTCCAGTGAAACCACTTTTATTATTATAAAATCAGTTTTTACTGCAAGGCTCCTAGGGTATTTAATTCGAAACGTTTAAACTATGCTAATGTGTTCAGGTAGTATCTCTAGATGTCCATGCAGGTTTTGGAATTTTGATATGGCCCCAAGTGGTTCCGGTGGAACCACTTTTATCGTTGGAAAATTAGTTTTCATCGAAAGGCTCCTAGGGTATTTAATTCGAAATATTCAAACTATGCTAATGTGTTCAGGTAACATCTCTAGATGTGCATGATGGTTTCGGAATTTTGATTTGGCCCCAAGTGGCTCCGGTTTGACCCCAAATCAATATAATAAGGAGAATGCCCCATAACATGTATTAATGCACAAATATAGTGTATCAGGTACATACGAGCGGAAATGCGGTGATACACCATTGTGTGCTTTGCACACAAATCACTCTATCTAGTTCAGTTTGTGGCAGTGCAGCTTTTAGTAGTATAGCACGTATGAATCGTGCCTGATTATCCGGACTTTTGCCGGTGCAACTAGTGTTAAATTCCCATAGGAACCGAACTTTTGCCGGTGCAACTTTTGCCGGTACAAAAGTACGGCCCCTTTCAGCTAGATCCGGAATACTGTACGTATTGCATATATAGTATGCTATGGCATGTATAGTGATATATGTACACATGGGGCTATAGGTATATATTATGGGTAAGTGATGGAAAGATGATGGGAAAATTGGGTTTTCTTGAAAGTTTTTCCCGCGAAACGGTTGACGTTGCTATTGACGTCGTGACGTCATGATACGCGCGCGACGTCATAGAGATGCTGACCGCTATTATTGTCCAGTATACAATCTGACATAACGTTATTCGGGTCAGTGGATGTCGGACTTCTCATGTGGGGTGGCGGCGATATGGTAGTGGTGGTATATATAGACAATAAACATATAGTGTGTTTTTATATCTGTGTTATACAACGAGTTGAAATATGGTTTATTTTTTCGAGGCTTCGCCGAGAAAAAATAAACCATATTTCAACGAGTTGTATAACACAGATATAAAAACACACTATATGTTTATTGTTTTTTATCTGATAACAAACAGACACCCGTCTCGTGCGTCTACCCGACTTATATATGCTTCCCACGGGCCTCCAAAGAAAACCAGTCTACGAGACAAAAGAAATAGGACAAGACGCATAGAGTTGTGTCCCTTACATTACAAAATCGATGACGGCGATTGTAAAGTGCGATTGCACTTCTTGCATCATGTAACTGCGCTGGAACAAAATAAATTTCAACTATTTTATTAGCAGTAACAAAACGGTGTTTCAGTAGAGTTATTCTTTTTTTGACATAGTTCCAGTTTTCTTCCGTGTTTTATGCTGTAGTCCCAATATAACAAATAATTTTGCGTTTGTTTACAATTTTTACGAAGTGCTTTTTTTCAGGTAGAGCAGACGAACTTTTAATTAGCGCAGTTCCGCGAGTACTTTTGATCGAGGCCGTGACTATAAATAGTTCGCAGTCGCCGCATACTAATTACTATTAACATTCAAGTAATTTCTACAATGTTTTGAAGCAAAATTTTAGGTTGCCTTTACTGAAGCAAAATAAATAAGAAATGACACCATCAGAGGATTTTGACAAAGTGCAATAAGCGTACAATTAAAACCTGCCCTGTGATATAACGATGTTTCATGAATGAATGAATGAAAATGGAATTGAAAGAGGTCAGAGGTCGTTCGCATAAATTATAATTATATACAACACCCGTTGTATATACTTCAAGTATATACAACGGTTGTTATACTCTATGGTTATCAGATAAATCCATGTAGATCCCAAGTTAGCCCTTAGTACTATTAATCCACCGTATGCTTCATATTATCCTATGTCTGCTATAGCCAAGTCAAGCAGTAGGGTGGGTGGGTGGTAGTGAGGTATTGCGAGATAGTCATTGGTGGTTTAGATTGGCAGTACAGGATGAATGATCTGTTGGTCTATTACCCCCTTAGTACCATTCACCTACCGAATCCTTTGTATTATCTTATGGCTGGTATTGGTAGTTTAGTGTTAGGCCAGGCAGTATTATACTAGGTTGTTTAGAACGGGTGGCATGGGATGCATGGTATATACCCCTGTAGGTCCAGTCCTCGATATTATTAACCAGCCGATTGCTTTGTACTATTCAATGACTGGTATAGGGAGTACGTTATGGCAGGTCAAGTGGTATTGTGGGGTGGGGGTGGGGGTGGGGGTAATGCCTGGCAGTATAGAACTGCGGTATAGTATGGACAATATATACCTCTGTGGGCCCCTGCAGGTCCTATGTTAGCCCTTAGTACTATTAATTCACCTGATGCTTCATGTTATCCTATGACTGGTATAGGTAGTATGCAATGCTAGGCATAGGGGTATTGTGGGTAGGGGTACTGCCTGGTAGTTTAGAACGGTACTATAGTATGGGCTGTATATACACCTATAGGTCCCCTGTTAGTGCTTGGTACTATTAACCAACCGATTGCTTTGTTTTATTATATGGCTGGTGTATGTAGTACGTTATGATAGATCTAGTGATTTTGTTGGGGTGGGGGTAATGCCTGGCAGTATAGAACAACAGTATAGTATGGACAATATATAGCTCTGTGGCCCCCCGACAGCCGTTGATACTACTAATCGACTTAATGCTTTATGTCACCCCATAACTAATATAGGTAGTATGTAATGTGGGGCCAGACGTTATTGTGGGTGGGTGGGTGTAATGCATGGTCGCCTAGTGTGGTAGTGTAGGATGTACGCGTTCTCCCCCTAAGGTCCCATGTTAGTCCTTTGTACTATTAATCCGCCTAATGCTTCATGTTATTCTATAACTTGTATAGGTAGTATGTAATGCTAGGCCAAGGGGTACTGTGGGTAAGTGTAATGCCTGATGTCAAAACACGGAATCCAAATTTTACGGACTCGGCTAGGAATCTCAATAACGGAATGCCTTATATGTATACAGGGGAAATCTGATTCAACCTTGATCAATGTTATAGTCGAGACTGAGATAGGTATAGCTAGGAAGTAATGGATGAGATATGGGGCAGAATAACGGAAGCCAATAGTACTGGTACAAAGCCGCAATGGAACAAGTCTGTTGTAGAAGCTAATGATAGGACAGATAGGCCATAGACCTGTAATGACATTGGAGCTTTGGCGACAAGTTGGAAGCTGTTGGTAAGACTACATTAGACCCATTGAGGGCTTTTACATAGCCTAATGCGACAAAAAAAGGGATTCTCCAAAAGGTATCCTCGATAGGTATCCTCAATAGGTATCCTCATATAATGCAATACCAGGCCATAGGTATCCTCAAATACCCGTATGTGCCTATGTGATAGGGCATATTGTGTCACATTGTGCCTTTTCACATAAGCACATATGACAAAAAGGGATTCTCCAGTAGGTGTCCTCGATAGGTATCCTCAAATAATACAATACCAGACCAAAAGTATCCTCAAATACCCGTATGCGCCTATGTGATAGGGCACATTGTGTCACATTGTGCCTTTTCACATAAGCACATATCGGCACATAAAGCATGTGCCTTTGTGCTAGGGCACATTGTGTCACATTGTGCTTTTTCACATAGGCACATACGGGTATTTGAGGATACGTTTGGTCTGGTATTGTATTATTTGAGGATACTTATCGAGGACACCTACTGGAGAATCCCTTTTTGTCATATGTGCTTATGTGAAAATGGTCGAATTGAATCCCGAATCGAATCAGGCAGAAGATTTTGAAGAGAATCAAATCTCGAATCAAATCTCACAACTCTTCAAATATTGCACCTCGTTATGACCAAAAATATTGCCAATCTCCGCTCAAGTATTGTATTCAACGGCGGCTACTCGTCGGCTTGGGTGAGTCGGTCAAAATAGCGGAATATTCTTGGACGGAAGCCAAACCTCCATGAACTCTTCTCCAGTCATCAGGTCTCCTGTACAGGACAACCCTCCAAACCCTCCCTTCCTCCCTCCCTTCTTCCTGTACAGGAGACCTGATGACAAGAGAAGAGGAGACACATGGTAGGATTTTGAGAACATCCCGGCGATTCGAAAAGTTGCGAACCAGCATGACTCGACTCGAATCGAATCGAATCGAATCATATCATAGGACAATTTTGAATTGAGTCTAATTTTGAAACCTCACGGGGCTCCACGACGAGGAAGATGAATGTTTTCTTATTTTTCTTTGTTGGGGAGAGGTTTCATAATCATCCTAGCGACGTCACAACCAACACAGCATATATATTTTTGCACGGCGAAAGGTCCAGAATAGTAATTACTGTCTTGTTTCTTCGCCCGTACGGATGGCGAATATTACAGCTGTATAGATATAGAATATACCCATAGTAGCTTGGTGTACCAAATGTTCATCACGAGTGGTGAACATTTGGTACACCAAGCTACTTTGGGTATATTTTATTTATACCATGATCGTCAGATTATTAAGAGTCGCTATTTTTCTCGATTTTACTGAGCACCAGACGTACATACATGAGAATCTGTTTTTGTTTACACGAGCATCGGTGGGCGGTAATTTCGCTGTCAATTTTATCGCCGCAACGAAATGGAAAATGAAACTGGTCCTTTTTCATTTTAAGAGCATAATAACATACCATTTCGAGTTATGGATGCTTTATTAACATGAGACAATGCATGTTTGTTAAGTTTTGGTGTCTTATGGGGTAAACTCACTTAAAAACGTAATAAATAATTGTCACTTCCATTTCACTCTTCACGAGGCGACGTGCGATAAATTTAGACAAGTCCGCGTTCAGGTTGACGTCACCAAAGGTCACCTTGGATATAGTTCCATTGTAGGTGTAAAATTTAACTAATGAAATCCCATTGCTGGCGTGTTCACCACGGTTGGTGTGTGAAGCTAAAATTTATGTCATAGGCTTTTCATATATAGCAGAATAGGTAATTATGGTATAAACCGTAATAATAAGGTTTCATTTTTATTGTATTTCATTTCATATTTTTGTGAAAATATTTTTCTACAATATTCGATCAACCTAAAACAAGAACAGTAGTTATTACTATTTTTTATTTTTGTCGAAAAATAACTATAAAACATGTTTTTCTTAGAATGAAAAATTCCTTCGGCATACTTTAAAAATACATTGTGAAACGATATTTAAATTTATTTGGCCTAACAGTGACTTCACTTTCTTGTTACCAGAATTGTCGATAAAAAACGTCATTGAGAATGATGGAAAACTATAATTTAGGATGCACTGACAGACGAAGCTTGTAGTGCGTGTGAAGACCAGATGGGGAAACGCCATTTCTTTCGGAAAATACAAATCCTTCGTTTTCTGACGATGTGTCAATTAGCAGTTATTAGAAACTGCGCAGAAAAATATTTATGCAATCGGTTATTTATTTTTATAGAAAGTTAGAACATCTCTTGCCAGACACTGTAACATATTTTTATAAATTAAATTATTCCTACCATGAAGAAGTTGTTTGTCAAGAGGTATCACATATGATTGTAATATAACGTTGAAAATGTCTATTTTTATTGGACATGCCATGAACTTAAAATCATGCGAGAAATGCTCGTGTTTATTAAAGTGGAATTTATATTTGACTTCATGGAAAATATTATATCGTTGGCGGCAGTAGCGAAAGCCATTACTGCGGCAAGTGCGTTCCAAGTGTGTAGCCAGGGAGGGTCATGGGGGTCGTACGACCCCCCCCCCCCAAATTCCAAAGGTCCGCGGCCGATATTCTCCACAGCAATTTAATACATGCCTACATTGACTTTGATTCACTTTCACTCAGCATGAAATCTTTGATCATTGCTGATATTAAATAAGATTTTTTCTGGGAGAGCCCCGTTCCCTCCCCCACAGGACAAAGGTCAAGTTGTAGGAGATTATGGGAGGGGGTCATCCCTCCCACAATCTCCTCCAACTTGACCTTTGGCCTAGGCTTGGCCTCTGGCCAAGATTTCAGTCTTTTTGGTTGCCAGACCTTCTCATCCTTGAGTTGCATTGTGGGCGACCCACTAAAAGAATGGCTGGCTACACCCCTGCAACGGCGACTGTGGGGAGGGAGGGTACCTCCAGAAAAGATGGAACAGAAAAGAAAACTCTTTGAAACCGTACATTCTAGTGACAATAAGGGCTAGATGTCCGCCCTCTATGTCCAGACATACCATTAACCCTTTGAACTTGTAAGCCCGATTTTGGTCCGAGGCATAATTGCGTCCCATTTTGTCTTATTATAAGAGGTATATACACGGGGCATTGATCATAGAATAATAATTGCGAACTGCAGCCAGACGGCTGCAGACTGCCGTTATTATTTTATCCACCCTCGACATTGATAGTGGCCTGACCCATCTCACTGTAAGTGTACTCAGAGGCGATACCATTCCAGGAAACGAGTTGTTCAAAGGGTTAACCCCTTGAAACAGAAAGGCCGCTTTCCGACCAGGGTCGTGATTTCCGACCCAGGGTCGAGATAAAATCTAAATTGATAAAGTAGATAGTTTGTTGTTCAGTGAAATTGTGTGGTAGACCAATCAAGATTTCCAAGGTGCAGCGCCAAGGCTGCACGTTGAAAATATTAGTTGGTCTTCTCAGAATAAAGGAATATAGATAGACTCTATCAGTTGATAGCTCTGAACTGGCATCGAATATACCGTCAGAGTGCAAAAGGTATGTCTGACATTTTGCTTTGTAACCCTTCATAATTTGGCCAGACATAACCTATTGACTTCCGACACGAGGGGACCCCGGATTTCGAAAGTCTCGTTAAACCTCAATAAATAAATAAATAAATAAATAAATAAATAAATAAATAAATAAATAAATAAATAAATAAATAAATAAATAAATAAAAACCTATTGACAAAGTGCTGCACAACCAAATGTGATGAGTTTAACTCACAGTGCAGCTGAGGTTGAGTTATTTAGAAAAAAAAAACAATCATAGTGTGGATTTCCGTCCCGATAACTCGAATTGAAAGAAATCACATAAGCAGCACATGCCAAGTATCAGCAATGCATCCCTTGGTTCAAGTCAGTGGCGTAGCCATTGGGTGGCCTGTAGAGTCTTGCCCCATCCAAATACCCCACCCCTAAAAATCCTGAATGCTTCGATCTGCTTGGGGTGCCAACTAATGGAATTACAGACATTGACATATACCCCGCTTGTCGTTCGTTCGAGCCTCAAAATAGCGCAATGTTCGAGTGGACAGCTAGGCGGGCGGGGAAAGCCAGAGACCGAGCGATGAAAAGCAGCTATCAAATGCTCCAGCTACCAATCGGTCATAGAAAGAGCTTGATGCCTAAATCGTATTGGTTGAAGGAGCACTGCATCATATCGCCTCTATCTGAGTAATCTTGGCTTAACCCTTTACAGAAATTAACTACCATAACCGCCCACTGCTTTTTTCAAAAATCGCCACTCAATGTTTTTTTTTATTTTTTCAATTTTTGCCTCAAGAAACAGTCTATATTAGTATAGCTCGCATGGTTAAACCCAATTCACCCGGATCTCATGCCGGATCTCTTGTGACGTCATAGTCACGTGAGGGGGCGCCATTTTGTTTGTCATGGTATCCCGCGTGAGTGGCCATCTCGAGACGTCATCCCCATAGTGATAAGTGGTGTTAGTGCGCAAGCGTATCGCGTGTTGTTATGGTAATATGCGTTTCCGTCGTCCATTTTTTATAGTGGAGTCCGCCATCTTGGTTTCTATGGTAGCACGTGGTTGCTAGGTGACCCAAAGACATCTTATGGGATAGGGGTATGTTCGGAGGGTATGTTCCATTGTACAAGAGTAATTTTCCGTTTTATAGAATTACCCAAATGAGCCCGAGAATCACTGGACATCACCGAAATGATTACCGAAATCACCGAAACGGACTTATCCTAACTAGATTCTTTGATGTAAATAGTAGCACGTAGTGCTATAAGGCAACTATAGGATGTGTTCCATTGTACTAGAGTATTTTTTTTTTACCAATAATTACCCAAATGAGCCTGAGAATGAACGGAAATCACCGAAATGATCACTGAAATCATCCAAAGGGGTTCGTATTTCCTAAGAACCCTCGCCTACTTAGACTATTTGTACCCATCATTCTTTGATCTGTAATGATTTCTATCTAGTATACTGACTCTCCCGTATGTGTACATAAGGGTCATGAAGCTATCTCTCTTGATCTAACCAGGATGCCTTTTGGGATACCTATTTGGGGATACCTATCGGAGAATACCCATCTGGGGATGTTTTGACAACCCATATGAGAGGCGCATGAAAATATTTCTCTTCGTCTACTCTCAAGCCCCTCGTGTTCTCGGTCAGGTCTTTAAGGTATGGGAATGCTATACTAAAAAAAAAACAAAAACAAAAAAAAGAAAACAAACAACAACAACAACACATTCTTTACATTTGAATTTCTTTTATTGAATAACAAATCACAATACAACTTTTTATGGTATGTCGAATGTCAAGTATTCATAAACTGTCTTTCTACAGACTGGATATCTTCGCAGTGATTTACAACAGTCAGTACACAGACACAAGTGATTACATGGTCGCGGAGCGACATTGGCTTCAGTTAATAAACACACACAACATTACCGTGAATCTTCTTTTCTGGCGGCCTCTTCTTCTTGGTTGGATACTTCTTCCTCCTCCATCAATTCGGGTAGGTTGTGAATATAATAACATTCTGGAGTATATTGTCTATGTTCTTCTATAACATCATCTTCTTTATCCCAGAATCGCACAACTATTCCACAATGAAAACATTGAGTTCTGTCTTCTGTCCCCAAATAAAAGAAGCCAGCTCTCGCTAGTTCTTTCGAGGTTTTTGCACTATCTCTTTGTAACATATTTTCTTGAGGCGGTGTTCTGCCAGTGCCCCCACGTAGCATCTGATCCAGTACTTGTTGTGGAACACCCTGATAAAACGTTTCAAATTTATTCTCTCTGCATAGTCTGGAGGAAATGGATTTCTCGAATCTTGGTTTCTCGTTTCTTGGTTAAATCCATTCAGAGCCATCGTGATCAAACATGGAATCGTGAACATTCTATCTAATCATCCTTCTTCTTTGGTTTTCTGCTTCTCTTTGGTTTAGTAATGTCTTCTTGATTCTGTTCAATATGTTTCTCTTCTTTGCTATGGTCACTGCTTTGGTGACCCCATTCCCAATCTTCTGTGGAAAACTTGAATCCAACATCGATTTTGAACAGTTGAATCTGTAATTCGTTGTTGGTTTTGAAGACGGTTATGCTAGAAGACATCCTTCTCCTTCGGCTGTCGGCTCACATATGACGATTTTCGCTGGAAACGTTCCTTTTATACTTATTCTTCATAGCAGCGACATCTAGTGGCAGATTTCATTTATGACGTCATCAACCAACACGCATTGCCTATTAGATCGGTTGTAAACACCCCGACTATTTTGTCCATTGATGCACCCCGACAGCGATGTTTGAGATAAAGCAATCAATACTGTCCAAACACTGGTAACGATCCTTGAGGGCGCGGTGGCGTTGCGGTAGCCGGTTCTCGTCAGATCATCGAAGTTAAGCAACGTCGAGTCCCATTAATAATTGGATGGGTGACCGTATGAGTGATCAATTCGGACTCTCGCGTTGGGTCCTTGGGCAAGGCACTTAACCCCGAGTGTCCACGTGGGGGCACGATGACACCGTGTGCTAAGGCGTACTGGACGTCGATGGTACGCATGTCTTCAACCAATCTAACCCTGCTTGTGCTGCAGTGCGAAGTTACGATGTTGGGGAGCTGGCAGTTGCTCGTCGTTGCTCGATGGTTCTCTCCGGGTACTCCGGCTTCCTCCACCCGTAAAACTGTCACGGTCATGATTAGCCATTGTGCACAAATATATGACCTAAAACACCAATAAATAAATAAATACATTTGTCAAAGTGTTTACACGACACTGTATATCCACTGGTTATTTGTTTACTTTCTCCCAAGCCCTTATCATAGACTCCACCCCATCTCGCCTTTGTATGGAAAAGGACATTTCCATTTTACAAGAAGTTTTACACAACACAGAGTTTTTATATTGGCGCTTGCACGTTTGTGTTGAAAATTAAGGAAATACACTCTGAGTGTAACCTTTTTTTAGCCTTTGGTCCATAAAGACTAACACTGCACCAATTTTGATACTGGCGGGTTTTCTCCCTTGCACGTGAAAACTAACCACATACTCTCTCTCTCTCTCTCTCTCTCTCTCTCTCTCTCTCTCTCTCTCTCTCTCTCTCTCTCTCTCTCTCTCTCTCTCTCTCTCTCTCTCTTTCACACATCGTCGACTTGTGTAGACAGGAAAATCCACTCGGATACTCGCAATACAGTTTTGCGCCAGTCAAATTTAATGTCTAATGAATTTCTGGTAAATAGCAATTCAGTCTCCGGAAGGAATATTTCAAATACAAATCAAAAATGTTGCATCCTCAATGCTGTGGATGGTGTATTCTGGAAACTCACAACACCAGTTCTGGATAATACGATGCAAACAAAATATCCATAATTCGAAACCTTCAACTTTTAAAGAAGCTCATGCAGACAGTTATTCGAAATTCTCTTCCCAAAACCGTAATTACAACCCTGTTTGTGTGAGCTTCAGCTTCGTATACACAAAAAGCACCGCGGACTCGGAGGTTCAATCAGGTCTTAAAATTAGCGAGAATCCAGAATCTGATTCTCGAAACGATTCTCGGAAAATCCAATAGTAACGAACAGCGGGATTTCCATTTGCCTGGGAGCTTTAGGTTTTTTTAGGTAAGAAATCCCCATACACTAAACCATTCAGAAAATGAAAATCCGTTCCGCACATATGTACGGAACGGAAATCATTGCCGGACTACTTTTAAATAGAAGCGAAATTTCACTGGAATTTTCTACAACTCGTGCAAAGCAATTACAACTTGAATCGCTAGCGATAGCTAAAATCGTCTCCTGAGTTCCAATGTGTTCTATGTGGCAGTTATAGTGAAACGGGTTACCCTCGCAAATTTGGTTGGCGAAAAAATGCGTTCTTTTTATTTATAGTTGTCAAATTGCTGAGTGTCCTTCTAATAACTGCTTTTATAGACGTGAAGGCGTTTTTAAACACAGAACGACACACGCGTGTGGCCTCTCGTTTTATCCTTACGTGCTGGCACTCGTGCCATATCCATTAACCCATTCACACGCGTGTGTCGTTCTTTGTATTAGCCCAGGTACTTTGTGTCCTCTTTTTCTGTCTTTTCTTCTTTTCTCTTTTTCCACACCACAGATACAACTATTTAAAGCGTTTCAGTAATCCAACTTTCATGATTGTTTGATCTTTATTGAATACAAAGATTATTAAGAATACTGCTGCTGTTGTTCAAATATTTCTCTCGCCATTAATCCACTTGTACATTCAGTGTGTTATGACAGCTAAATCAACTTAAATCGAAACTCCCTGCTTACATTTCCCTGGATTTACACTTCTGAGCTCTCTTTGGGGCAGTCTGTGATTTAAATCAACAATCATTTTTTGTCTAGGGTTGCATTCAAACGAAGGTATTTTGATTCACCGTTTTAAAATTTCTTTTCTCTCGTCCGAATTTTACCATTAAGTACGGCCCCAGATCGTAAGAAAGACCTAAATAATGACCGACTTCCTGAATAAATAAATGACCTTTTGTTAATTCTTTTGCCAACAGAGCATCGAGCGACACTTACTGAAATGTTTCTTGCTGAACTAAAAATATTTTTTTGCCCCCAAATACAGTTTATGACCCCTCTTCAATGGAACGATGTCGTTGAGCTTGTTCCAATGAGGGGGCATAAACTGTGTTTTTGAGGAAAATTTAAAAAAAAAATAATTGAGTTTGTTTTGCAAGTTCTATGAATACCGATTTGGGATATGGCCGTTATGGGGAGTACGGTGACTAATAGGTTAGAGCACTGGACGACGATCTTGACCCGCGTCATCGGCGTTGTCATCCCTGACTGACCTCGTTATGAAAATTCACCTTCTATAAAGTTATCTCCCTTGATATTATTGGATGCGCGAGTTTCCTTTTGTTACTTCTAATAAACGAAAACAACAGACAGCTCTCGAGCTGTCTGTTGTTTTCATTTATTAAAAGTATCAAAAGGAAACTTGGCTTTTTATGGCAAGCCAATTAAAGCAACTAGTTCACAGATAAATCCGTTATTAAGATTATCTATCAGTATTATACCTAACAACACTCAAAGTCCACATTGACACTTCGTTTAGCGAATAGATTTTTAAAGTAATTTGCAAGTTTTTACTATTCACATGAAAAAATTAGTAAATCTCACCGCCCAGAGTTGTTTATTAAAGGAAAGCACAATGTATTTATTATATGTCACAATGAACACACTGTTGATATAATGAACAAAAAAAAAGAGAAAACATCAAAATATGGTGAAATCATCGTTTTCTTATTTTTAAATGGGTTTCCACAGAGAATAACAGCCAAACCTTCAAACATATTGTTGTAAAATGCCTTGAAGGAACGATCAGCTGTACTTTGTTATTGTTTTGAAACGTACGCATTTGGGGTCGAATTGGGCTGAATATTGTGTAATAAAATGTCTTGTAGTATATAATAAAAAAGAAAATCTACTCTATTTTAGTCAGTATCTGGAATTATCTCACGAGTGTGGACTTGAAAGTTTTATTTTTTGTGCGAGTGAAATAATATATTCTGGTTCACACGGTGTTTTTTCAGTATCTTCCTGAATGACGTTACGCTTAGGCGCATGACGTCGGCTTGAACGCCGCCTTGAAGGAAGGATCAGCAGCTTTTTGTTATTGTCTTGAAACTGTTTGTAGTCGAATCGGGCTAAATATTGCACAGTAAAATGTCATGTAGCATGTAATAAAAAGGAAATCTACGCTGTTTTAGGGAATAATAATAATAATAATAATAATAATAATAATAAACGTGAACATTAAAACTTTCAGGTCCACACTCATGAGATAATTCCCGATTTGCACCAAAACAGCGTAGATATCCTCTTTATATGAAGTTCCCATACCCTTAGTGCTAAACGTTACTGACAGCTTTAGGAAGTTAAAGGGATCTAACTTTCTCGTAAATCTCTTCTATTGACGAAAATTGTCAGTCATGGTCCTTGTACAAGACACTTGATCCCAAATGCCCAAGTAAGAGAACTGTGGCACAGTGTACTAAGGCGTACTGGCTGTCGATGAGACACATGCCCCAACGGACGCTAACCATCCTAGTGCATGGTTAGTACATTGGAGAGTCCAACAGTTACTCGCTGCTACTCGCGGTGGTTCTGTCCGAATACTCCGGCTTCCCCCGCCCATCAAACTGTCCGACAGGATATGGCTGTTGAAAGTGTCGTTAATTTACCCTGAAACACACAAATCACAAACAAACAAATAAAATACCAATAAAAACCTAACATTACATTAGGTAGTGGGTTAGGACAGCCAAATGAAGACAAGAAATAATGCGTGGTCGTGGTGCAGTTGAGTGAAACGTTTTATGCCAATCTATTCGGCTAGTGAGGTCCTGGATTAAGAATTTACCATTACTAAAAAATGAATAAAAGGGCGAAGATGGAGTGTCAATTGACTGAAGCTGATTGCGTGAGATGGCTGCAGCCCATATGGCAGGAAGTGAATTAGCGATTAATAAATAAGCATTTACACACCTGGGTTGCTTTCGCAACAGAAACATTGCAACACATTGACATTCATAACAGTTCTGGTGCACGTTAATTTGTAACGGATTTGCGCTTCGTCTGAATGCTTTAGTGGATATCCATAATTACTGTAAAGGGTATGTGGTGTAATGCATTGGTGATGCCCTTAACTTATCTCCAAAAGCCAATACTGGCTTGTGTAAGACAGGAAACCGTGTGTGTGAAGCATCAGTAATATAAGATAACTATTGCTATGCTTAGTAGAGAAATAGTGCTTACTGACAACTTCGCAAGGCGTACTGCTCATGCGTAGCGGATTTACGCCTTACCACAGTCGGCGTGTCCAGTATAGCAAACCACCCCCGCCCACATGTCCATATACATTGAAAAGCCCAAGTGAAAGTGCAAGACTCCGCTCCAGGATCGCCAACTATTTCGTGAAAATAAGAGAGAAATGGAACTGCTTCACCACTCTTACTCGTTCTGCAATACAGTTCACAAGGTGTTATATCATACATTTTAAGGCTGCCCTTTATCAAATGTGTTTACCTTACTTTCTCAAAAGCAAATAAAATCTCAACTGTCAACATCGAGCTAGCTTCAGTATAAAATATGTGGACCAGGTTAGCTGAACTAAAAGTTCACAATAGCTGGATATTGGGTGGTGGTATGATAACTGACTCTGGCTACATCTGATAACGCATGGAATGGTGGTAAATAATCGCAGCAACACGACAGAGACGGGGCTCGGTAGTATAAACATTTGTGAAATAGAAAGAGAGATGACTTGTCATTTTACAAACGAGTTCCTCACTCTATACTTGCTGATCAGACACGGTGGATAAAGGCAGAGTCGTGCAGCGACAACCTTAACCCTTTACCCAACGTAACGGCCAAAACCGGCCAGCGCTATTCTCAAAAATCGCCAATTAATTTTCATTATTTTTTCATTTTTTGTCTCAAAAACATAGGTTATGACCCCTCGTTGAACGAGCTCGTCGAGCTCGTTCCAACGAGGGGTCATAACCTATGTTTTTGAGACAAAAAATGAAAAAAAAATAGTTATTCAAGATTTTTTTTTGCAAGTGTCGTCTGCTTTTCAGGTTAGGTAAAGGGTTAAAAGTGATCATCTACAGAAGGTATTACTGAGTTTTGAAACCAGCGCCATTAGAACCACAATGGATTTTGTAGGGGTTTATCAACAAGGCACGTCGCTAGATGTGAAATATTTATATTCATCTTATGCTTCCCCTAAAATACAATACCAATGGGTAAAATATGAGTGAGTGGAAAACTCTATCCTCACTAGCGAATGATAGAAGGTTATACTATAAGCAGGGACGGCTCGTGGTGGGCAATGATGACAAAGAAAAACTTATTTTACACTTGGTTCCACTACATGTTTAAATATTTTAGAGCTATTTGAATAAATAACATTCCACTCTTGATCTTATGAACGAATATCTGTGTAAAGTACCTAAGATGTCAAAGATAACGAATCCCAACTCAAAAGATGTTTAATATATGTCTCATGAATCATTTTAGATTAACTATTTTGACGCCAAATTCGTACAGAGATACCCAATAGCAGTACCGAATGCAAATAAAATCAGGTCTGGTATTTTGGAAAATGCAGGGGTACAAATTGCCCTCTCAAACTGCCTATGATTTTAATTGAAATCTGTCTCTAATAATGTCACTCTTTCTTCTTACTTCATTGTTAGATTTAAACTTGACAGAGAGGATAACCTTTGGTATCAAGAATTTAGGGTTCCCACAGCCTTACACAGAGAGAAATTTTGGTTCCAAAGGGAACCAAAACTGATTCTTCAGTTTGTTCTGGTAGGGAAACCAAATTTGATTTCATGGAACCAAACTTACACATATTTTGCTACTTCAATCTGTCACATTAACAAGACTGTCAATGCCTCTGGACATTGTATAAATTGTAAAACACGTGCCAAGTTAAAGTTTTAAATGGCGACGAATCAACGTCAGAAACACGTGTTCAATTATTCCATAACGCATTCGTTAACCCTTTACCTAACGTAACGGCCAAAACCGGCCAGCGCTATTCTCAAAAATCGCCAATTAATTTTCATTATTGTTTTCATTTTTTGTCTCAAAAACATAGGTTATGACCCCTCGTTGGAACGAGCTCGTCGAGCTCGTTCCAACGTGGAGTCATAACCTATGTTTTTGAGACAAAAAATGAAACAAATTAGTTATTCAAGAATTATTTTTGCAAGTGTCGTCTGCTTTTCAGGTTAGGTAAAGGGTTAACCCTTTAGCCAACTCACACGATATCAAAAATTCGACGAGCTCGGTCCAATGAGGGTTCACTTCATATGGTTCCGTTGACATTTTCTGGAAAATACATATCTTTTATTTGCTTAATTGCTAAATTACGCGGGAGGTGCGGCCGATTCGTTAGGAAAGGATTAAACTGCGCGACAACTGCAATTTTTCATGTAAACAAGACAGGCAACTCCATATGAAATTGACTGGTTTTAGGTCACTTAACTTGAAGACTCGTTTGTTTGGTTCTTCGACGGGTTTTGGTTCTATTTTGAACCAAATTTGGTGCGGACTTCTCTGAGTGTACACCCATGAGATAACGCTCAAACCGGAGTCTTTACATTAGTTCTAAAAGGACTCTCCTTTTGGGAGGTATAACGACTAGTGGGCAATTTTAGGACTACCTCAACATGTGATACACGTGACAGGCTCTGATGTGTGGAAAATAACCCCCAAACGTTGCTCAAAACCTGTTTCATATACTACTTGTGAATATTTCTATTTCGGTGACTTCCTATTGTTTGTCGTCTTTGTTTCTTTTCGAATTATTTACTAAGCAACATTCTACTTTTCTGCGGTTTTATTCTTCATCATTATTTCTTGAATTATTTTCTGTGTTTTATCTGTCGTGAACTCAGAAGGTAAAGCTGGTAGAACTAAACTTTAATAATACGGTTCTTCGAAGCTTCCAAATTTGATTCCATTCGAAATCTTTCCAATGATCCGATTCCGTAAATTTTTGAATTATCGAAATGAAAATGTTGCGATGTGTGTTTCTAGGGGAGGTGCCCCACTACCAAGTCATGCTTAATTGAACTATCGATGGTTTCTACCGACGACACCCCTGTTTCGAACGCTTCGCAATGCACACTTCAACACTTCACTAACAGTCTCCATTCTGTGTCACTCTTTAGTCTTTTACTCTCTAGTGTTTTTTTTCCACTTTAAACATAGTCTGCCCAATAATGGAAAAACGTAGAAGGAACATATAATTATACATGCCCCCGTCTACCCAATAACTGAAAAACGTAGGAGGAGCATATACATGCCCCCGTGCCGGTGCCCGATCATGCTACTGCAATTGTGTCTGCAAAGCTATTAGCAGCATATGATACTTTTAGGTAAATGTCTAACTGGAAACAGTCGAGTATAAACTTTTAGATTGCTGCTGAATCCATTTCTGTATGCTTTTATTGTATAGTATAAATTGTACTTACATACTTTGGAAATAAATACAGTTTAAACTAAATGTAAATGTTCTCAAATGCGTCTCAAAGTATCGCCTCTTGAACTCTTCTTCTATCATCAGATCTTGTGTACCGGAGATCTGATGGCATTTATTTATTTATTTATTTATTTATTTATTTATTTATTTATTTTTTATTTATTTATTTATTATGGTTTAACGACACTTTAGCAGCCAAGGTCATATCTTGTCGGTGACAGTTTTACGGGTGGAGGAGGCCGGAGTACCCGGAGAGATTTGATTGGCATTGTTTTTAGCTGATGTTTCAGCAACCCAGTTGTATAAAGATCATTGGGTAGAAGACGGTTTTCCAACAGAGAAGCGCTTGTTCCCTACTCATGTTACATCATGAGAGGTACAAAAAAGTTCAAACTGACTGATGGAAGTTCTGAAAGACTTGTTGAAACAAGGTTTACATTTCTTATTCTCACTGTTTGTGCATTTAATGTAACTGGATATTAATTCAAGATGGTATAACGTTGTCATACAGATCAGTTATGTAAACTTTGATCAAATATCATGTTGGTTTATAATACATAAACCTATTGACGGGGATATTTTGCAAGCGTAGCTGTAGTGGTTGATTTAACAAAATAACATTCACAATACTAATCTTTCATGTTCATAATCCACTGTCAAAACATGGAACAGAAATGAGTTTGACATTTTTTCATTTGATCATCAAAGTAGGTTCAAGAGATATGGCCACCTTGATATTTTCTATTTTGTATGACTTCATAAACTGCACTTGTTTTGCCACCAGCGACGAATAACAGAGATATTTAAGAAGATATCAGTGCACATAAAAGGTATAGTGCACACAGTGCCGAAGCTAAAACGCCAGATAGGCCAAGGTGGGTGAGGTTCCGACGGTTGCCTTAACACAGCTTGCCGTAAGCATACAGCAAATATCAAAACATTGGTTTCGTGGCAGTGTGTTTTCCATATTTAGTGGTGGTGGGTGGGGGGGGGGGGGGGGGGGCATAAATAGTGTTTTTCTGAAGCCACCTATTTATATTAATTTTGCAGTTCATTTCTGAAATTTTCTAGCGCCGTTGGGTCATAGTGCGACCAGCTGAAATATGTTCAGCTTACAAGATACCCACACCAAATGTGTTGCATTTTCTCTTTGTTGCTTATTTCTCGCCGCGAGCTTCCCAAGAATTGTTGTTAGGGCTTGGAATATTAACACACTTTTTTCTCTCTCCGACGGCATTTTCCAACACCCGGAAGTTACAATGAGGTGGGAGGGGGATTGGGGTGGGGTTGTTGTCTGCCTGGATGATTTGTGTTGGCTCTTACCACAACTTTGTAGGCCAGTGGTAACATGCGAACCCAACTAACTTACAATTCCTGGACCACTGTATTGGCTATTACTATATGGTCAGTGAACTATACACAGCATGCCAGTAGTATATCGTGCACATTTCGCTTACATGTTGTATATTGCGGAGGAAATTTGGGCCGAAGATCACTTTACCCCTTAACTAATGAGCAGGCCCTGTCCATATTACTTGGTACGTATGTAGTTTTGTTTATGGAGTCAATTAAAGTAACTGTTGATACAGTTGTTATGAGTGTCTGTGGTGTGTGTTCAGCCCTTACCATTCGGTAGGTATAGTATTTTCTGTTAAATCAGTCTTCAGAATGTTTAATTGAGTAAACCCATGCTGGAAAGCGAAGGCTGAATGGTTTAGCTAGCAATTTCCTCCATCCACTGAAGCCCCGAATAATATGCTCATTCATGAGTGCATGCTGTAGATGCAGATTTATTGTTGGACACATGTGCTTGTTGTTGCTGCTTGTGAATAGTGGATATTTCCCTGTCTTTACATTGTTAACCAGTTACCTGTTTTTCACTTATTTTAAAAGCTGTGCGAGGGTTGGTCCAATCAGCCTAAGACGTGAGTCGTATTCACTGTTTCTAGATCTTTGTGAATAGTGGCTGTTACCATATTTGTTTGTGAGTGGTGGATGTTACCCTAACCACTAAAGTCAGTTGTGTTAAAGATCATCCCAAATCAACTGAGTTGAGTGAATATGAACCCAACTGGGTTCATATTCACTCAGCCCAGTTGATTTTGGTTAATTTTATCCCAACTGATTTTGCAGGTTTGGGTAACATCCACCACTCACAAACAAATATGTATTATGACAAATAACAGTTTCATTACTTTTCATCAAGTGAAAATAATGACATTGGTAACGTAAATTACCCACGAAATAGTGTTTAACCACGTTTCATGTAACAAACTACACCTTAATTATTTGATCATGTTAACGTCGTGAGCACAGCTGTGTCTTTTTAACCCTTTACCTAACATGAAAAGCAGACGACACTTGCCAAAAAAATTCTTGAATAACTAAATTTTTTCATTTTTTGTCTCAAAAACATAGGTTATGACCCCTCGTTGGAACGAGCTCGACGAGCTCGTTCCAACGAGGGGTCATAACCTATGTTTTTGAGACAAAAAATGAAAATATTTTGAAAATTAATTGGCGATTTTTGAGAATAGCGCTGGCCGGTTTTGGCCGTTACGTTGGGTAAAGGGTTAATGTGATAAAAAACACGTATGCAAATAATTTTTTATAGTAATGTCGTCGCCTGAGTGCAAGAATGTTCTATGTCCTCTATGGTACAAAGAACATTCTAGCACTCAGGCGACGATGTGTGGTAACGTTAATGAGAGAAAAACATGATGTCGAAGTCTCCGACATCTGTTATCTGCATTTCATAGTAAATGGATATATTCTAGTTAAATAACATTGGCAATTGCATATAACTTACAAACACCAAACTATTTATCATAATTTTGGTACACATTTGACTTGTTAATTGAAGTTTGGATATCGAGCTAATTCTTGAATACAAAATCTGTTGATTTATTTAAAACCTACTCTGACAACCCCAAAATGTCCCATGTTGGGTCTCAGTGTATCAAATGCGGGCATATAATCTGTTATATTTTGTTTGAAAGACCTCTCTGGAACTAGATATAATAGAATAAATGCTAAGTTTATAAATAAAATACAGAAAGATTATCAAATTACAGATGACTGAATACCCCTGTTCACTTAATGTTTTACTGGCACTGTGACTATTCAATTAACAGGGTATTACTGTACCTAATTTTTTTCAATATTGTTGTTCAAAATTCAGCTGTATAATTTCGTGCAAATATATATGATGGCAACATCAATTTTCGCACACGTGCATTTCATAATAGTAAAGATACCAGTGGAGTAAACTACTCAAGATTTTATATATTGATTTGTATTGCAGGTAAGCGTCAGCGATTAAGGCAATTTCACGGGTGGTTACGTTGCGGTAACCGGTTCGCGTCAGATCACCGAAGTTAAGCAACGTCGAGCCCGGTTAATCCTCGGATGGGTGACCGTCTGAGCGATCGATTCGGACTCCCGCGTTGTGTCCTTGGGCAAGGCACTTAACCCCGATTGTCTACATGGGGCACGATGACGCCGTGTACTAAGGCGTACTGCACGTCGATGGTGCGCATGTCTTCAACCAATCTAACCCTTCCTGTGCAGATGTGCGGAGTTACGATGTTGGGGAGCTGGCAGCTGCTCGTCGTTGCTCGATGGTTCTCTCCGGGTACTCCGGCTTCCTCCACCCGTAAAACTGTCACGGTCATGATTAGCCATTGTGCATAAGTATGTGACCTTAAACACAAATAAATAAATAAATAAATCAATAAGGCAATTTATCTCCGTTTCCTGTAAAGTATTGTTTAGTACTGTATTCCTCGACTTACGTCCTATCTCCGATCACCGACCATAAATCTATCGCTCACTCCAAGATAGAGTTGTGATGCAGTGAGGCACACCTCTCATCAATGTTGCATTTGACAGTGAACGTCATTTTAACCGGCTGGGGACTAGATTATTGGTGGTCTGATTTTGTTCATCAAAGTTTATTTTATTACAAATTATTGGGAGTGCCCATATGCACTCTTCAATAATTTGTAATAAAACAAACTTATATAAACAAAATATTATTTGCCTTTGACTGAATATGCAACTTAAGCAAGAAAAATGTTGACTTTTCTTCTGATACCCTTTTGAAATCCCTGATAGTGGCTTCCAGCACTCAAGCAGTTACAGGTTATTCATGCAATTTTGCGAATTTAACTGGTAAAGTGCTGGAAGACCATATTTGGGCTTTATTCTGAAGTACCGGCACCATAACTTAACTTTAAGTCTTCATACTCAGTGGATGTGCTTCATATTACCGTTGAAGGGAAATAATTTAGTCTGTAAGGATTTGCTTTGTTGCAATTTATGAGAGAGTGCCTATAGGCACTCTCTCATAAATTGCGACAAGGCAAAGACGTCTGAACAAACTTTGATGACCAAAAATAATTTAGCACTCTACCACTTAAAGAATATTGAAGTTGTTTAATGACAATCTTCATAGCTAGATAATGTTTTCTCCCCCACTGCATGTGTAACATACGTCTGTCCAGGATGAGATAGCAGGGAGAGACAGACGTATCCCACCCACCCACGTGACGTTATACATTTATAACGTTATTATGACGTTATGCATATCGTATCAGTTTCTTTCTACCAACTAATTCATTTTGACGTCATCAGAATGCCGTGTGATCAAAGGTTGATGCTCTAAAACTCTTTAAACCCCAAGATGCCACCGTTCCTAATTGATTTCGTGGTATATATCTTTGGTATATACATAACATTTGCATGCTCTTTCCGACGGTGTCATTAGTTTTTCAAAACAACGAATACAATGAGTTGATTATATCAGCACGTGATCACCGATTACCTCTGGCTAACGTAACCGCTGTATGGTGGGGGGAGAAAAATAATCCCTGATGGGTACGGGTGTGGGATGGGAAAATCTCACCCTCGGGACAAGATATTTGGTCCAGACACTCGGCAAACCTCGTGTCTGGCCCAAATATCTTGCCCTCGGGTGAGATTTTCCCATCCCACACCAGTACCCATCAGGGATTATAATAATCCAGGAGTAAATTGGTGTCAAAAATGGGGTGAATATCCACGTTTTCAATATTTCCACAAGCCACACTGAGATGGTCTAATATTTTTTCAGTTAATGATGTGTTATTTCTCGTTTTATTTCTGATATCTATCATTTGCTTGTGTTATTTGTCGCTTTATTAAAATTAAAAAGTGTTTTCAAAAGAATCCCAAAAGGATGTTTTCTGATTGAGTTGTTCTGATATAGGGGAGAAACCAAGTGCTATAATATGAACATCTGCGAAAAATGAAGTAAATAAGTTTTAACTGGATATTTTAATGAATAATCTAAATTATTCTAAATTTACGGGCAGGAGCTGATATGTCTGTTAAGTTTCTTGTTGCTTTAATAATAATTACTTGCTAAACTGATCATGTAGGAAAAAAGACAAGATATAGGTGTAACGTACTTTTGTTTAAATTATATTCTTGATTAATCTGCACTGTTTGGCCTCTTATTAACCGTTTGTACACCGATGTTTACAAAATTCGGATATTCATTGGATAGCCACACACTGCAAAAAATACAGGTTCTCTTTAGAACCCAAACTGGAGATCATTCAACGCAGTCGCCAAACATTTTGAAACAAAGCGAATATAAATACCTGGTATATTGGTTCAAAACAGAACCAAAACTGGTTCGATATGCCAACTGTTCATATGTCCTTTGCTTAACTGGTAGAGTGCTAAATTATTTTTGGTCATCAAATCTTGTACACATGTCTTTGCCTGGTTACAATTGATGGGAGAGTGCCTATGGGCACTCTCCCATCAATTGTACCAAGGCAAACCCTTACAGACTAAATAATATCACTTCAAGGATAATACAAAGCACATCCACTGAATATGAGCCTTCAAGCTGTGGCATCGGCACTTCAGAATAAAGCCCAAATATGGGCTTCCAGCACTCTACCAGTTAATAATGATTTGAGACAACCTCCTATAAGCTCTAAACTTACGGCTGAAACCCTCTCAGTTTATGTTTAATTCTGTTAATATTTAATGTTAATCTTTATAAATTTATTTGATTTGAAATAAATACTGTTTAAACAGAACTGGTTCCATCTCAGGGACAAGATTAGAACCAGGTTGGATTCTAAAGAGAACCTATATTTTTTGCAGTGCAGGGGCCGAATATGGGACTCTCTCTCAATTTAATTTGGGCACGATTTTTCCAATTCCCAACCCTAAATATTCCAATCTCATTTCCACTCGAACAAAAGCGTAATTCATTTGGCGGCCAGACGTACTCAGGACACCAATAATTCCCAACTTAACGAAGCTTAGAAAGCATCTGAATGAAGGTCAAATGACAGGTTCTTCTTAGGTAGTATAAAAACAGTTCAGTAGCGACTGCAGAGACTGGGGTGAACATGATTTCATGTGACTGTTGTTTGTTACAAAACTTACCAATGTATACTACCAGTTCAGCTATCCGAAGGCCGTGGCAGCACCACTACGTACGGGGTAGCCATGAGGTTCGGATGGCAGTTGAACAAGGAGTATACATGTCTGTTTTTGTATTAATGTTATCAGTTTAATTGTATGTTTCTATTCCAAAACAAATTCCCAATTCGGGACCTCAGGACGTGAATTTCCCAATGGCATGGGCTCCCATAGAAGGCGAACGAATTTCCGAAATTGTATTTTCTACATCCGAAACTGAAGTTTAACCATTTGAACCCGAAAGACCACGTTTCCGGTCCAGAATTGGGAGACGATTTGAATTCATCAAGTAGATGATTGCAAAGTGAAGTTGTGCGGAAGACCATTCAAGATTTTCAATGTGCAGCCATCAATTCACCAAATTGCTGTTGACAGTATTGTCTTTGACGATGCAAGGTTTTGATTAAAGGCTTGAGTCTGAGTTCGATTTTGAACTTTAGGTTTGTTTTTTTTTAAAATACCCGACTTGAATAAAACTCAAACTTCAATCCTTTTAAGGGCTTAACCCTTTCAACACTGGCACCCTGGAAGGTATCAGTTCAATCAATACTGTCAACGGTGAAATGGGCAAAACCATCCTGGTTTGTTGGGAGGTTTAGTAATAATTTAATCCAACAGCTCTTTCGAGCTGTTTGATTAAATTATTACCGAGCCTCGCTTCAGATTTTTGGCTCTTTATATCGTCTGCTCGGCCACTACCAATTTTGTCTTCACGCAAAAATTTATGCACACCCGGATGAAATGGTTAAACCTTTGAAAACGAAAGACTGTTTTTTCGGTTGAAGACCTGAATTCATAAGGTGTATGGTTGCTCAGTGAATTTGTGTTGTAGGCCAGTGAAGTCTACCCCAAGACTGCACGTTGAAAATAATGATTGGTCTTCCCCCAAGTACCGATTATACACGCTAAAAACTAAAGTGTTAAAAACTACTCTTGAAGTGCTGTATTTAACACTTACTAAGTGCTGAACTAGCACTTTGTTCAAGTGTAGATATCCCAGAATATGACAGGTGTTACAATAATACCACTTGACAAGTGTAATGTCGCGACCCTTAATAGGAAACAACGCAGATGACGCTGATCAGGCTCGAACTCTCGAGCCTGATCCGCGTCATCTGCGTTGTGTCCTTTTCATTATGTACCCACCAAGCGCAAATCAAATTATGGACGATTCTGGAAGAACCACCAATGCTAGACACATGGGAAGTGCCATCCATTCAAGTTTCAGGTGTCTGACGATTGTAATGTCTAAGTGCTTAGAGAATTGCACTTCGAGTGTTAAAATCAAACCCTAAGAGTTAGAATGGGTTTAACACTTTGAAAGTGTCAGTTTTAACACTTTAGTTTTTAGTGTGCAAGTACCGATTATAGGCTCTACCAGTTGATGGTTCTGAACTGGCATGGAATATCCCATCAGGGTTCAAAGGTTTAATTTTTCACCGGCTGAATTTTCATATTTGTAGATACATTTTATTCGCAGCCGCTTTGTGGAAGATATAACTTCATTCGGTGGTAAATTGTTGAAGAGGGATGGGCAGGTTTAACGTCACATGAATAGTGCAGCAGGAAAGAAAGGTTAGTAGAATATTCTTATTTGTACAGAAACGATTTATTTAAAAACGTATCTTCAACAGACATGAAAACGATAAGGTGCATGTCTGAAAGCAGGATGCATGGATAAAGATGCGAGAGCCTTCAGTGGATAAGATTGAACGAGTAACAAATTTGCGCTCAATCACATTATCCCGGCAAGAGATATACAATTTAATGCAGCTTTGATTTGATCAGATAGTAAGTTCATGAAAAATTCAAATGCATTAACTGTCAAAGAAGTATAAAAAATCATTCCCGTTTAACGTTCTTTAACCCTTTACCTAACATGAAAAGCGCAGACGACACTTGCAAAAATAATTCTTGAATAACTAATTTTTTTCATTTTTTGTCTCAAAAACATAGATTATGACCCCTCGATGGAACGAGCTCGTCGAGCTCGTTCCAACGAGGGGTCATAACCTATGTTTTTGAGACAAAAAAATGAAAAAAATAATGAAAATTAATTGGCGATTTTTGAGAATAGCGCTGGCCGATTTTGGCCGTTACGTTGGGTAAAGGGTTAAGCTAAAGGTAACTCGCCCTAATCGCTACCGAACCAATTAAAATCTCCGAAATTGTTGAACAATAAATATTGAGTCAATTTATTAGTTATTTTTAAGTTTATATGTTTACGTGACAAGGGAATAAGTGTTATTATCATTGTTCAGAGACGTGAAGCATCCAGAAATAATTGTCTGATACCCTTGGTGAATAAGCAGGCTTATTTAAACCGCGATAATGTTTTGAAAAATTTTGAGTGCTAATGTTCAAAATAAGGCGAAATGCCTTATCTAACGGTTTTCGCTTCCACCGTTTCCCTGAATATATAACAGGAAAGAAACAAAGCATTGTGAATGAAAAACACGTTTGTATGTTCATTCGACCATTATTCCCAAATTCAACGAGATTTTGCGATTGTTTCACTACAATGCATGTTTTTCATATTCGTAGATTCAGTTTGTTATATCTCCTGTAGGAGTCAAATCGAAATTTTGAGTTTGGCCGCTGCGCTATGAAAATCATGAATTTAACGTTTTATAATCAGCAGTCATAACGATAATGTTATACGATACCATCACAACGGTAACTGAAATAAAATGAACAGAGTAAATAAATGAGTCGAATTTATATAAAACTAGCGGGTGTTACCCGGCGTTGCACGGAAGAAGATGGTTATATCAGCCGTTTTCGAAATAGAAGGTCAAGGTCACCAATTTCAAGGTAAAGGTCACCCCGCACGGGCACCCCGATAAAGTCAAAATGATGGATGGGTCAATATACCCGCACATATGAAATTTTAGCCCGATCGGCCCAGCCGTTTTCGAAATAAAAGGTCAAGGTAACCAATTTCAAGGTCAAGGTCACCCCGCACGGGCAACCTGATAAAGTCAAAATGATCGATGGGTCAGTATACCCGCACATATGAAATTTTAACCCGATCGGCCCAGCCGTTTTCGAAATAAAAGATCAAGGTCATCAATTTCAAGGTCAAGGTCACCCCGCACGGGCACGGCACCCATCCCATGTTTCTCGCAGGGACGAATTACCCCCGTGTACAAAATTTGAGATCGCTCAGTCGAGAAACGGAGGAGTACACCCGGAACAAAGATAGATAGAGAGAGATAGAGAGATATAGATACAGACATTCGCATTGATATATCAGATTGTCAGGTTTTGCTGTCTTGGACTCATCGTGAGACCTGAGGCTGTAATTTTCGAGCCGTTAAACTTAATAAAATACCATGGTATAAAATATACTTCCCGGTGAACAGTTCTGATCCTCATCATCGACCTCATGTATTTCTGTATAATGTCAGTGAAAACACCTGTTTGCTCCGAATATTGCTATTGCGGCGAATTCTCACACTCGGGATCCTTTTGACTACCACAAGGAGCTGGCGCATTTACATATAATTTCGTTATAATCCGATGTGTGTATCAGATCTCACAAATCGCTTTGTGTACTTTTGCTTAGAATCCCGAAATCATGAGCTCAGAGTCAAACACTCGGTTCGACTTCTAAACCGAAATAATCCCCATGATTCGATTCGATTTCAATCGCGCAGATCTGAATATTTTCGAATTGTCGAGATGTTCGCAAACTCCTACAAAGTGTCTCCTCTTGAACTCTTCTTCAGGTCTCCTGTACAGGTGGAGGGGTGGGGGGTTGTCCTGTACAGGAAACCTCATGATAGAAGATGCCTTCAAATAGGTTCCGCTTCTTAAGTTATATTGATTCCGTTCTGGAATATTCCGGGGTTTTTTTTGCTTGATTTGCATGCGTCGCTATTGTGCACAATACTTGAGTGAAGACTACAATATTTACGGTTGTAAGAGGGTGCAATATCCACAACTTGAAAAGCGGTGAGATTCGATTCAGGATTCGATTCGATTCGAAATCTGGGGCCTGATTTGATTCGAGATTCGATTCGACCCGAAATTTGAGGCTCGAAGGGCCTTACCGTTAACTTTCCTCGCCCAAAATTTATCCCAGGCACTACTAAGACAAGTAATAAGAATTAAAAATATAAGCCTTTGAAGGTGTAAATTTCAATTGCACCCACACGTTGATCTGTCTGTATTGTCAGTACTCACTTTTGACAAAACTACACACTCAGTTCGACGGACACGAGGTGCATACTGTAATATTAACCCCTTCAACTCATCATGCATGAATCTGGGAGTGCGTTGGATCAGTGATTAGAGCATTGGACTTCAAACCGAAATGTCGACGGTTCTATCCTGACCAGCGGTAACTGCGTTGTGTTCTTGGGCAAGACACGGAATCACAATTGCCCACATAGGGGAACTGTGGCGCTGTGTACTATGGGGTACTATACGTCGATGGTCCACTTGCTTTCAACCAATGCCAGCACTGCTTGTGCGGAGTTTCTACGTTGGGGATTTTGACAGTCGCTCGCCGCTGTTCGGTGGTTCTCTCCAGGCACCCTGGCTTTCTCGACCTGTAAAACTGTCCCACGCGAGGTGACCCTGGCTGTCGAAAGTGTCGTTAAATCCCAATAAATAAATTCATAACTATTTTCGTAAAGCAAATGTTAGCAGTCGACACGGCAATAACACTTATCTGATAGGAGGTTCAGATATAATTTAATTCAACATCCCTATAGGGCTGCAGGATTAAATTATCACTGAATTCCCCCACAAATATAATATAGACTCGTCCATTTCTCTGTATTATTAGTTGTACAGTTTGTTGGTGGCCTAATATGGTATACATGGTGTCAGTTAATTTCATATTGGACGAGAGCGAAAATTAAATGAGAGAATTCTCACAATGTGTTCGCGTGTCTTTGCCTTGTTATAATTTATGGGAGAGTACAGGCACTCTCCCATAAATTGTAACAAGGCAAATTCATACATACCAAACAGTTTCATTTCGAAGGTAACATGACACACATCCACAGAATATGAAGCCTTTTAAGTTGCCTAACCTGCACTTCAGACCAAATATGGGCTTCCAACACTCAATCTTTCAACTTGAAGCATTTATCGGCTGCCGCCATTTTGAATAATCAATGAACAAAGGGGAGATTACCCATAGCTGTCAGCGTATATTGATGTTGACAGGCAGTATATGGTTTTATATGCAGTCTGCATGTGACGCCTTTGAACCAACGAAATTCCCAGATACTTGTAGAAGGTAAGATATAAGACGATATCATTCAAGGGTTAAATACTGTAAAACTTTTACAATTGTATTTTCTAGAATAGTATTTTCTAGTTATGACTTTAAATGGATTGAAATGAACCATTAGCATTTTCAAAGATCTGTCAGTTTGCCAGTTGGCAAATTACCATACCTTTTAAAATGCTAATGATTCATTTTAGTCAGTTATATTAATAGGTAGAAAATACAGTTCTAGAAAATGCAATTGTAAAATTTTATAGTATTGGCCCCCGGTCATCGGCTTTGAAAGGGATACAACCCTAATGCAACAGAAATGCAATAGCCATTTCCAGGCATGTAACGACAGGGGGTGGGGTCCCTCCCCCCCCCCCAATAACCATCATAATTTCCAATAGTTGGAAATTCGAAGGAATAAAATCCAATAGGTGGAAATTCAGAAATCAATTTCCTTGATGTTTTCAACTTTTCCGACCAGTCGATTTGAATTTTCAACCAGTGATCACAGTTTTTCCTACTGCAATCAACGATACAGTTACCAGCTTTAGTCATTTGCCGTGCTCCAACTCCGGATTCCGTTAATTTTCCGTATTCCAACATTTTAGTTTATTAACGATTGAAGTTCGAACGATTTGGTGCAGTTATGTCAAGTTTTTAACAGAAATCCAAACTTTCGATGGTTTGTACATGTTTAATGAAGTTTAATTGTTTTGCCCTACACAGTGACTGTCCCGGGTCATTAAAACACAAGTGGGCCACGAAGTTCTAATTGCTTAAACCGTCTGTAATGCTGAATTCATATGTATATACCAGCATGACGAATGATAGAGACCTCATATTCTCTGACAAGTTTCTCCAGTTCAAGTAAAGAAAAAATGAATAAATCTCCAGCTTTTGACCAAGTGACTCACTATGACTGACCAATGATCTCTTAACTGGCAGAGTGCTGGAAGCTATATTAGGGCTTTATGAAATACCACAGGTTTGTGACTATAATACTTACACTCTGTTAAAGGAGGTTTCATATTGACCATGGAAACAAGTAGATATTGATAATGACACATTGCTCAGTCACATTTGATTGGATAGTGCCTATTGGCACTATCCAATCAAATGCGACTGAGCAATATATGATGAAATGAAATCTGTAGTCAAGAAAAATGTAGCACTCTACCAGTTATTTATTTATTTATTTATTTATTTATTGGTGGTTAAGGTCACATATTTCTGCACAATGGCTAACCATGACCGTGACAGTTTTACGGGTGGAGGAAGCCGGAGTACCCGGAGAGAACCACCGAGCAACGGTGAGCAACTATCAGCTCCCCAACATACCAACTCCACACAAGCAGGGTTAGCATTGGTTGAAGACAGGTGCACCATCGACGTGCAGTACGCCTTAGTACACAACGTCACCGTGCCCCCACGTGGGCAATAGGGGTGAAGTGTCTTGCCCAAGGACACAACGCGGTTGCCACAGGTGGGATTCGAACCGAGGACCTTTCGGCTTGCAGCCTGCACCTCTACCAACTGAGCCACCGCGCCCCCACTCTACCAGTTAATGGCAGAGAATACAATTCTAGTAATTTTACAGAAGTTCAGAGATTGGATTTGGATTTGAATAGCCAAATGCTGAGTTCCAAAATTTCCAAAATGAGATCACAGTAAAGATCAAAATAATTCCTTTCTGTTCAATCTTCGACCGCCCCCCCCCCCCTCCCCGTCCGGGACGACCCGCGTTGTGCCCTTGGGCAAGACACTTTATCCCAGATGCCTATATGAGGGCATGATGGCGCCGTGTACTGAGGGGTGTTGCACGTCGATGGTGCACATGTCTTCAACCGCTGAGCGGACCTTATGCAGAGTTAGAATGTTGAGGAGCAGACAGTTGCTCATCGATGCTGGGTGATTCTCTCCGAGTACACCTTCTTCCTCCACCCGTAAAACTGTCACGGTCACGATTAGCCATTGTGCATAAGTATGTGACCCTAAACACAAATAATTAAATAAATAAATTCTGCTCAGTCAGAATACAACCAGCTGAATTAAATCAGTTTAGCCACAAGTTGAGAACTCGTCTAGTTGTGTTTCTGTTCTTGTATTTAATATTTCAGTATTATTTCATGTTGTGATTTATCTTGATATTGCTCATATGCCGGGTTCGCTTAACCATTCAGGTTTCTTGTTCTTGTAACAGTTAAGGTCTTTATTCAAACAGCTGCACATTATTCCAAAGAGTATGTGATTTTAGGTCTGATTATTTAACCCCTTTTCTAACATGAAAAGCAGACGACACTTGCAAACAAAATTCTTGAATATCTATTTTTTTCATTTTTTTGTCTCCAAAACATAGGTTATGACCCCTCTTTGGAACGAGCTCGACGAGCTCGTTCCAAAGAGGGGTCATAATCTATGTTTTTGAGACAAAAAATGAAAAAAAATAATGAAAATTAATTAGCGTTGGGTAAATGGTTAATAAATCATATGTTTTAACTGTGCCTTTTTCCAGCACCTATCATATCAGTGAAATTATCCGCATGTACACCAAATGCAACCAGCAGTTATTTTTCACCGGACGAAAGTCATAAATTTTCTGTAGCTAACTTAGCCGTTGGTGAATCCCTCTCTAATCATCCTAGTTGGCATCTTAAGGGGGGCTGACCCCATCAGGACTCTCTAGCAAACTCCATAGCCGTTTTACACGTTTTCCGTATCAAGTTCGAAATGGCAATTCACTTTAAATCAGACTCAAGAAGCAATAACTGTTTCGGGGCGTTTCAGTGATGTTTCTCGTTTCACTAATAAATGGGATTTGCGCTCAGCAGTCGTTTGAAACAAACGCCAGAACCCTCTACTTCTGTTATCTACAGGTTATAAAAATGTCAGTTCACGGTGTTAGGCTAGTATTTACACAAGTCTTGGTGTGGGGGGGGGGGGGGGGAGGGGAGGGGGGGGGGGTGACTTTCTCGAAAGTAATTTTGAATGATGAAAATATTTGGGGATGCGATTCTTAACCCTTTACCCAACGTAATGGTGAAAACCGGTCAGCGCTATTCACAAAAATCGCCAATTAATTTTCATTATTTTTTTTTTCATTTTTTTGTCTCAAAAACATAGTTTATGACCCCCTCTTTGGAACGGGCTGAACAAAATCCGTTATTCAAGAATTTTATTTGCATGTGTCGTCTGTTTTTCATGTTAGGAAAAGGGTTAAAGTAAATAAAAGTAGGCTAAATGGCATCTACGTCTTCCATTTTATATTTTTAGCTGCCGCAAGCAAAGTTGTTATTTGGCACATAGCGTTATTATATTTTTGCAGAATTCTTGTTTTTTTATTCAAATCAGATCATGATGTTCACAGGTTCCTCGGCAAGACTCATAACGTCGACCAAAGACACCAGACTGTTCAAACAATGTTCATGGTCGACTGAAAGTTTTTGGTGCCATGTGGAATTGTTGGATAACAAATGACTTTTGTTTAGTGCCAAATGAAAGATGTTAGTGTCAAATGGAATCTGCTTGTGAATGAGAACAAATTTGACCATGTATCGCACTTTGGGTGCAACAAGGCGCCATCTGCAATGCTAAAACATTGCAGATATCGATTTATTGCACTAAAAGTAGTAGTTTAATATTACCTAACTCTTTTAAGTATTTTAATTACCCAACGCAGACGATTTCAAAATTTATTATTTTAAATATCATTTTTTTAATTTTTTCAAAACATTTCAACAAAACCATATCACGTGCCCCCTCTTTGGAACGAACTTGACGAGCTCGTTCCAAAGAGGGGTCACATGATATGGTTTTGTTAAAATTTTTCGAAAAATAATGTTTTTTCAGCTGCTGAATTTGCATATTACAAGGGCGGTTCGATTGGTAAAGGGTTAAAAAGAAACCCACAAATGATAAAAAACTAAATAATAAAAAGCTCAACCTAATAAATAAATAAAACCAAAGACTTTTATTAACGTTTACAAAATACTTTCATAATTATTATTTACTCACTGGTTATTCAAACCAAATAAACTAATAAACAGGGCTGGGAGGAGTTAACGTTTCAAACGTTAACGTGTTAAATTATTTTAACAACGTTAAAAATTTTTAACCAAGTTAATAACGTTTAATTTTGAAGATTATAATTGTATAATATGTAGCATTGCGTCGTTATCTTGTGTTTACCCAAGCCGGATCGCGCGCGTCGATGACGTCGAATTTTACGCCATTTGACGAAACTGAAGAACACGAATAATTTAGATATCAGTCAATTATAGACGACCCATTGATTTGGTGGAAAGACCATGAATGAAGCCCTCCTACCAACGTTGGCGATGTTGGCCCGCCGATATTTGACGATACAGCAATATTAGCCTCACCCGAACGCCTATTTCCATATAAGGACTGGTATACTTGCAACGGCGGATGTCTCTTTCTTAGGATACGGCCGCAGCGATTGTATTCTTAAATGAAAACATCGCTGAATGTTAGAATTTACAATAACCTGAGAGAACTATCTTAACTACTCGTCCCCTGAGTTCCAATGTGTTCTATGTGCCAGTTGGCTGCCAGTTGGCACATAGAACACTTTGGAACTCAAGAGACGAACTGTGCGTAAGTTCAATTACATTCATATTCAAATCAATAAAAATGGCCGAACTTATTAAAATGTTGTTTCTTTTAACATTTAAAGTCATTTAACTCGTTTACGCAGGATTATTTAACACGTTAACGTGTTAAGGAAAATTTTAACTCCTTCCAGCCCTGCTAATAACAAATAATCTATTATTTTTCAGAATGATTATCAAAAAAATTAAACCAGATAAAAAAAAAATAAGTAACAAAGAAACGTTTTGATGAAAATCAGATTAAATGGATACTCTATTAATTTAGTTGACCCACAACAAAGAGACGTGATTATATATGTTACCTATAGATTACTTGACAGGTGTGGATTGTATTTCTCCCGTGTCATCAGACAACAACTTTATTGAAACGACGCACTGAATTGGAGACTAACCAAAAGTATACGCTGGGTGTCAAATTATGGTGCCAAATGCACTTTTTAGTGAACTCTGCTTTTAAACCTGAGTGGTTTCAACCAATATGTAACAATTTACAGCACAATGGCGCATCTATTCTATTTGCGGTCGACTGCGGGTGAGAGCCGGTAATAATTTAATCCCACAGCCCAACAGGGCCCAACAGGGCCATTACGCGGCCCAACAGGGCTGTGGGATTAAATTATATCCAATCATCTTGCACAGTTATCTAGTCATTGTTTCACATCGAACACCCTTATCCACTTACGCAACAAGCTATGAATATGATTTTTGACGGGATAAATCTAGAGAGAAAAATCTAAAAGGTAACCGACAAAATGTTCTTATTCAAAACTCCTTTATCAACTGCAATGGATTCGATCGATGAGTCCTTTACTTTAGAACGAAATTTGTCCGATAACGTATAGTGTTACAAAATGTGTCTAGACATCTTGGGTGTTATGGTCCTGTCAAAGACGCCTATGACTTGTGTATTGAATGCCATGTGAACCCGGCTCTATCACAGAAGATATAAAAACATAACTGTTAGATATTTCGGGAGTTTATTTACGTTAGAACGGCATTTTAGCTGTGCAACCCCGCTCTATTGATGACAAATATCTTAGAGTTCTTAAAAATGTGTTTTAAAAACTGCTAAAAACATGCCTGTCAACGTACGCTAACATAACCAGAGGGCAATATATTCTATCGAAATGTACACTCGCGGCCACAGCACTTGTTACCTTGTCCCTTAACCATTTAAGTCCGAAAAGAAAAAAAAAACATGAAGTATCATACACGAAACAATTTCTGTATCAAGGTTGAAGTTATGTCGAACCTATTTGTTTTAACCTTTTACCTAACATGAAAAGCAGACGATAACTAATTTTTAGCGAGCTCGTTGCAACAAGGGGTCATAACCTATGTTTTTGAGACAAAAAATGAAAAAATAATGAAAATTAACTGGCAATTTTTGAGAATAGCGCTAGTCGGCTTTGGTCGTTACGTTGTGTAAAGGGTTAATCGAGTAAACACACAAGCACAACGTCACACACACACACGCACACACTCACACACACCATATCGCCCCCTCCCACACTCATATACCAAAAACACATCCAAACACCTCACCTCTCGCACAGCCGCACGTCTTCCACATACACCTACCATCAAATGTAGTGGCTTCAGGTCACCAGATATGGAAAGATGAAATTCGTCAATATTGCAAATTTCATACTAGTGCTAGAATAGACCCCAGTACCTAATTAACACTACATCTGTTAGAATAGACCCCAGTACATAATTAACAATACATCTGTGTCCCCAGCCTTTCTAAAGCTTGGCTACACCCTGCGCTGTGGTGTTACGGTGTGGAAATATTATTGATATAGGTAACAGAAAGAAATCTGAGAATCAGCAACAATAACTATGAATTGAACTATTCTGAAATTTAATTAAAAAAAATTAATATAAAAAAAATGATACAAAGATCTTTTACACTAACTGGTTTACAGAAAATAAAAACAGTGGTACTTATCAATTATCGAATTAGCCCAAAATACAGTTTGACAGAATCCAGTAATCCAGTGGTGAAGAGTTACCAGCTGGTAGTATTAAATCCAAGAATGTGTCTTCAGAAACAGTATCCCGTAGATTTGTAATAAAATTTTCACTTAGAAATTTCAGCAGTCTCCAATAAAATATAACAAAATGCTCCGTAAAATTCAAATGGAGTAAAAATCCAAGAAGTAATGGCGCCAAAGGTAATTTCCAAATAATCCAGCAGAATCCTGGCTTTTCACAAAATATTATTCTGTTTCACAGAAAGTATAAATTCTCTTTTCCAAGACGAACAAATTCTCTTCAAAATTCTCTTTTGGAATCAATTTTCCAAATTCACAAAGAAGCACTGCCTCTATGATAAATGCACTGTCCTAGAACAATAATAATTTCCAATGGAAACAACTGCTGTGAAAATAAGTTCCTCTGAAATCGCTTTCTAAAAATGAGTTTTGGAATTCTGTTGACAAACCTTTATATAGTAACCAGATAGAATGTCCTAGAAAATGAAATGTCTACAATGTTCTGTCAGTTTCTATCAGTTTCCAGGTGATTCTGTCACAATCCAAGTAAACAAGGTCCCCAACCTACTTAAACAATCAACAGCTATATGTACAATAATTGTAGATCAGTGTATCAAAGATGTAAACAAGGTCACTGAGTGCAAATGAGTGAGACCAGTCAGAAAATGCAGAAATAAAAAATATCTTTCTCAAATAATTATCTACTAAGGATATATCAATCTCAATATAATATGGGGGCTATAACAGTGGCCATATACGTGTCGTCAATAAAATTGCCACCCACTCAAGAGTTTACATGACTCGTGCGTAACTAGAATTCATAGACTTTTGCCAGATTGTAACGAATGTTATTAACCCAAACATCACCGAATATAATTTTCTTCAATTAGATTTCCTGTAATTAGTCGACTCAGATTATAACTCGATGAATGTTTTTTTTATATTGTATGAATGTTGTTGCCTTGTAGAAACCAAAATTGTAATTGCCGCAGGCATGCTGTGGAGTCCTTTTCATAACCATATTCATATTGTTATTCATATTCATTTACACAGTTTGGACGACAAGGAACCAACACGGACAAAACAGCTCCGCTCGGATTGCATCTGTGGAGTTACTAGATAAGATCAAGAGAGCTCTGTTAGTCAAAACTCATCTCACCCCATTACTTGGAATCTCAAAGAAAAAGGCGAGAACATTCACTTTACAGCGGAGTTTGACACAAACGATCCGCAAACATCTCCTTCGGAGAGAGGTAATACCTGTTGTGACATGACCTCGTCTCACGCTGGTTATCATCCAAAGGTGAACGGAACCTCCACTTCGAAAGAGAGAGAGAAAAAAAAGAAGAGCCCTCTACCAAGAGATAGGACGCGTGTGCTTGGAATCTTTCCTGGCCAAACGAAAGCGAAGGATGTTGTGAAGGCTGAGGAGACGACCACAACTTCCCCACCTTACCCCAGATCTCTACCAATCCGACAGCCGATCTCTTCCTGGAAGGAACCCATGGATAGGAACGTCCTGTGGAAAATGGGGTTGCTATGAAGATTGCCTTTCCCCACCTTCTGCTCTTCATTCTCCGCTTCCTTTCGAGCCAGCGGCGCTTGATCAATCTTCACTGGAGGCTCTGGATACAATGACACAAGCGCAGTTAACAATGGCAAGAGTTGAGACTGTAGAGGCTTCAATACTGCAAGGCATTAGAACCAAACAACTGTTGTCACAATTAAAACTTCAATGGGAAAAATGTGCCGAGCAAGACCGCAAAAGAAGAAGTAGCCAAAATGGAAAACGAAATTATGAAAGTAGTACGGAAACCAATCTCATCAATCAATAGGCCGACAACGTTACCAGCCAGAAGAAAACAGATAAAGCCATCGAAACGTCAAAAACCACGACCACCAATAACCAAACCAACAAGAGCGTCTGTAGAGAGACCAAAAGAATAAAACGGCAATTGGGGATTGAAAGTTAGTCGCACCCGCCGTGGCCACACATATCTCTTCAGCTGTCGCTTTATTGGAGTACCGATGTGAGATGCGCGCGTATGTTGTATGAAGAATACGCCCATCCCACATTCACACTCTGGTAAAGCGACAGATAATTTATTTTAATTGTTGTAATTTAATTCAGAGTGGTTGCTTGTATTATTATGTACTGTCACGCGACCAAAGTCTCCGCTGTCTACATCTTTCCAGTCGAAATCAACCTTTGTGGTCTAGTGTGAACAGCCCACAGGAATATTAACTAACAACCCACCTGTGACAATTACAGTTTGGTTGCACCGTTGGACACCCCCGCAAGTTTTTATTTGGCAAATGGGCGGAGACAAATCAAAAACATTCATACGAAAGGAAAAATATTCATCGAGTTATGAAAAACGGACATCTACCGGAAGTATTCAAGCAAATAGGGTATCATTAAATTAAGATAAATTATTTCTTATTTAAATCGTCATATCCGTAAACTGCGTTCATACCTTATTGACAATGTCGGTTTGCTTTACTAGCCTTTCCTATTCACTCTTGTAGAAATTTATCCTGAATTTATTTGCAGCCCAACAGCAGAAAAAACTGCTGGGGCTTTCTAAAATAACCCCACGTGCTCACTTTATTCGTCGCCTGGGAGGGGGGGGGGGGCATAGAACATTCTAGCACTTAGGCGACGTATTGTCTCGGATCAGATTTATTTTTCTTCGATTGAAAAACAATAACAAATCAAAAACTAGGTCGGTTCACGATACATGTTAGACATAAAAGAGAGATGATCCAAAGTTTCACACCCAACAACACTTTTTCTCATAGGTATGCAACACAGCAGCCAGGACTAGGTTTGCTGAAAAATATCGTGAAAATACTTAGAGGGGTAAGAATTAAGGTAACTTTCAGCATTTACGACTTTAACGCTGATGACTTTTACAAAAGAGTGGCTCGTGAGTATTGTACATTTCAGGGTATAAGATATTAATACGTGGAGTACACGAAAGGATGTTGTCAGCTGTTTCGAATGTATAGTCTATTAATAATGTCATGTTTGAACCCATTTTCAATATTTTGCCCAGTTTGCCGAATTTGTACCTTTACTGATTTGAAATTATAATAATTATGTCGCGTTGCGGGAAAGTAGCCTATAGTATTTCAATCGCACCCTTTTCCCCCATACCGGACTTGCATTTTGACACCTTTTGTCGTACCCTAGAATCAAGAAAACAGCATTTTTGAGCATCCATATTAAGTGTAGTTGCCCCCTAGCCGAACCCTGATGGATACAGTTCGTCTTGGACTTTTGCTGCCCACACCCACAGGGACGTAACTATGGATAGGGGTAGGATACCCTCACCCCGAGTAATTTTCCAGTCGGAACATGTCGGTTTGGATCGGAGTCTTAGAAATCGATTCACTCTTGTCAGAAAGCATGTACTTTCTTCCAATACTAGATTTCCTATTTGGTCATACACGCAGTAAGTCTCACGCAAGTGGACATCTATGGCCGCTTCTGTCCCATCATGACCAATTTTGAGTCCGGTGCGTGCTAATTAAACATGAGCAACGCGAAGCATGGCATATGCCCCCGATGCTGTCATAACGTCATGCCGACCATATTGAATTGGCTAACTGCACCAAAATCGAAAGGAAGCATTGTCTAGTCATCTACAAGTAACACCAAAAATTATGATCTGATCAAATAAGCGGTTTTCAAATCCAACATGCAATGAATGCAATAAAGAGGTCGAGAAAAGTTTTTAAGTCGAAGGGGTGAGAAAGGGGCATAACTCTGGGACAAATTATTGGACGGAACCTGCTTCTTGTGCATATCCGTTCCCTCATGCGGGTCTATCAGCATATCTAAGGAGATCCAAATCCGACCGGTGGCTTTGAAATTACAATCCAAAACATTTGTACGGATAGACGGACGGACATTCTACCGCAGATGTACTTGTGAGGTGATTTTAGTGTTACGTATGGGGGAAACTGCGCACCTCACAAGTGGTTTTTGTCGCACCTCACAAGTTGAATAAAACTCATAAGTGGTTGGTGTACTAACTGTTTTATCCCCCAACCTCACAAGTAACGACTGTACACGGACGGTCACATCACAATGCCATCTGCGGTGGTCCGGACAGACGAACGGACAGACAGACGGACGGAACGACAGAGTGACGGCCGGAAGTCACCACTAGATACCCCAGAATCCTCCTTCGGAGGTCGGTGCCTTAATAAGAAGTTGAAAGGTCCAGGCGTCATGACAACGACATATATTTATCCACAAACGAATTTCCGGATTTGTTAACAATTCAAATATTCGAACTACATCATCAAGGCGTGTTTCTAAGAAGGCTTATCTGGTAGAGTGCTGGAAGCCCATATTTGGCTTTAATCCAATCCATGGTGATCCCAAATAAAGGCTTCGTATTCGATGGACATGCTTCATATTATCTTTTACATGAAATTATTTAGTCTGCAAGGATTGGCCTTATTACAATTAAAGGGAGAGTGCCCACAGGCACTCTCCCTTAAATTGTAACAAGGCAAAGGCCAGTGAACAAATTCTGATGACCAAAAATAATTTAGCACTCTACCAGTTAAATAATACTTTATCAGTGGCGACTTGTGTCATGAGAGTCGGGACAAATTGGGGTTTATACCCCTCTCGGAAATAAACCATCTTCGCCACGTCCCCACACTCCCAAGATTTTACGGAGCTGCCGCTATCCCCTGGCTAAACCAATACCCACTGTATGGAGAAACTATATTGGACACGGATATAGTTGCTGAGATGCTTTTTTTCAAAGTGCGACGGCATGAAATCAATTACGCTTGTTTGACATATCATTTCAAGCAAACGCGAGTTATGCTGAAGATTTTGTAATTTGAACAGAAAATTACTAAAGCATTCCTGGCTTGTATTGATGTAATGTTCGGTTAAATCCAGTAAGAAAGTTGAATGTGCTGCAAACTACAAGGATAACACTTAACGACGAATAAAAATAAACCGTTTAACACATTTTCAGTATGTTGTTGATGGAATCATAAACGTGAAATACGGTGATAAACAGATAGCTAGAAACATCCTAAATAATGATTAATACCTCTAATAAGTACCTCAAATTAGATCAACGCCCTAATCGCTAAAGATGGCCTTGTACACACTTAAGAACATAGCATGTTGGGCATGTGCTTATGTACTTGGCTAATGGACAAGACTGAGGACTTTTTCACACTACACATGTACCGCCAGAAGCTATTTGGAAAAGAGAGGGTTAAATCTGAGGTGTGATTTTTGTATGTGTGTGGGGTTAGGGGGTGGCGGCGGTGAATGTGTCTTTAGCACTCAAAGATGCATTAAGGATAAAAGTTAAGTTTGTACCCCCTCCCCCACCCCCCCCCCCCCCCCAAAAAAAAATAGTGTTAGAAAATAACCGAGTCTGATTCCAAATCCCTAATTTCTTCTTTTTCTGAAAAGGAAATATATATAAATAAATTAATAGCATATAATAAATGAATATATATATATTTATTTATTTATTATATGCTAGCTTGTGAAGTTAATAGATATTTCTAGATATCCATCGACTCGATGGATATCGAGAAATATCCCTCAGTAGATTCCAAAGTTCCTAAGTGAGGTCACGCCTCGGCGCATGACGTCGACTTGAACGTCGCCTTGAAAGAACGATCGGCAGATCTTTGTTATTGTCTTGAAATTCTTGCAGTCGAACTGGGCTGAATATTGCGCAGTGAAACGTCACGTAGCATGTAACAAAAAAAAACTACATTATTTTAGTGAATATCGGGAATTATCTCATTCGTGTGGACCTGAAAGTATTAGTTTTCACTCATGCAAAGTCCACGCTCATGAGATAATTCCCGATATTCACTAAAACAGAGCAGATATCCTCAAAATATTCAATACCGGGGAGGTCAAAATGTTTAAGTGTTAAGTTTAAAACTATCACCCTTGCTACTTTAACGTAATTCATTTTAAGTTTTCACGGGGCAAAGCAAAGTGAACACAAAAATGCCAGTAGCAGCAAGTTAGCAGTCTATATATGACTGGATATTTTAACAGGATCCTTTTTTCCATCTGCTACTGCAATGCACTGACTTTTTTTTGTAAAAATCCAATACCAGAATTACGGTCGGATTTATAGAAAAAATATGACCCTTTTTGCAATTCGAGTTGGCCTCCGGGTGTGACTAATCCCCCCCCCCCGAAAAAATTGTAAGTTTAATCTCGCTGTAACCTTGACATTTGGAACAATGACTCCAATATAAATTAGGTCATCATACCAAAGCCCACATGTCAAGGTTGGATTCGATCGACCCAGCAAAACTATAATTGGGAAATGAAAAGCAAGAAATTTTTGTCAACTAAGGTTGCTCCTTTTCATTTTCTGCCACGTCTTCGTCCTTATATGATCGTTGTTTGGTGATTTTCCATTACTACGTTATCTTTTCGAGACTATCGCATCGTGTTTGCGTGGTTGTTGTGTATCGTACTCACGTCAACAACAGATAATAGTTTTTACAAAATGTGGATTATATACACTTGTTAAAATCTAGAAATTGTGATTTGTATCGTAGTAAATATTTTTCCTCTGCTAATTGACAACTTTAACCTTTTATTCCACGAAACAATAAAACGAACGCCCAAAAATGTTCACGTACAATGAGAGCGCCTAATGAATCTCAATTTCATGTGAAACTTCTGTTCAGTTCACTTAAATCGATCTATGCCGAGGTTTGCCGATGCTCAGATCGATTTTAGTGAATGTGGTTATAAGAAATCGGGACAAGTTTGAGATTTTTTCTGTCATATAATTCGAAATTAACCTTTTAGCCAACGTAATGACTAAAGCGTAATAGCGCTGTTCTCAAAAATCATCAGCTAAATTTTACCATTTTTTAGGTTTTGCCTCAAAAACATAGCTTATGGGTCCTCATTGGAACGAGCTCGTTCCAATGAGGGGGTCATAAGTTATGTTTTCGCGAAAAATGAAAATATTTAGCTAACCAGGAAATGTTTTTGCAAATATCTGCTATTTATATTTGGACGTTAGTTAATGAAAAATAAGAGAGCTTAATTCAGTTCTGTTTACGAAACCAATTCATTCAAAATGTTACAACATCGACATTAACTTCTGTCGTCATTCCCGCATTAGACGTGCTGTGAACGATATTTTCCTAAATGATCTATTGCTATTTGGTTGTGATTATGCGATAAAACCTTTTGTTATATGACTCTGTAATTTAACCGCTAAATATCATTACTGTTTGACGATCTTTTCCTGGTCCGCGGAAAATCCACAGTGTGGAATCCGATTCCGTATCACTATAGTGGGACGGACATTTTACGGGTGCGTTCGAATTCGCATAATTAGCTGTTCTAGTCACAAAGAGTACTTTACTCCGAGCTGGAACGGGTGCGCTCGAATGGCGGTTCGGGTTTTGTTTAATGGTATTGGTGATATTTTCTTATCGTATCCATGCGCATCGGGGGATTCACCGGAAGTGTGCGCCTGTTACAAAAATAAGTGTAAACAAAAATTTTTTTTTCACTTCAAATCCAATTTACCACCAAAAAGGTTGGGAGAATTGTTAATGCTAGCTTTGTATGCGGTGTTGAACCATTAGTCATATAATAAACCTTTTATCGCTACAGTGAAGTGATCTGGGTCGTCGCATCACGTCTCATTGAGAAGGTCCGATCGCCGCTGGCAGCTCGTTTGATCCGGCGATCTGACCTCCTCAACTTGACGTGATACTAAGACCAGGATCACTTCACTGTAGAGATAATATGTATATATCGCTCACACGGAAAAGACTGCATCTTGTGGCATTCACTGGAATGAGCCATGTTTAAATAATATTTTATAACTGTTCTGGAGATGACTTCACGATCGTTCCTGAAAGTGTATTGCATAAACAGTTAAAGTGTATTGGATAAACATTTAAACTGGTATGCTCTTTTTCTGTCTTACTTTTCTTGAAATATCAGCCATTATAATTGCTTCTAACATAAACATTCTTGAACAATCTTTTTCTATTTTTTACCTCCTAAAGCATATTTTGTTGCACTTGTTTCTAAGTGTTTTGAAAAAATTTGTTTTGGCACATAAATGAAAATGGGATTGTTTTGAAGTACCGAGATGAGCAAATTAAACTTAAGAATTGCCCATTTCCTAGAATATTATGTTTTTGTCTCATTATTGAGAGATACAAAATAACTTAATATTATTATTATAAAAGATGTAAACATGCAAAAATTAGTTAATATAGCATCATTAGTGTCAGATAACCGTTTATGTGTTTCAACTGTCGAACATTACATAATAATTAAGGGGTTGCATCTCTCATCAGTGTTGCAGTAGCGATACCTGGCTTTCTGTTTACTGCATTTAGTCACATTATAGAACAATAATCCTGCGGAAGAAATTATAGCGAAGGGATAAAATAACTGATTAGTGAACACAAATGATCCTGATGCTTCTACGGAAGCGGTAGATTGACAAACAGCTATATTCCATGAGAATGGTACAATTGTAACACCATCGTGTTTTTAGAAATTGGGGATGAAAGGTGCCAAACAAAAACTTACTTTCACTGTTTCATGCAGTCGAATCTCTCTAACCTTTTGAAATGTCATGTACAAAATTATCGCTTCATGAAAGTTTGAATTCCGAGCGGATACTGCGCTTTTGACACCATCAAAAGTTCTATCACAGCAAAGGGAGCCGTTTTGCGTATGGAAAATGATCAACGAGGTGATGCTCACACACCCCATGAATTTAACACTTTCTTTCCAACTCTGTCCTTCACATAGTAGCACATCATTATACACATGTGCAAGCACACATACGGACAGACTAACAAGCCCTCATGCGCACACGCTCCCATACTCGCACGTAGCCCGCTGGACACACAAAGGTACGCCCTCATGTGTGTACACTCTATAGACACAAACGTACATGCAAACGCACATTTTTTCACTATCTTCAAATGATTAATTATCCCAATATTAATTGCACTAATGCATTACTACAGCCAGAGACACAATACTTGAGAGAAACACTTAGCGGAAGGTATAAAGTACCTACTTTAATTCCAATTGCCGGTGTTCAAAATTCACCACCAGTTTCAAGCACATGTATAAGTAGTATAGGGCATGGTTTTAATGCCATAGCAACCAAGTACCATTGAAACCAAGATGGTTGTCTTCAGTCAACAAAATGAACGACAGCCACATGCAACACCCCAACAACACATACTGCGCTTTAACACGCAGCGCTATGGTAATGACATCACAACATGACCACGCACTACCCACACATGTGCGTGCAACTTGGGGTAAATTCCGAACACAGATAACTGGAAATATACCCGGTACTTTATATCTTCCAAGTTCAATCTTAGGGTTTCTCGAAAGCTAAGGCGCCTTGGCTATAGTAATACATTCTTACTAATAGGAGTCAATTAACCATTTGAAGCCATAGACCTTCCCGAAAAGGAAACATTCAAGTATTTGTTTGTGTTATCCCAATGTATGTTCGTGTATTTTATGCGCGATCGTTAGTATACATTTGACGTTCGACAAGTAGTGAAAGAATAACTATGAGTGTCTGCGTACATTTGTATCTGTAGGGTGTGGACACATTAGTGTGAACGTACAGGTGAGTACAAACGGTATTGCGTAGCTGTATGCACCCTGCATGCGAACTAGTGTGCTTGGGAGGTGTGCATATATTTTGATGTCACTATTAGCTGGCGTTTAACTCTCTCAACACTGACACCTTCAATGGTAGCGTCTTCCACACTGTTGCACACAGCGAATTGGGAGAGTCTATCTTGCATTTATGGGGACGTTCAGTAACAATTTAATTCTGTAGCCCTAGAGGACTGTTCCGCTCGTCAAGCTAGCCGATTAACCATCAACTTCTGTTTCAAATAAAAAAATGCATCTCGGGTTGAAACGTTTAAGAAATCTAACTCACGTTGTACATCACTTTGAAGTTGTAAACCCCTACCTTACCCTATTTATGATATGTACGGGATATAATACTTCAAGGCTAAAACCTAGGCTGACTGAAATAGTTCTGTCCCATCCCCTTGGAGGCTGGTACTCACGTCCTCAGCTACACACTTAACTACTCTTTGACTGCTCTTTTAACATATGGCATACTTACTTTATGTTCTGTCCACTGTCGCAGTTGTTTGTTTTGGCAAAACATTGTTCGTGCTCAACTCGTTGAACCCGGAAGACAGTTTTTTTCGGACAGGATCATGATAAGGTCTAACTACATAAACTATTCAACCACGCTGTGAATTTGGGTTGGTGGGGGTACTAATCGATATTTTCAACGTGCATCCCAAAGGCTGCAGGTTGAAAATATTAATTGGTACATCCCCAAATGACGAATATGGGCTTCACCAACATATCCTTTGAATTAACCCTTTACCCAACTTAACGACCAAAACCGCCCAGCGCTTTTCTCAAAAATCGCCAATTAATTTTTATTATTTTTTATTTTTGGTCTCCAAAACATAGGTTATGACCTCTCGTTCGAACGAGCTCGTCGAGCTCGTTCCAACGAGGGGTCATAACCTATGTTTTTGAGACCAAAAAATGGAAAAAAAATAGTTATTCAAGAATTTTTTTTTGCAAGTGTCGTCTGCTTTCCATGTTAGGTAAAGGGTTGACACAGAAGATACTATCAGGGTTCATAGGGGTAACGTCCCACATCCAGTATTCTTTGTATTATGGAAGGTGAAATGAGGACGTTTTTGATTATATTTGGCAAATACATTAGGCCAAGGTAAAGAGGTTTTTGACGTTCCAAACTTTTTTGACTAAAGTGAATTCTCTTACTTCCTTCCTCTCCTGAGAAAATTTCTATTTATGTGTTTTGTTGCAAACCGAGCATTTACTTTAAGGTTTTATTGCCAGATAAATATCGCATTTGCACCCAAGCGTGTAGAAAATCCACAGCCACTCCCAATAGCTCTGTCTTCGAAAAGGTACGTCATTATGTTTTTTAATGTCGATGATATGTATTTCATCAAACGAGAGCGCGCGGTTGGCTGAGTTTTCTGTGTGATCAGTTTGCTGTGAAAAGCAGAAAGGTAATATAACCACAACACAACAGTAATTTTTTGTCAAATCAAAGAATATGATAGTTTTTCATTTCTGTTTGTTGTATTAACATTCACCCGTGTTGAGGGGTAATACTTTACAGTTTTGGGCGACAACATAAACCCTACCTTCAGATTTGTTTTCATGTTATTGGTTTTTGTTCTTCATTTGAAGCGTGTACATGTTACAGTCAATCTGTGTACGCCATTTCACGTAAAGACTAAAATCGTTAGTCATTTCACGTAACGACTATGACCCCTACATGAAATAACTGCGATTTCTAGTTATTTTATGAAATAACTGAAAATTGGTAGCAGTTATTACATGAAATGTCCGACGAATTAATATTGTGATTAAATTAAACAGTTAAGGAGAAAATTATAACATTAATGTTTTTATCAAGTGCTAACTATGTCGAATGAATTATTTCATGTAACCAGTCCAGTCAAGCGATTAGTATGTTTATTACTTTTCATTATTGACGATAATTATAGTATTTAACCCTTTACCTAATGTAACGGCCAAAACCGGGCAGCGCTATTCTCAAAAATCGTCAATTAATTTTCATTATTTTTTCATTTTTTTTGCCTCTAAAACATAGGTTATGACCCCTTATTGGAACGAGCTCGTTCCAACGACGGGCCAAAACCTATGTTTTTGAGACAAAAAATGAAAATAATAGTTATTCAAGAATTTATTTTGCAATTGTCGTCTGCTTTTCATGTTAGGTAAAGGGTTAAAAAAAAAAAACCAAAAAAAAACAAAACAATGAAGTCCTCATTACACCCACGGAAAAGCGTTTTCGTTTGCGCGCATTGATACATGACGCAATTGTTGATTGCATAATTCACTTGTTAAGTTATCGTTTACAATCAAAACCGGAAATCCCAGTAAATCACACTTTGGAAAGTAATAATTAAAAAAACATGTTCTTTGACATATATCACATATATCATGTCAAATTAATTTTCTTTATTTATTTCCATAGATTGAAGACTATTGTGACAGCGGCTGAAACATATTTTTGTAGCATTTTTATCTAATAGACTGGTATCATTTCATTTAGGGCTATCACTATTAATCGATTGTCGATCGGTCACGCCGAAACCGATTAGTATTCTTCGTTGTCGAAGAATCGGTAAATTTTACCTCGTTTTATGCGTTTAATAATTAAAAAAAATTGATGAAAAAACTGTTGTTTCTAAAGGTAAAAGGTCAAGAGCGTGGACGTTAAACCTCAAGAAGCCGTTAGAAGCATTTGTCTTTTAGGTACATTCAAAGCTTTGATGTTCTGAACCTTCGAACCGTCAGTGTAATAATCAAGACCGGTCGGCAGTTGCAAACTTGCGAAGTTCGCAACTGCCGACCGCTCTTGATTATTACACTGACGGTTCAAAAGTTCAGAACATCAAATCCTTGAACGTACCTAAAAGAGGATCGTCTTCGTTGTTTACTTGAGGTAGGTCAACTGACTTGAACTTCATTTTAATGACTTCAAAGAGAGGGGGAGGGAGTAATCTAGGTACGATTAATCGATTATGATCGATTATTTGCGACGATTAATCGATTCCTAAATTCAAAACATAGTGACAGTCCTTTCATTCCAGAGCAGTAACTTTCAACAAAGCCTTGTCCACAAACAAATTGCTTCCTACCTAATAGATTGCCTAAGTTTAATAAGTTGTGTCATATTAAAATTTGGTTTTACGTAGAGTACCAACTTTAACACATATGTTGTCATTCTCATCACGGCCCACTTGATCCCTTGAATAATTCTGGGATCACAACTCCCAGCGTAAACGAGGGGAATTGGTACGGCCACATAGTATCCAACCAGATCATCATAAAGGTGTACACGACTCCCTTTCACCACATGATCAGCTTGTTTTATTTGCACAGAAGATACGCAATCCATCTGTTGTTTGGTATTTTCATTATGTAACTGAAGTAAGTCTATCTTTAGAAAGCCCGGAAATAAGCAACCTGTCATTTGCAGAATGAAATTATAAAAACACTTTGCAACTCCTGGCATATATTATTTATGGCATGGAATACAAATGAGTGAAAGTGTATCATAAAACAGAATTAATAATTCCTTTGCACATTGTGCAATCTGGACATTTTCTTCAGTTTGTTTCTGTTTACCTTCTCCTTAATTGATATTTTGACTGTCAAGTTCTAAAAATAGCACCGAACTTGCATATTATATTGCATTTAATTAGATTGATTAGATTGTGATGAATAACTGTTATGTTTTTCAACGTACATCAAGAGATAACATACGCGGGTTAGAAAGCTTGGCCATATATATTTTACGTCATTTTTTTAGTATATATTGAAAAAGATTAGAGTTATTCCTCAAATCGAGGATCGCCGAGAAATGCTTAGTTGAAAGAGTAATTTACGAAACGAGTTTGTAAATTTAACTACAAGCCGGGAACGCGTGGAATAATGTATTTATTATCTCTTGATCTCGATAAAAGATACTTCAGTGGATAGAGAAACAAGCAGTGCCTCACACAGCACCTCGGAAGTACGTTGTTAAAAACATTGCCTTGATTGCTATGGAGTCCACTCAAATAGTAGTCCCCAATGACGTTGATATTTTGAGGCATTCAGTCATCAAATTTAGTGAAATGAGGGTTCAAAAATTCAAAAACAATGTTTTGCCGATACCTATTTTTTAAATATGATTTTCTTTCACAAAATTGCGCATTATCAAGCCCGGCCGAGATGACTTCAAACTCAGTTAATATGAAGCCGTTCTCGGCCGATACGAACCAAGCCAGAGTTGTTCCCCTCGATGTGTCGTTACTAGGCGCAATCAATTTGTTTACAACGAAATCGTTCCCTGTTATTCGTCGAACGCAGTTAGGAAAATTGGCATTTCCGGGCATAATGGAGTGATTTGAAACAGAGTTTTGTATGGCGGGGAATTAATGATGGCAATAAGTAATTGTTGGGTGGATGCAGAGGAGAGAGAAAATAGTTGTGCAGGGTGGGGGGGGGGGGGGGGGGGTCAGAAAAAATCTCAAGGAACATGTGATGAGTTTTCGAAATGTTAGACTGCCCTCCCACCAACCCCTCTCTCCAATTTTTCCATTTTCGACAGTTTTTGTCAGACCCATTTCTGACCCTCCCCCACCCCCACTCCCCCCTCCCACCCCCCCCCCACCCCCCATCGATGGATATTTGCAGTCCTACCCGGCATTCACTAGTTCACTAGAGTTTGAAATGTTGGCGGAATGGTATGTTATGCTATATCATTTTCTCCAGTTGTACCTGTCTACCATCTTCACAGGACGTTGATGAGCCTGTTGTATTGAAAAAGTCTGCAAAATATGGTGAGCTTTCTGCAGTTTTGTGGTCTATATAGTCACATCCTCGCATGATTGGGGATTTACAGTTTGGGTCATGGGGCAAGGGCAATCAAATATTGACAACTGATAATTTTATATTCACAGATCCTAACTTCCAAAATTGAACATAGAGTTGTCTCTGTTTGTATCGATGTTAAACAAACATAGACTGTGGGATAGGAAACTGGACCGCCGCTTTCGAGAAGTTTAGATAGCTGAACTGACAGAAAAGAAAACTTCTGACTTTATGAACATTTTGAAACTATTTGTTTTGGATTGATCAATAAAGAGGTTATTACCTGGTTAGTTTCATTTCCGCCGAGGTATCAGTATGAGGTAACTTAACATCAGCCTTTGACCTTCGGTTTCAAGCTGATATGCAGTTACCTCAGGCTGAGTATTGATAAAAACGCAAAGGCGTTAACTCACATTTGTGTGAGTGTGAATTAGGTGGGCTTTCTTTCACCTTGTGGACCAGGCGCTTAAAGTTGCTGCTGTTTCTTTTGTTGGAATTCTCAAGTCTTCCGAATGGAAATACCATTTCTGCAGTGTTTGAGTCGCGATATTGTGCACGACCCTATCTGGACAAATGCATATGGACACCCATGATAAACGGTACACGTCAACTGTGAAACAAATTCGCATATTAAATGCAGTTGCATGTTATGAAGTGTTGTATCCTATCAAGTCGACTGCAAGAGTCAAGCGCAGTGACGGATTCAGGGGACCCGATGAACACTTCTTAAAGTGAGCCGAAGCCCCTGTTAATAAATCCTTTGGTTTTCGTGAATCCTTCGTTCTGATAGACAGATGCAGAATGCGCTATTTATTAACCATTATTATACTAAATAAGTAAGGGAAATTTGTTTACTTTGACATTCCCACCTCTAATATTTCATAAATTCAAATTCAATATACACCAAAATGAAAGTTCCGATGTATAAAACACGAAAAATATATGCAGTCAATTCAGAGTTTACGGCGGGCATCAAATGGTACCTGGAAGGCTGCTACCATATTCGTACCAAAATTAATAATAAAATAATATGTCAGGAGAACAGCTCGTGGCTAAATGTGCATCATATTTTATTTCCAAATGAAACAAAATGAAGCATTTTGATTGGCTGAGAGGTACGGTGTATCTTGCAATCCACTGTAGCTTTTTTTACACCGTGGCTAACCACGGTGTAAAAACAAGAATACACAACAGCGGGCTTACATGGCAAAAAAAATACACATTTTTAATTATTAACTCATACCTTCTGCTCGGTTATGTTAGAACAAAAATAAAAATACAGGAAATTTAATATGTATGTGCAATAAAATATTACAGATATGGATATCATTGGAACTGGCTCATTGAGCCAGTTCCAATGACATCCATATTTGTCTGGTTTTATTAAGAAACTAACAAAGTACAAATTTTCTGTCAGTTTTTTTTCCCACAGTGTAGGTTAAAGTAAGTACAACAAAATTCTGGGAAATAAATCCGTTATCCTTGTGTTTTCCAGGGTGTATGGGAGATTACACCAGTCTGAAACTCATACACCCTTCGGCTTCGCCTCAGGCAGTATTCCCAAACCGGTGTAAACTCCCCTACACCCTGGAAAACACCAGGATAACTAATAGTGTTTTGCCAATAAAGAATAATATATGTTGTAAATATTCAATTTGTATGTGCACATCTTCAACATATTCATTTTCCACAGACATCAAATATATTCATTGAAAAGTTATCGGCGATTTGGGGCTTCTGGAACCTGAAAACCTTCTTGACATTTTTTATTGAGTATTATATAGCAACTCTCTCACCTTAAGATGGCGGCAGTGCATACACCTTTCTATATGTGACCAGTAGAAATCAGTGGGTATAACTAACGCCGGCATTTTTTTTAGAAATTCTAAGATTATAAAGGGCAATAACTCCACAAAGTGATGACGCATTTCCTGTGGATGATACCATATACCAAATCTAAATTAGATGTTGCCAAGTTGGGTGTACCAAAAGTTCTCATTCTGGAACCTAAAATCGTGAACTTTGACGACAATAAAGGGCAATAAGTCCTAGATGGAACGTCAGGCAAACCACAGAATGAAACATAGTTTCCATTTGTGAAGATGAAACCGTGTACCAAATGTGGTTTAGTCGTGTTGGGTTTCGCAGAAGTTATCATCCGAAAACCAAAATGGGTTGAGGACAGCTGAAGTTCCAAGAAAATAACTCCATAATGAATGTCGAACAAATGTCAAAATTGAACTTGACCTGCATGTTCTGAGAATGAATTCATAAACCAAATGAGAGTAAGATGTCAAAAGTATACCACAGATTTCACCCAGAACCAAAAAAAATGGAACGGACGGACGCCCATAAGAATGCAGCCTCAATTTTTTTTCTTTAGTTTCTACCTTGATTCCTGACCGGTTAATGACAGCGGAATTACTACTCAAAGGAGCAGTACCCGATAGAAGACAATGGAAAGATTTTGTGTAAGACCTCCACTTCTTACCATTTAAGGTTCTGGATGTTCGCTCGGACGGACGGATAACGCGAAACCATAATAAACACCATTTTACAGGCGCATAAAACTCTCACTGTTATCTTAATAAAAAACACTCCAAAAATGCTTAATATTCAACCTTTGCTTGTGTAGGGTCGGGGTCGGAGGGTATAGAGAATTAAATGCATCACAAGTTATTAGTTTGAATGACTGAATGATTGATTGGTGAGTGACCAACGACACATTGTGCAGCTATTGTAATATTATGGCATATGTAATGGACATCACGTTTTATTAAATATGGAGTACGGCCTTTTCACATTGTGTATGACGTCACTTCCTCCTATATCAAAGTCTGATAATTATCACTTTTATTCAACGAATCATCGGAAAGGGAAGCGTGCACTGATCATATGTAACGAAGTTGGAAGATATGTAGATTTCTGATCTTAGATTCAAGGAAATTGCACCATTCAGGTGTACAAACTGAAAAGTTCTAACGTCAATAGTGGACACCCCATCGTGAACGGTCGAATCCTCTCGGGGTGGTACAGGTACCTCACTCAGACTGCATAAAACACTTAGGGCCATATTTCAATTGCATGTCGTCTCAGGTACCTTGAGTGTTGTTGACAAATGTATAAACAACTTTGCCAACCCCCACCCCCTCCCATGTTCGTTGAGCAATTTCCACCCTTATTCACGGAATAATGTAACAGGATAATAATAATATTCCAGAATTAGGTCCACATACTTCGACTTTGGGTGAGCGTTACTATTAAACCAGGTCTTGACCAGTTTAGACTAACGAATCCCGCTGCCACTACAAGTAATGCTTTTCCATTGCACGCCTGTTCTATGAAATTCCCATCTACAGCAACACTAAACCATGCAGAAAATGAAAATCTGTTCCGCACATATGTGCGGAACGGAAATCGTTGACGGATTATTTTTAAATAGAAGCGAAATTTCACTGGAATTTCTACAGATCGTCCAACGCAATTACAATTTGAATCCCCAGGGAGAGCTGAAAATCGTCCCTGAGTTCCAATATGTTATATGTGCCATTAGGCACATAGAACATATTGAAACCCAGGGGACGAAATAGTAACACAGGTTCCGCTCGCAAATGTGGCTGGCGATAACATGTGTTCTTTTTGTTGATCGTTGTCAAATGAATTGCTGAGTGCCCTTCTAGTAATTGTTTTTATAGACACGAAGGCATGTAATAAACACAGAACGACACGCGCATGTGAATGGGTTAATCGATATGGCACTTATACCATCGCGGAAGGATACAACTCGAGGCCTGTGGCCTCTCGTTTGATCCTTCCGCGCTGCCACTCATGCCATATCGACTAACCCATTCACACGCGTATGTCGTTCTCTGTATTTATGTCTGCATTAAAATTTTACTGCAGCAAGAAGGTTAAACTGAGCGACAATTACATTAAAGATTAAATTTCCTGTGGCTTACAAGTTAACGTCAATTAGAAAAAATATATTATTAAAAATATTAGCTTGAAAAACTCAAAGAAACTAATTTTCAAAACACGTGTAGTTCCCACTGCGAAAATTATTCTACTTGCGCTAAACAACATTTCTTTTTCTATTTGCGTAACTGACAAAAATCGAAATGTTGCGAACGTGGTTGGCTTTGTGTTTGTGTTTTCTCTGTTGTTTTTCGGAGTGTCGTTCCATTTTTACCAGCTGTATTGAACTACCTGATCAAGGACTGGAATGTAATCCAGGGTAAGTAAAGTACAAGTATAAGTATTCAAGATAAGGGGTGGGTCATTTATTAAAAAAGTGTAATGCCGCACTTTTTGCCTACGATAAAACTAGATGCTGACAACATTTCATGGAAGGGAGAACTTTTCAAGAGAGTTTGTTAGTTAAAGCAATAAAAGGGAAAAATTAGGACAACATGTTCCGGTGAATATAAAATTCCTACCGGTACTGTATTTATACCCCCACTTTTTTAACCCTTTACTCAACGCAGATGATATCACATTTATATTTTAAATATCATTTTTTCAAATTTTTCAAAAAATTTTAACAATATCATATCATGTGGCCCATCGTTGGAACGAGCTCGACGGGCTAATTCCAACGAGGGGTCACATGGTATGGTTTTGTCGAAATTTATTGAAAAATAATATTTTTTCAACTTTTGAATTTGCATATTACGCTGGCGGATGCGGCCGATTCGTTGGGTAAAGGTTTAAAATAGTGGTTTTACTGGATTAAATCTTTCCGTAAATACGTGCGTATGTCCGTACCGAGCACGCAACTCGGATGATGATAGTCCGATCTTAATGAAATCTTTCATGGAACACACATATCACGTGATGTTTTCCGCACATTCCACTCGCCGGGTTATTCACTTTTTTCATTAATAAATGTTGTGTCCAGGGCCGACCCTTCGAGTCTGCTTCGAGCATAACTCCTTTGTTAGATGACAAATGTCAATGAAGTCCTTCAAGGACATTCACCATGGAATGTACTTTCAGACACAAGTGACGATGTCAGCGTATTCAATTCATGAGTTACGAAGTTCATCTCCTGCGTTTGTCAGATCTTAATGAAATCTTACATAGGCACTCATGAATTGCCCTTTCAGGCACATATCAATTTGTAGTACACGCCTGTTTCCATCTACAGCCACACTAAACCACGCGGAAAATGAAAATCCGTTCCACACACATGTGCGGAACAGAAATCGTCGACAGACTATTTTTAAATGGAAGCGAAATTCCACTGGAATTTTCTACAAATCGTGCAACGCAAATAGCGGCAATTACAATCTGTATCGCCAGCGATAGCTAAATAAGGTAACACGGGTTCCCCTCCCAAATTTGGTTGGCGAGAAAATGTGTTCTTTTTGTTGATAGTTCGTTCTTTGTGTTCGAATGTGTTCTATATGCCTACTGGCACATAGAACACATTGGAACTGAGGAGACGGGTTGTCAAATAAATCGCTGAGTGTCCTTCTAATAATTGCTTTTATAGACGCGAAGGCGTGTAATAAACACAGAACGACACGAGTTCTGTGTTTCTGCTGTTCGCGGATTCCGATTGTGTGTTATACTCCCTTTTTAATTGAGAAATAGTGTGCGTTCATAAGTACATTGGATGAATTTACTTCAATTTTTAACTTATGCACAAGAAACATACCAAAATCCCGCATCTGGTTCCTAGTCAATTGATCTCACAATTGCATGAACTTTTACATTCCTTAATTTTTCTGCAAAAACTGGAAGATGACTCGTGCGTGAGTTACCACTTTCCAATTGTGTTGGAAAGTGTGGTTCGGCAAAAGATGAGAAGGTGCGCCAACAGACCCTCCAAAGGGCAAACTTGGACACTTTATCATCGCTTGCTCTGAACAAGTCCCCCAAGAGAAAGTGTTGACCAATTGGACTTATTGGTTGCATAGCACGTCGATCAATGCAGCCCCACGATGAACACCCATTCCACCATTTCTTAAGTTCAGAAAGCATCACTGCTTTCAGGCACATATCAAGTTATGTTCCCATCAGACTAAAATCCTCGATCTGATTGGATGAGAGCTCGCGCAGCTTCTTCTATGTTTAAGGCTGTAGTAGCATGTGTTACCGTCTGACGTCACCACGCGAAATATTTGAAATGACGTTGCCTATTTCACAATTATTCCGTCAACGGAGTGGCTTGCAAACTGCTTCATTTTTTACATCTTTTACATGTGCAGCAGACGAAGTTCCGAATGAAGTGTTGTTTAAATTATCGGTTTACGATTTGAAGAAAGATGGGGTGACAATGAACTTTATGTGTTTGCCCAGTGTTGTCGTGGTGTCCACGAGAGGTATATTTACTAAACTTGTTATCGTTAAAGGTTGCCTTGTTCATTCACAGTGTGGAATTTTGGCTGTGGGTGATGTCTTATTGGAACATATACGTTATTCTGGTACACTGACGGAAACATGGTCTGAGGTTTGCGGCTCGGAGCTTATGTTCAACCTCGACGATCCGCGTCTACGTTGAACCTCAGACCATGTTACCCTCAATTCATCACAATAACTTATAATGTTGTCCAGTCATTCCACTCATTCCACTCGTTAATTTTGCCCATATATCCTCTGAGAGATAGAGATTTTTCGTCCGTCAGGAACGCAACTCAGCTCATAGTAGTTAGATCTTAATGGAATCTTCCATGGATTTCAAACATGACGTGCTCTTTGAGAAACATGGCATATTATGCTGTCCGCACATCCCTGTCGTGATTTTTGTATGCCCGGAGAGTAACTCAAGTAGTCAGGCCATTGATACCCCTTTCAGATACATTTCAAGTTCTACTCTCCATTCATTCCACTCGTGAGTTGTTCCATCTTTGTTCATTTTGAAAAAATGTCCGCTCGGACATAGCACCATCCCTGAAATGCATTTCTGTCTCCCTGTCCAGCCTCTAACCTTATAGGCTATTAAAACGGAAGGTATACCCTTTTTGTTCATCTTTCTGTCAACTTCCCAATTCAACTGACTTCCAAAAAGATTCCCTGGTTTGCTACAACAACGTATTGACAGGAGCTTTCACAAAACGAAATTTATTTATTTTTTTTATTTATTTATTTTTTGTATTTTTTATACAAGCTTTTAAAATGGAGGGTGTACCATTTTTGTTCATCTTTTAATCAACTGCCCGATTCAAATCGCCCAGACATATTCTCTGGGCTACTGCAATAAAGTATTGAAACGATCTTTTACAAAACGATTTTTTTTATTTGTTTCTTTTATTTATTTATTTAATTTTTACGCATATGGTCAATATTCGCTTTCGTTATAAGAACCACCTGGGTATCGTTGAGTCTTAGTTTCAAGACCTTTCTGTTGTGCCGCTCTAATTTTCCCCGCGGTGGCGCTTCAACAATCTATTAGTCCACAAAAAACTTCAAACTCGAACAATTTCGTATACTATTTTGTCTTCCATTTTAACAGACATGTTCCAAGTCACTATACAAATGTAATACTTATGTACACACTTAGTGTGGGAAGACGATTTCTATATCGCGGTTTTATGGGAAGAAACAACAAACGCCTGAAAGATGCAGAGTGTGTACGTTAAATGTTATGCACAGGGACTGACAGTCGAAAACTATCAGACACGATGAAGTTTGAGATTCGATTCGATTTCGAATCTTAAGATGATATTCGATTCGATTCGAAATCAGTTGCCCGATTCGTTTCCTTTCGAATCCTTACGCGGGAATATAGCTTTGTATTAGTCATTGGTGTCGTCTCACAAACGTATTGTTCAGATGAAATTTGTAGGTAAATAATGCTGAAAATAAAGGTGTAATTTCATCTGTACTAACGTAAATACCATCTGACCCATGTCACCTCCCATGCTAATTCCAGCCTCACTAGTCTCTAACACTGCAGAAAACAAAGTTAAAGTTTCCAAACAATGTTGGCGATGGACTGTTGTTAGCGGCTAGTCCAGTGCAATGCTTAGTGCTGGTAAGTCTTTCATCCGTTCCTGGGTAATATTCCAGCTACATCATCAAGGCATGCCTTCCAGGAAGGCATGCCTTGATGATGTAGCCGGAATATTTTATCAGTCGGAACTTGAACCGTCACAGTTGGAACAGTCAGGTTTACAGTTTCCCCTCCCCTTATCGGACACCCATAATCCGATTCGATTTCGAAAAAAACAGACCCGATTCGATTCGAGATTCGATTCTAATCGAAAATGTGGGATTCGCAGTGCCCTATGTCATCGTGCTATTGGATCTACAGGTTCTTGTCCATTGTCGATATAGTATCTAGTTCATTGCCATGTTACAGTTTACTTATGTCATCGTTATCGACAGTTGATGAGTGGCCGTTTGGATCTTCTGGCGGGTCGGTCTGAGTGACCTTTGACCTTCATTATTTGGAATGACACTTGATGTTAACAATGCAAACGTCAAATGGGCTTGGAAGCCATAGGTCAGAGGCGAGCGCACGAAAATGTTCTTCGATTATAACTTTTAAATTAAGACACGATTTACACTCCTAATATTTCTTAATTCGACCATCGAAATTGATGATTATTCTCCTTGCGAAGAAGAGTTTCATTTTAGTAACTCACTAGAAGGGTGCGCCTTCTCTAGCGCACACTCTTTATCATTTTTCGGTCTTCCGGAGATTAAAAAAGGGTTTTCGCTGCATTTGTTTATTGGTGTAAACTGGCGTTTTAGAAGTAAAAGAAGATGGGTGTCCACAAACTATTAACTGAGAATTGTAGATTCACATCCCATTGCTACAAACGTTAACTGTCTCTCTACAGTTCATATCAATGTTTTATTACGCAGCTTTGCATGATAGCCGGTAATTCGTACTGGTTTGCACAGTCTTGTAAGACAGAGCCTTAACCACGTTTTAAGAATTTTAACTACAAAATGCGCTTTTGCCATAGAAGGGCCCACTTGTTTCCCCTAAACTAGTTTGTCATCACTAGTTTTTACCTTAGCTCAGTTTCAGTCCGCTTTGTTTTATTCACTCTACGTTCTCTCTTTTAAATCTGTTCATAAGAACTCCCATTCAAGGTTTACACATCGACAATTCAATTATAATGCAATTCATATGTATTTGATTTTTATATTCCATGTGTTCTGGAAATGCAGAACTACAAATTCATCTTAGTCGGATCGCTCGAATTACATTTGACGTGTTGATTTATAAACTGAAAAATCTCGCATCGTTCCTTGGAAGTATAAACGCTTAAGCATTGCAGTTGGCACTTTTATGCTTTGAAGGGACAATACATTATTTCAACAGATAAAACTTGTACTATTGTATCCAACTAGATTGTCACGCACATATCGTCCTGTGCATCATGTATATTTTTATAGGGGTAGCTGACAAGTTTCTCCTCGTACTTAAAAGGCATCAACTTTTCGGAAAAACGTACTAGAGTTTGGGTTCCCTTTCCAATCGAAGGGTCCTCTCTGGGTTCACTGAATATTAATTATCGATCAAATTGATGTTTGGCCTATTATTTTATTTTGTGATAGGGTGAATTTATTAAATGGTGACCATTATGATGAAAAAGCCAAAACAATCTGTTGTTGGTGTTGGTTAACATTGTGTACCGTTATCAGCATTTTGGTGCGGGGTAAGGTCACCCAGGCATGTTGAATTTCTAACCAAGACTTGGTTGTGAGCTGAAATATTGCAGGTGAGAAATGACGAGATAATTTTAAGGATTTATTTTCAGAAAAAAATGAATAGGAAAACGTTGTGTGTTTACTTTGTCGGAATGTTGATCTGATGTTGTATAGTGTGTGTGTTGGGTAAAGGGTTAAGGAAATAAGTAATAATTTAATCCTACAGTCCTGTTGAGCTGATTAAATACAATAACAAATATAAATGCACTCATGGGCGGATTCAGAGGGGTACGCACCCGGCGCGCGCCCCTCCTATTTTTAGCTCAACTTTGACGTAGTCAAATTTGAGGTTTTGTCATGGCCCATCGCCCGCCTGTCCGTCTATACGTCTGCAATTCAACACGGCTCGGGCTAGAGGCCGTATTTATGAACCGATCTTTACGAAACTTCTTGGGTACCTTTTGTTATCACCATGGGACGAGGTCGAGGACGAGTTTTTTTTGGGGTGCGGTCCGAAATTCAAGACGACCGCCGGCAGCTATTTTGTACCGAAATTAGTGCAATCAGTTTTTTTGCACAGAACTTCTGTATTAAAGTTCTGATTTGAATAAATTTTGGTATGAATGTTTAGTAACATGGAATACATCACCTTTAATACGGGTTTTTATCTCGTGCAGAAATTATGTAAATTAGATGAACTTTGATTTATTCAGTGCTACTTATTAACAGTAAGTACATGTTAATACGGCTTGGGCTAAGGGCTGTATTTATAAACCGATCTTCACGAAACGTTTTGGGTATCTTTGTTATCACCTTAGGACGAGAATGAGTGTTTTGGGGTGCGGTCCGAAATTCAAGATGGCTGCCGGCGGCCATTTTGTACCGAAATTAGGTAGAATCAGTTTTTTGTACAGAACTTCTATATGAAGGTTCTGATTTGAATATATTTTTGACTGAATGTTTAGCAACATGGAATACATCACATACCATACGGGTTTATTATTTATTCAGTGCTACTTATACACAGAAAGTGCACATATCAATACGGCTTGGGCTAGAGGCTGTACTTTTTAACCGATCATCATCACCTTGGGACGAAAACGAGTGTTTTTGGGTGCGGTCCGAAATTCAAGATGGCTGCCGGCGGCCATTTTATACCGAAATTAGGTGCAGTCAGTTTTTTGTACAGAACTTCTATGACTACGTTTGTTATCAACATGGGATGGTAACGAGTGCTTTTGAGCTCGGCTCAAAATTCAAAATGCCTGTCGGCAGTCATATTTACGGGAATTGTGTGTATTACATTTTTTGTACAGAACCTGTAAAGAAGATTTTTTACGTCAGTAATGTTTCTTTTATAAATTTATTGGTTGCCTTTGTTATCACTGTGGTATGAGAACAAATATTTTTTGGGACTCAAAAAGGGAGACAATTTGAAATCTTTTCCAAAAACACCAGACAAAATAATGTTTCTTGAATTCAGCATCTCTTGGATGTGTATATTCAAATGTGTTGAAGCCAAGTTCCTGTGTTAATATTTGGTGTTGTTTGGGTAAACATTATTATCACAACCCGATTTTTTTTTCTATTTCCAATGAGAAAAATAAAACCTCTTCACCCGTGGGAATCCTATGAGCTAAAGATAAAAAAATTCAAGTACCTATATTTTAAGAAGGACTGGACAAATATTTATTAATTAGTATGAATCAGCCTTAGAAGGGTTTGAAGCAAACAGGCCAAAACAGTTGCTAACATTTTGCTTATGGTGCACCATATAAGGATCCCCATTGTAACATTAACCCGAAGGAAATTTTTTTTCTAGCATCTAACTGCCACCCACCTTTACAATACTTTACCTGTACATTTGCTACAGGCTACGGTCAGTATATTTATGTACAGACCTTTACAATACTTTACATGTATTTGTTATCAGGTCATTACCTAGATGTGTGTCATTGCTGTGTCACATATTATACATGTACATGTCTTAGACAAGTTGAGCTACAGTGTCATTGACACTTTCATTTGTATTTCAGTATTTTTACAAGCACCGATAGCAAAGGAGAAATTTTATAACGTAGTGTTCTCTAAGCGGATGCACGGAAATTGAAAATTTCACCCCAAAATGAGAACGTTTTTGTCAATGTTGATCAATTTTTCGATTAATCAGCTGTGTTATACAGGTGAAAATATGTGAATGATTGGTCAGATTTTCACTTTGTGATGTTTCTTTTCCAAGAAAGGTCAGACTGGGGCCTTGAAAATGTATACATTATGTGCATTTCTGGAATGGGGTGAATTTCAATACATATATAATATTCTGCCGTGTTAATCAGAAGTTGTAAAAGTTATGAAAATACCCTTCACGGCCTTGTTACTGGAATAAATCAGCATTTACTGCACAACATAAGTAGTATGTCAGGGCCGTTTCGTGGCAGTTTTGCTGGGCTTCGTGTCCGATCTAGAAAGTGACATCAGTATGGCTGTGGGTGATATTTTCTTCTATGCTGCCATTGTAGTCCGCGCGAGTGACAATGTTCATACGTATTCAGTTCAATTCAATTCAATTTATTTCTCAACATTTTCCTTTTCATGAAGTGAAGTTGCACATTGATAATGAAATAAACAATGAAAAAAGCACATTTCCAATAGATGTAAGTAAACACCAAATTAATGTTGTGGGGGTCTCTCTCATCATACACACTCTCTGTGTCTGTCTCTCCCTATATCTCTGTCTCTCTCACCCTCCCTTTCGCTGTCTCTGTCGATCTCCGTCTCCATCTCTCGCTCTATCTCTGTCCCCCTTTTTGTCTCTCTGACTTTCTGTCTCTGTCTGTCTGTCTGTCTGTCTGTCTGTCTGTCTGTCTGTCTGCCTGCCTGCCTGCCTGCCTGCCTGCCTGCCTGCCTGCCTGCCTGCCTGCCTGCCTGTCTGTCTGTCTGTCTGTCTGTCTGTCTCTCTCTCTCTGTCTCTCTCTGTCTCTCTCTGTCTGTCTGTCTCTCTCTCTCTCTCTCTCTCTCTCTCTCTCTCTCTCTCTCTCTCTCCCCGATGGAAGTAATTCATACCTAAATAAATACATAGTAAATATGTATATACTCATACTCATTCATACCCGCCAAACCACTCGCACATATACCTATCTGGGTCCACTTGCAACATAGGCCCCCCTTAGAACGACATGTAGCATTGACCCGAACATTTCACCCCTTGCAAGTTTCGCTAACGCGAAATAATATAAGCGCAATTGCCCATACGGCGAAAATATTTATTTACGTACCCACGACCAAGGAGGGATTGAGGAATGCTAGATGTTCCAAATAAAGGGATCATTACTTTATTAAACTGCACTGGCACGTACTCACACGCATGTTATTGCACACATCCTCATACATCCTCCCTCACGCGCACACTCACCCCGAATACTCCTAGCTCACTCGCATCTACCCACCCATAAACACTCACCCCACACCTAAACCTTCACTCACTCGCATACACATACGGGAAAACACACACTCATGTTTTTATCTGTGCGCCAGCATGCACGGTGCTCTTACGTAGAAACACATACATTTATATACACACTCTTATTTAACCCTTTACCCAACGTAACAACCAAAACCGACCAGCGCTATTCACAAAAATTACTATCCAATTTTCATTATTTTTCATTTTTGCGTCAAATACATAGCTTATGACCCCTCATTGGAACGAGCTCGTTGAGCTCGTTCCAATGAAAGGTCATAAGCTATGTTTTTGACGCAAAACATGAAAAAAAATAGTTATTCAAGAATTGTATTTGCAAGTACCGTCTTCTTTTCATGTTAGGTGAAGGGTTAATTATATCATCGGTATACTCGGGGATGAGAATAGCATGCAACTAAACTCACGGAGATCGGCCAAATTCTCACATATTTACGGATGACATTGTAAAATTTGTGTTTCGTCAAAAAATAATTCACAATACAGTGATTTTGTTAGTTGTCGACATAATTCATTTGTATGCTGTGAAATAAACTGAATCTGATCTTCGTCTCTTTCAATCTGCGTGAAAATGGATCATAAAATACCGCTTTCACACAGTTTTTTTAAAATGGACTTTCAGCATTTTGGGCATTAATCCTCTGACATTAGCACTACTGCTTAAATTTCTCCTCCCTGTGATATTTTTTTTACATTTCTAACCTGCATGGACTTATCAAATCCGACTACTGACTGTTAATCGTACACCACGAGTTGGGCAAATGCGGACATCTTTCTGGTCTCTGGTTATATAATATTGTAATTAACATGTACATTATACATGTATATCATATTATGCGCCAAATTCTAGTCATGATATGATTGTTTGTGTTTTTATTTCTTGTAGGGCTATTGTTGAATTCACAATGCACCGAAGGGTGCAGTTATTTGGTGATGGAGGGGTTTGGCGTTAGTTTTCAGCCGTGGGAAGTTCTTAGGAAATCTTGTAGTCTTTTAATGTATTTTGCGAGTTAGAAGGTTTACTTAGGGTTTGAGGCGGAAAATAAGTTTCGTAATTTACACATATTTGAGTGTCGCCAATAGTAGGGCTTTATGTGTTCCATGTCATTTAGTTTTTCAAAGATTAATATAAAATGATATTCGTCACCAATGTCTGTTCCACACAGATTGCATTTTCTTTGGGATAATTCTACCGCCGCCCAGCTACCAGTTTCAATGGGGAGCCTATGATTTCTAAGTCTAAACTGTAAGAGAGGGGTTGCCAGAGATAAAGGTAGTATTTTTACGTAATTTTCAAAGCCGAAATCTGTTTTTATGGCTCTATAAAATGAATATTTATTTGAGTTATCTAATGCAGCTCTCCAGTCCTGGAGAGATATATCTTTATGTATTTCTCTTATTTGTGAGTCAAAGTATTTTGTGTTTATTACATTCTGATGTATCCAAATATCGCCATTCCCATGTCATGAAGTAATAAGGAAATATATTTATAACTTGGAAACAGGGAGACTGCTTTTCTGGGCCAGGAACAGGATACGTCATCATTTCATTAAGTATGATATGATGGTTCTCAATGAATGTGAGGGGTAGACAAATCAATATTTTCAGCGTGCAGCCCCAAGGCTGCGCGTTGAAAATATTAATTGGTCCATCCCCAAATAATGAATATGGACCTTTCCAATTGCCGCCATTGAACTGACAAGGAAGATACCACCATTGGTCAAAGGGTTAATCTAGGGACTAGAATATAATCCTTGCAGGTAATTATTGCATAAGATTGAGTTCAGATAGGCGGATATTTTGTTTTCTTTACCTGATATCAATTTAACCCATACATTTAAGCAGCGTATTTGAATTTTAAGCCTTGTCGGTACCAACCCAAGTTCACCATGTATAAAGTTTTTTGCAGTTGACTTTTTAAGTTTTAGGATAAACTTCAGAAACCATATTTCAAGTTTTTGGATGGGTGAATAATTTTCACAGCCCCATATTTCACATCCGTATGTTAACCCTTTACCCAACGCAGACGATATCAAAATTTATTATTTTAAATACCATTTTTTTAATTTTTCAAAATATTTCAACAAAACCATATCATGTGACCCCTCGTTCCAAAGAGGGGTCACATGATATGGTTTTGTTAAAAAAAATTTAAAAATAGTATTTTTTCAGCTGCTGAATTTGCAAATTACGCGGGCGGATGTTGCCGATTCGTTGGGTAAAGGGTTAAATGGAAACTATCCCTTTTTCATATATTTCTAAAACAATATTATGTGTGAACGGGGCTATGCGTGCCTTATTTATGATTACATACATACTACATAGCCTTTTTTGCTACAGTACATCTATGGTTTTTCCTCGGAAAATTTCGCACTTTTGGAGAGTATAACACCCAGATATTTAAATTCGTTTACTAATTCAATTGGTTTATTCCGCAGATGTATTTTTTCATTTTTTCCAGCTCAAATACCGAATTTTAAAACTTTCGATTTGCACTTTATGTTAAAATCTAGTTTCCAGTCCTCACAGTATTCATAAAAGATTTTCCAGTGTATTTTGTAAATCTTTACGGGAGTCAGAAAGGAGTGGTGTAGTATCATCCGCGTATAGACGCACCAAAAGCTATAAATATTGATTGTCTGGTGAGAACTGTCAATGTTTTATTAACAAACCATAACTCCTTTTATTATACATCCATTCAACTTTAAACTCTTGTATTTAATGGAATAGCCGCTATTGCATGAATGATTCGGTATTCAGTGGGTGATGTGCAAGCCGGAATTTTTTTCCCAGCACCGTTCATATAAGATCCTTTTCCATCGAGTCATTAGTTACGCTTCGAAAAGTTTCCAAATTTCGTTATACAATTATCGACAGTCTGTCGCATAGAGTGAAATGAAAACGTCCAAAGCAAAGTAAAGTCGATTCACAAAAAAATTAGTTAACCAAAAATGAGATAATATTTTAAAAAAAAAAACTAAACATTTCCAGCCAGAACATTAACCCAGTCTCGTGGCCGTCCCGTTTTGTGGATCCGTTATATCTAAATTGGTCAACTTTATTTCGGTAAATCTTCGTACATCTTGACAAGCTTCGAACTTCTTTTAAACATTTTTCTCCCAGCTGTTTTGCAAATCTGCACACATTTTTACTTATATTTTTACTAACAGTAATAGCCACCAAATGGTTAGGCGTGAATGGGCACCAGCCGAAGAGAAACAGCGATACGAATTCCAACAAACACTGGTTCCGAAAAGGTTGTTTTGATTTTTTTCGATCCATTTGATCAGTACAGCTTCAGTCAAAACAAACAGATACTTCACTTTTGGGTTTAAACATCGGAATTAAAATTTGTTTATTTAAATGAATTTTATTGCATGGGTTGTGTAATAAATTCGGCTCTCGCGAAATATGACTACGCCATTCCAACTCGTTATGTAAAACACCCACTGATTCAAACACACTTCGCGTTCTGTCTATTTATCATATAAAAACTGTTCTAGGTCATTCAAGTAAAAAGCAAAGAGAACCGGCGATAAATTTCCCCTCTGCTTCACTCTGGTGTTATTAGAAATGAAATCCGAGTTTTCCACATCAATCGTGACTGTGGATTTAATATTAGTGTACATATTTTTTTAGTACCTGCAATATTTTTCCATCGATGTGTGAGCTAATAAGCCCTCTTCACAGTGCGGCGCGCTTCACCACATCGAACGCTTTGGAAAAAATCAATGAAAGCACAATAAAGATTTTTTGTTCAGTTTTAGTAATTCACTGATTGTGCATAAAGAAAATATCCGGTCAATTGTGGAGTAATCTTTCCCAAATCCTGCTTGTTCCCCGCTTAATCTTATCGCCCTTCACCATCACCCTCACCCCCTTCACGAAGCTTTGGAATCCCTTATGATTACGGAAAACACTATCCTTACCACAACATCTTCAGCATTACATGTGTGCAATGGCAAATTGTACACTTTTTAAAAGAACAAATATATAGAGGTTCTCTACGCTGTTTTAGTGAATATCAGGAATTATACCTCGAGTGTGGACTTCAAAGTTTTATTTTTCACGATATTCCCTAAAACAGCGTAGATTTTCTTTTTATTATATGCTACGTAACATTTTACCGCGCAATATTCAGCCCAATTCGACTGCAAACCTGCAGTTTCAAGACAATAACAAAAAGCTGCCGGTCGTTCCTTCAAGGCGACGTCATGCGCCGAAGCGTAACGTCATTTAGGAAGCTTCTGAAAAAATGCATCGTGTGGACCTGAAAATATTATTTTTTCACTCGCCCAAGTGCTCGTGAAAAATAAAATTTTCAGGTCCACACTCATGAGATAATTCCAGATATTGACTAAAATAGAGTACATTTTCTGTTTTATTATATGCTACCAGACAATTTATTGCACATTATTCAGCACAATTCGACCCCAGATGCGTACGTTTCAAAGCAATAACAAAGATCAGCTGATCGTTCCTTCAAGGCGACGTGATGCGAGTAGCGTGACGTCATTTAGGAAGCTACTTAGGGATATTCCTCGATATCCATCGAGTCGATGGAAGATACCGAGAAATACCTTTTAGACAATCTGCGATAATTCACAGGCAAGCATATAATAAACAAAATTATTTTTTTATTTTCTTATTATTTTATTGTGCTCGATAAATCTCTGCATAACAGATGAACAGCCTGCTTATTTGACGTTTATGACTTCGTGTATATGTTGTAAGACATATTTTGCTGGTTATGATAACTCCACAACACCATAAGAAAGTACAAAGAAGTATTTTTTTCCACATGTTTCTCTTTATGTTTTTAACATTTACCCTCTTGGTCGTATTATGTAAAACATCACTGAAAGATTTAGTTCCCAGTAAAACTTAGCATGCACCTGTTAATTGAATATACGGTGTTTTTCGCAACATGGAATACAGAATATGTACTGATATTCCATTTAAATATAATATGCCTGGTGGTCCGCTGCTGAACGATGTCGAGTAGTTTAAACTTGGACGAAGTTCAGACTAGCACAGAATATGACTTCATAAAGATTTATAATGAGAAAATGTGTACAGAGCCGGAGGATGATCCTTCTAACATAACGGCCAAAACCGGCCAGCGCTATTCTCAAAAATCGCCAATTAATTTTCAAAATATCTTTATTTTTTTGTCTCAAAAACATAGGTTATGACCCCTCGTTGGAACGAGCTCGTCGAGCTCGTTCCAACGAGGGGTCATATCCTATGTTTTTGAGACAAAAAATGGAAAAAATTAGTTATTCAAGAATTTTTTTTGCAAGTGTCGTCTGCTTTTCATGTTAGGTAAAGGGTTAAAAATTTTCATCATTTCATGTGAATTGCCAAAGCCGGAGATCTTACTGGGATTCGTTAATCCACTTACTATCTGAGATGCAAAATTCTGGCAATACTGTCGACATAACTGGTCTGTCGGAAATTTTCAAAATTCCCTCGAACGTATCATATAAACTGGATGGATATGAATCCTTGTAACATAACACAATACCCGATAATGTCGATGGTCGGGGAGGGGTTGGACGTTTTATTAGAGTGGTACAGCGTACAAAGTGCGCTGCGATTTATCTATATTTATTCAACACGTCTTCAACTCGATAATAATAATAATAACACTTTGGCCAGCCGCTGATTTGTCGCGGTTCTCGGACGAGAAGGCTTTGGTTACCCCTGAACTCCCAACTGCCTCCCTGTTCCCACGCTTCTCCTCTCCTCCCAACATTCGGAGACGAACTGCTTGATGACATCCCTTGCCCCATTCTTCCCAGTCTCTCCGATTATCACATTAACCCTCTCCTTTTAGTCTCCCCCTAACCACATGTCCTTCATTCTCCCATCCCACTTCCCCATTATACTCCCAGTGAATCTCATTCTTTTAGACTGATACTTTGGGCATTCTAGAAGGAAGTGTTCCAGGGTCTCCACCATGCCCAAGTTACACATCTGGTACTCCCTTTCACCGTCTTTCCCAATTTTTCCCCTCAGCTCCAGGGATCGCGACCTCAGCTTGAACAGCAGTGACCCCCCAAAGGTGCCATCAAGGTACTCTTCAAGACCTGGCCTCCCTTTATCACGCAGGCCACCCAAAGACCTCTTTGATTTGACCCCCTCTCGCCAATTACGACGAGAGGGGGTCAAATCAAAGAGGTCTTGTGGAAATCGAAGTAAAAAATTCTTCTAAAATTATAGGTGTTATGTACAGGCCCAATACTCTTCCTAAGGCAGATATCAATGTCTTTATTGCCAAAATTAATGAGCTGATCAGTATGTTGAATAATGAAAATAAAAAGGCTTAAACCATGGGCGATTTTAATATCGACCTATTAAAAGCATCCAGTCATTCAAAAACTTACGATTATTAACCTGATATTCAACGGAGGATTCCCGTCATACATAACTAGACCCACTGGAGTAATCGATCATTCTGCAACCCTTATAGACCACATTTCTCTTTTAATATTCCATCGCCATCTGTTTCGGGGATCATGATAACTGATGTGTCCGATCCTTTTGGAACATTTCATATGGAAACTCCCCACACAAACGGTACGTGCGGCCAATTACATAATATCTAAAAAAATCAATTCTCAAAGTATTACACAAGATAGGTAAATTTTAACCCTTTTACCCAACATAACGGCCAAATCCAAGCAGCGCTGTTCACAAAAATTGCCAGTCAGCGTTCATTATTTTTTTCATTTTTGCCGCCAAAACGTAGCTTATGGCCCTCAATGCAACGAGCTCGTTGGGTCATAAGCTATGCTTTTGACGTAATAAATGAAAAAACCCAGTCATTTACTAATTTTGTTTCCAGGTGTCGTCTGAATTTCATGTTAGGTAAAAGGTTAACACAAAGTGATTTTTTAACGGTTACGGATGTCAGTTGCCCCAATACTGATATGAAAAGTTCACAGACTTCTATTTTAAAGTTTAGGAGCCTGCATTTCCGTTGAAAAAAAAATTAAATCAAATAGAAAATATATCAAACCATAATCATGGATAAACCCAGGACTTTTTGCATCATCTCATAATAAAATGAAGTTATGTCGTATAAAATTAAAAGCGCCCACTGAACAAAATTATAAAAAAAATATTGCAAGATAATTTAATAAGGTGAAAAGACAATATAAAGCACGGTACTGTAATAACGTTGTAGTAGCGAACAAAACTAATATTCGCAGAACGTGGCAAATTATGTATGAAGCCATCAACAAAGCTATTCCTGAAAGAAATCTTCCAACTGACGTGATTCAGGAAGATAGACTAATTAATGATCCCTGGGAAATTGCCGAAGAGTTTAACACTTTTTATTCTAATTTGAGACGTAAAAAATAGTTTGTCTTATTTTATGAATTAAAAGAATACTCGTCTTCCGAAATTTTTTTACATAGCACCAGCCATTCCGCAAGAGATAATTGATTCCGTGAACTCGACGAGGAACAAAACAAGTGAGGACTGCAACAATATCATTTCAAACCTCCTCAGGCAAAGCATTAACACAGTGGCACTGCCCTTTGCCCATATAGTAAATAATTCGGGTTTTTTTTCAAGGTGTTTTTCCTGATAAAATTGTATATAAAACTGGAGACAAAAACGGCCTTACCAATTATAAACCAATTAGCTTATTACCCATCTTCTCTAAAGTACTAGAAAAACTGATGTCAAATGGCCTTCTCATCTTTCTAGATGATTATGATATTTTATGCCGTCATCAATACGGATTCAGAAAAAAATCACAGACTATACACCCAATAATGCAACTTTTAAATAATGCAGCCTTAGCAAATCATCACCTGAGTGCTAGAATGTTCTATGTCCCATAGGCGGCATAGAACATTTTAACACTCGGGCGACGAAATAATGAACAGAATAAAGATGATACTATGGCATTATTCCTAGAGCTGTTTGACATGATAAATCATACGACTTTACTGGAAAAAACTAAATAATTATGGTCTATAATGACTGGCTCAAAAGCTATCTGACCCATAGGGTACAATACGTCCACTGTGGTGACAATACTTCTTCGTTAGCAATACTCATTTGAGGGGTTTCAGAAGGGTCCTTTCTTGGAAGATTTTGTTATTAATTTACATTAACCCTTCACCCAACGTAACGATCAAAACCGGCCAGCGCTATTCTCAAAAATCGCCTATTAATTTTCATTATTTTTTTTTCATTTTTGTCTCATAAACATAGGTTATGACCCCTCAATTTAGCATAGGAAATGTCTGTTGGTACAACTTATCCACTTGGAGCTTTGTCCCGTTGTGTTCCTGAAAATAAGCAGTCTGACATTTGCAGAATGAGGTCCCCAGAGGCTGAATTCGATGATGCTAACCCATACAGTGGGCCAATTTATCTTCTGGGTAGCTCTTTCTGTTTAGTTTTGAGACACTGATTCAGATTGAGGTTCACAGAGGGTAAATTTAGTAATGATACCCTGCTGTTCAGGGTAGCATCACTAAATTCACCCTCTGGGGAACTCATTTTGCAGATGACAGTCTGCTTATATTCTGGCTTGGAACTTGTGTTATAAGCTACGATAGTGTCGAAGAGGGAAATTTGGTACTATTTGAACTTCTGCCTATTCCAGACCAACCTTTTTTGGCTACTCTTCCAAATTTCTATAACACCTAGGTATAGCGCGGGGAGGGGGCGGGGGGTATTTGCCAGTGTCACGTCTATCTCAGCAGCTGTGGAGTTGCAATTACCACTGCTACTAGCTTTTACCACTCCCCTTACCATTACAGTTTCTTATACTTACACTACTAGTTACATTTTGCAATCTTTCAACACTTCTGTTGACTTATACTCTTACTTTTATTGCAACGAGATTCTTTCACTACTGAGTGCGCCTTTACTATGGCTAGTCACTACAGCTTCTTGTGCATTACTATGGCTTACAAATGACTTCTATCATAACGAAACTCCATTCCCTGTGTCTACCACAGCCCCACTGTTGTTTCTTGATTACAGTAATAGTACTCATGCTGCTGGAGTTTACCATTTTCCAAATCGCTAATACCCTTATTTTTCCATTGATACCACAAAATTTTGCCATTTCTACCAACAGTACTGTCTTCTTCTTTGACTGACCCAGTTTACCAATCAAATATTAGCACCTAAAAAATCAAATAATAAAATTTCATATTCCATTTGATTAATATATATCATCCCAGACAGCGTTGTCACCCTTGAACAACTCCGAGACAAACCTGTTATGTTTCTCGTTTGAGGCAGAACGGCCCATAAAAACATGAATAAATCGGATACTCATAGACCTCAAGTGCCCTTCTGGTTGTGGGACAACTGGGTTTTTTCGGACCAGAGTTTTGGGAGCACTGACGACCACATTTCTGGAAACCATTATCGGAGCATCACTCCCCGATCACTATGGCGTCCATGTATAAACCACTTTTGGCTTCTACTTCTGCTGGAGAGAAATTGTAATACGTATCGCTAATATTAATTTATATCACTGGTACTACCGACTGAACAATGCTACGCCAGACTTGATCATTAGTTTAATATCACCAGCTCCTGTCCCTTCTGCTCTCATTACTAACACAACCAATGGTCAATCCATTTACTGGCTTCAATAATCATCTCTTCTTCTAACAGCTATTATTGTCATCTCCTTGGCAGATGCTTTTGTCATTACGGTACTCAGGTAATACATTTATTTGTTATCACTACTAGATGTTACCAACACTAAAGCTTCTCTCTTAAGTCTATGCCTGCTTCTGTCACGGCTAAAGCTTTTACTCATACGCTCGGCGTCCCATACTACCACCTGTACCACCAATCTCAACTTCGACTGTTTTTAGAGCGTCATGTCCTCATTTGATGATTGGAGAATCACTTTGCTAAAGCCTTTTTTATTGAGAATAACTGCCGGAAGAACAGTAGAGTCAAACACACATACACCAACACCTCCCGCTGCATATGCATACTACAGTACGAGGAGAGTGTATTATCACTAAATCACCCGCAGAGTGGACCTTTCACCCAATCAATAATTGCAAATTTGTTGCAAAGCATTATAAGCACAAGCAAAGTTCCAGCCAAACTACCTCCGGGTTATACCCGGAGGTCCATTGGCTGAAACATTGCTTGTGTTTTTTGTCCACATGTACAGAATTTGAAAGTGATAGCTTGGGTGATACCGCCACTCTCCGGGTGATTTAGTGACAATCCACTCTTCACGTACTGTATACTGACACCGAACATGATCGTGGTAATAATGTGATAACATGGCGGCGCGCGGGGGTTACCATGACGACACATGTGACCCCCATCACTCACCGTGGTATATTTGCTTCTCTCCCTTGGTCAGGTGCACAGTTCGGCATAACTGGCATGAGATGTCTATAATAAGTTACCAACATGATGGGCTCGTTCCAAAGAGTGGCCACATGCTTTGTTTTTGAGACAAAAAATGAAAACGTGATTTTGTGAATAGCGCTGGTCCTTTTGGCCGTTACGTTGGGTTAAGGGTTAGGGGTCGATAAGTCAATACAAATGTCAGTCTTGTAAGAACGCGTGAGAAGTTAAAGGAATCATGACTTTACCGCAAAGGTAGTATGTACAAAATACCAGTAGCGGTGCTACCGGATGTACTTGGAGCTGCTAATACTGGGGTCTTCAACAACTCTTTAACATACTGTATTAGATTCAGTGCGAAAGAGCTTCGTATACATTTTCAGTCTCAAAAATTCCTATTTTTAAACATCGGAAATGAATAATGAATTACATAACTGCAAAAGCAATAATATTTCGAACAGCTTAAAACTTAATTAATACAAGATTTTCCTCACAGCTTTGTTGTATCTCTGACGGGTTTTTGACAAGGCGCAACACTGTCAAAAACTGGTCGTAAAATTCCACATAATTACTCCATTTCTAATGCAGTAACCTTTTCTAACTGATAAGTGTGGGAATCGCTTTTTTCGTGTGCATTCCAAATGCCAGAACTTCCTCCAAGCCTGCATGCTTAACCCTTTACCCAACGTAACGGCCAAAACCGGCCAGCGCTATTCTCGAAAATCGCCAATTAACTTTCAAAATATTTTCATTTTTTGTCTCAAAAACATAGGTTATGACCCCTCATTGGAACGAGCTCGTCGAGCTCGTTCCAACAAGGGGTCATAACCTATGTTTTTGAGACAAAAAATGAAAAAAATCAGTTATTCAAGAATTTTTTTTGCAAGTGTCGTCTGCTTTTCATGTTAGGTAAAGGGTTAACCTCTAGTATGTCGAGGAGTCTGACAGTTGCTTACCGCTGTACTGGGATTCTCCTCTTTGTACTCCGGCTCTCTCACCCGAAAAACTACAGATACGAGGTGACCCTGGCTGTCAAAAGTGTCGTTAAACACTAATATAAAAGGACAGTTGCATTATGGGAAATTTCACTGCTGAAGATATTGGCATTATCGTATCAGTTTGTAAGTTGCCGCCTGTAGGTTGCACAGCATCTAACTATCACAGGGAAGAGATTTTTCAGTTTTTTTCTGATTTCAGTGTTTACGAATTTTTTTCAAAAAAATTATTTCCTTGAATTTACATGAAAATGGTCTTTCAGATCATTTTCATGCGAATTCAAAGAAATAAAAGATCACATTACAGCTTTATTTAAATTGGTCATCATTTATTTGAGTGCATAATGGATGATTTTGATACATTTCCCTTCATGCAAGCACAATTTCAGTTTATTTTCAGTTTTTTTAGTTGACTAAAGTCTCATGCTTGCTATTACCAACAGCAGACTGCTCCAAAAGGGTTGAAGTTGACTGAAACGTAAGTACTAAATGTGATGAATATCAATAAGACGTGTCAGTGTGGCTGACTTTATAATTTGACCCAACAATTTGAAGGTCGTGAGAGTCAAAGGATATGTTGCTTAACGGTGACAATAATTCGATCTAGCTTCTGTGATAATATCACCGCGGGATCACATGCAGCCGGAATGTAAAAAAAAACACTTCAAAGAATAAACTTTGGTGTTACTGATAACAATCTCTTTCACTCTCGCGGACTTATTGTAAAAGAAGTTGTCAAGTTCCGTATGCAAACATTCCGTCGAACCTTGAATTAAGCATTTTTTCAAAGATTTGATGATTCTCTTACTTATAGGTGAAGAAAAACTAAACTGCAGTAATATTGTTTTGAAGATCATGTCATAATTTTTGACTGACCGCAATTGAAAGCATAAACGTCCAAGTTTGCATTGGCAATCTCCTTGTATTTCCGCCATGCACCTGCCCGACTAGACGGCTGACTAACTGGCCATTTGCTTATTAAAATATTGAATAATCTTATTCCGGTTCTTTGTGTCATTACACCGATTTTCCCCGAGGAACCCGTACTCGTCATATCTTGGCGAAGAAGGCCGTATGTTTATATCCATATAATTATGTTTCTTTGCGATATTAGTTGCAACATCTGAGATTAACAAAAATAGAAGGCTTGGAAAGCCAATGGAATATATATCGTTTACGTTTTGAATCAGTGTCTAATCTCATTTCATTTAATTAGTATCATATGTGTATTTCCATGGATACTTGTTATTTATTTATTTATTTATTTATTTATTTATTTATTTATTTATTTATTTATTTATAGTTCAAAGAATATTTATTGAAAATTGATAGATAGTTACATGTAACATATATAATTTATAAAATATACATGGGCCATAGAGGTTATTGTGATGAGGCGCGGTGGCTCAGTAGGTAGAGGTGCAGGCTGCAAGCCGAGAGGCCCTCAGTTCGAATCCGACCCCCGACAACTGCGTTTTGTACTTGGGCAAGACACTTCACCCCCATTGCCCACGTAGAGGCACCCTGGCGTTGTGTACTAAGGTGTACTGCACGTCGATGGTGTACCTGTGTTCAACCAATGCTAACCCTGCTTGTGTGGAGTTAGTGTGTTTGGGGGCTGACAGTTGCTCGCCGTTTCTCGGTGGTTCTCTCCGGGTACTCCGGCTTCCACAACTCGTAAAACTGCCGTGGCCATGATTAGCAATTGTGCAGAAATATGTGACCTTAAACACCAATAAATAAATAAATAAATAAATAAATAGAGGTTATTGTACGTTTAACAGTAATGGCAGGATTCGACATCAATCTTATGGCTTTCGTGGGTCATTCTGTTTATCTATTGAAGTTTAACGACACTTTAAACAGCTAGGGGCATGTCGCATCGGACAGTTTTAAAATCGGAGAAAGCCGGAGTACCCGGAAAGACCCGAGCAACAGCGAGTAACTCTCGGTCTTTCCACTTATTGACTCCGCAAAAGCGGGGTTAGCCTCGTTTGGAGGCAGTAGGTAATAGCAAACTGTGGCATCTTACGCGCACTCTGGTAGTTTGGATTAAGTTGCTTGCCGACGGACATAGCACCTATGATGCGGGTCGGGGTCGAACATACGATCTTTCCATTAACTCTTTGCATTAGTGTTCGGTCCGAATATTCGAATATTCGAATATTCTTTCACGAATAATTATATTCGAATATTCGAATAATCAATGCACTATTCGAATATTCGATGATACTACTCAGGCATGTGTTCTGGATAACGACGTTAGGAAATAAACTATCAAAAGTGTCCGTTTCCCAATCCGCGTATTGAACAGCTACAACCGGATGTTGTTTTAAAAATGCCGCGGGCATAACTTTCCATAATTCGACCCAGTGATCGAACTGTGTGTTATTCTAGAATGGCTTCAAGGGCTAAAAAATCGGATATCTGGTCTCACTTCACGCTTGATGAGAAGAAGAAAAAAGCTACATGTAATGTTAACCACGAACATGTACTGACGTATTGCGGCACCACAACGAATCTGTGGAACCATCTAAAAACTAAACATGGCATCGAACAGAAGAGTAAAACTGAGGCTTCTTCGACCAAAATAACTGGCTTCTTTCCGTCTGAAGTTGTCCGGACAGGGGCGACAAAGTACGACCACGATTCTGATAAGCAAAAACAAATAACATTACGTATGCAGAAGTTCCTGGTGAAGAACTATGAACCTTCAGCCTAGTCGAGGATGTACATTTTAGGGAACTTGTTTCAACATTGAACCCCTCATACAACATTCCATCTTCGAAAACCATTAAAGGAATCATGAGTAAAACCTATAATGATAAATGTTCAGAGATACGCGACATGCTCCGTCTGCCGGGGGTTCGAGTATGCGGGGTAACCTCGGATATTTGGACATCAGATGCAAATGATTCCTACATCAGTCTGACTGCATCGGTTATTGATGAGAAATGGAAGTTGACATCGATATGTTTGGAAGTGAGGTCGTGTCCTGGATCCCATACCGCCGAGAACCTCAAGACATACCTTCGCGAGCTTGAGAAGGACTGGGGACTAATAGAGTCAGATATCGCAATTGTACGCGACAGCGGAGCTAACATTAAAAAAGCCACAACAGAGATGAGTTTCCGTTTGAATCTAAGCTGCTTTGACCATATATTACAGTGTGCAATTCACACAGGATACTGCTGTCGGAATACTAAAAACGGCGAAGAAAATAGTTGCACACTTTCACCATTCGCCATTAGAAACGGAGAAGTTGAAGGTTGAAGTGGAGAAGCATAGTGGTGACAACTTATCCTATCGTAAATTGAAACAAGAATGTCCAACTAGGTGGGGAAGCACTTACGATATGCTCGAGCGGCTCATAGCAATGAAGAAACCGGTAACCAACGTGCTTATGGACCACAAGAAGACTGAAATACGAGATCTTATACCGTTGCCGAGTTTTTGGGTCGAAGCTACTGCTCTCCTCGAAATGTTGGAAACATTGAAAGTTATATCAAGTGAGATGGGCGCGGAGAAATCGTGTACAGTATCATCTGTTTATGCGATAGTAATGAACTTATTGACTTACGTTATGAAGCCGAAAAAGGACGACCTGCATTTTATACAGAGTGCTAAAATAGCTTTCTCGGCTTACATGGAAGAACGACTGGGAGACGACGACATTCGTGTCACAATGCAGGCAGCAGCCGTTCTCGACCCAAGGATGAAAATACTGCCATTCGTCACTGATGACTTCAAAAAAGAAGCATATAGGATTGTGCGCAACGAACTCGATAAAGTAATTGCAAGCGATAAGCCTAGTTCGTCCGAAACAACCTCCCACGAAGAAGAATGTGTCGTTTTGGAGTCAGCGAATGACCCGAATCTCACGAAAGAGATGAAAATACGCGCAATGAAAGAAAAACGCCTTACTGCGCTATATGGTTCCACTTCCTTCGAGTGCTATGGGCCATCGAAACCAAAGAGAAAGGCAACTACTCCTGAAGTCAGTGGTAAGCGTGCACTCGATGCATACTTGGCGGCAGAATCCATCGGTCTCGATGAAGATCCCCTGGAATGGTGGAGAGTTAACGAGGCAAAGCATCCCGAAGTTGCCGGACTGGCGAAGTTCTACCTTGGGATCCCGGCCACCAGTGTATCGTCGGAACGCGCATTCTCCACTGCTGGTCTTCTGGTTACTGAGAAACGGAATCGCTTGAAGCCAGAAACAGTTAGGATGCTCCACTTCCTGAATAAAAACATCTAAGTCACTGATATAACAAGTTCCATGGATTTTTGTCATTTGAATTAGTTAATAAATGCTTATTCTTGAAATAGTTCTTCCAATTAGTACCTTAAAGGCGGGGCAGTAACGATGAAACGGGTTTATTTCGAAGAATTTCGTTTTAAAACCCGACTTTATACTCTTTTTAAGTTTCGCCCAGATATTCGAATATTATTCGAATATTCGTTCGTTGAGACCGGCGAATATTCGAATATCAAAATTCGACGAATACCGAACACTACTTTGCATGCTGCTGACGGATATTCCTGCCCAGCTCAAGGTTTCTCTTGTCTCTGAAGTAAGTATAATTTGTGCATATTTAATCATACTGTCTCCCTGTAAATGGAATGAATTTTTTCACCAATCATTTTTTTGTGTTACATATTGATTAATTTTTCATCAAATCTCGTCATGTCTGTTTTAAAGCAGCCATGACTAGATTTGTTGAAAAATATCTAGAAAATTCTCGGCGGGTTAAGAGTTACAGATTAATGCGCTTACCAATGAGCCACCGTACTTCCGCCTTTATGTACTTGCTGCCAAATAATTCTTGAGCTAATACATCCTTCTGCTGCCAACATATCCAAAAGGCCGGTTAATCTGTGTTTAACCCGTGAACAGCCATCTGCGGCGTGGACAATACGTCTACGATAAATATCTGCTTTATTCCGACAGAAAGGTGATAAATGTTCCTCGTGGATTTAACGCTGAAGAGTTAAAACTCACAGTAGTTTTAACGTGATTAACATCATAGAACTTTCACAATAACGTCACAGCGCAATTCACCTATCTAGTGCAAACAGATAACAGTTGAATGTATCTGTTTCTGTGTCTTAAATTGTTCTCTCAAACATGTTTTTTTGACCCACAGATAATAAAAAAGTGTTATGGGGTAAACAAAATAAATAAACAATGTGTCAAAATAGTTTATACCACTCGTAGCATTAATTATTTAACCTTCTCGCCAAGGCTCATGGGTCATATAATTAATCCTACTCATGCGATAGAAAAGTTATGACACTCTATATATTTAGTCTCTATATATTTTTAGTTCAATGCAGTCGGGGTGCGCGGCGTCGTGCATTTCATCATTCACACATCTGACTTCAGAGCGTGAACAACACCTAGATAGCCATGGAACTACCAGATAGACTAGTGAAAGCCATTTCAGCTCTGGGCGTCTCGTGCCCTGTCTCCTGGACTATCCAGGAAATAGGCTTGAGCGTCCACCTGAAAGTGGAGTTTGAAATTGAGAAGCCAACAACAACACCAACCTCTTCGGGGAGAGGTAGTACCTTTGGAGAGAGGATCCCCTCTCCCACTGGTCCTCACCCGAAGGGGCACGGAGGCCCTGAAAAGAGACACAAGAAAAAGAAGAAGAGCCCATTGACCAAGCGCAGGGACGCCCGGCGCTTGGAGGCCTTCCGGAATAGGAAGAAAGAGTTGAGTGAGGGGGTGGAGGCTCTGGAGGCAGCCGCCAGTTCCCCTCCTAGTCCCACTGGTACACCCAATCAACTGCCGGCTCCTGAGCCGGTACAGTTGGATGAGGAACATCCAGTGGAGACCGAGGAGGAACAGGAAGTTGTTTTTTCACCGCCTCCCACCCCTCACTCCCCTCTTCCTTCGCTTCCGGACAGCCCGGGCAAGGGAGAATCTGCCAACCAACCAACACTGGCCGCACTGATAACAGAAGCAAGGGAACTGAGGGCGCAGTGTAATCAGCTCCAGGAAAAGTGCAAAGATGGTGATAAGCGCTCGGATGAAATCTCCAGAATGGCCAAAGATCTCATTAAAAAGAAACCAGCAAGACCCGACAAACTCATCTCCACCACAACCACCACAACCACCACAAGATTCTACAAAATCTTCTTCATCACAACCACCTCCAAAGAAGAAGTCCCGCAAAAAACATAGAAGAGGATAAGCTGCTTCCTTCTACATTCCTCCTTTGCCACGCCCAGACAATCAAAATCATCTACAGTCACCGAGGGCCGAAAGGGGCTTGTTCCCCATATCGTCCCTGCGCGCCTTCGGCGCGCAAAACCATTCCTTTCGGCGTCGTGGTGCGGTGGCTCAGTAGGTAGAGGTGCAGGCTGCAAGCTGAGAGGTCCTCGGTTCGAATCCCACCTGCGGCAACCGCGTTGTGTCCTTGGGCAAGACACTTCACCCCCATTGCCCACGTGTGGGCACGGTGACGCTGTGCACTAAGGCGTACTGCACGTCGATGGCGCACCTGTCTTCAACCAATGCTAACCCTGCTTGTGTGGAGTTAGTATGTTGGGGAGCTGACATTTGCTCGCCGTTGCTCGGTGGTTCTCTCCGGGTACTCCGGCTTCTTCCACCCGTAAAACTATCACGGTCATGATTAGCCATTGTGCATAAGTATGTGACCTTAAACACCAATAAATAAATAAATAAATAAATAAATAAATAAATAAATATTCAATGCAGTCAATATTTTAATTACTAACCCCTGTGTAGGAAACTACTACAAATGGGAAATTTTATATGTCAATTTTAAAAATATTGCAAAGAACGTTTTTCAAAGTATAAACCAGCGGATGGATATCTTTCCATACTAATACTTACAAGGCCAGTGGAACTTCAACACCGACCAAGTAAATGTGCAACTGGGGGCCTACGGAATAAACAGCCCACGGTGCTTGAAATACAAATTTGCTTATGTCGTCAAGTTTCTGCCAGTGTAAAAGGAATGGAAGTCCGTAGGAACGTTAGTCTCTCTGGACTATTATTCCGCGGAATTATAGTCCTAGGTCTAACATTTCTAGGAATAGTAGTCCGGCGGACTACTATTCCTAGAAATGTTAGACCTAGGACTATAATTCCGCGGAATAATAGTCCAGAGGGACTAATTTTCCTACGGACTTCCATTCCTGTTACACCGGTCTAGCAATCATGTGTACGGGTAACTGTTCTTCTTATTCTGTCCAAGAAGACCAAAATTCCTCCTTGCGCCTTGTTGTTACAAGTTTATATTTCAAAACAACAGGTGGAACTAATTGGTTGCATCCACTTTTTATCTGACGGAGATTGTCAAAACATTTTTAAAAATCTTTTCATTGGGGAAAACGGTTCTGTTTAGACTATTCTGATAAGAAAACGGACTTTAATAATGTGAGGTAGTAGTTTGGGGGCAAATGTTAGAATGCCGAGCGTACTAATACTGCGAGCAAGTTTCCCTTGTTTACCAAAACTTTGTTTCCGGAATTTATTGTTGGAGGCTAATCCTGCTACAGCCATGCACGCTGTTCCCTTCTCAATATAACGAATTCTGAAAATAAATACAGAAATCATCATAATGTCTATAATTATGTCAGCTGTGAAACATTGAGGAATCGGTCGTTTAGTCTGGTGTTCGCGGACTATCAAATGGCATCTAGAAAAGTGCACCCCTTTCAAAGCAGAAAAAACGGCCATGACTGGGCCGCAGATTAGTGTGGTATTCGATTCTGATTTACCGTTGAGGATCTTCTTTGGGTGTTGCAAACAATAGTATAACTCGGTAGCAAAGTAAACTATTAATTAGATTGGTGTTTGCCAACACTTAGAATTTATTGTACATTTTGTACAACTCCTATGATTATAATTTGATATCACGATGTTCGCATGTAGCCAGTATATTCACAAGAGACTTTGCGTTGTCAAAAATTTAGGCGTAAACACGCGATGAGTCAGAGTACACAAGAAGACTTATCTGTAATGTGTATTAAAATGATTTAGTTTTGTAAATAATCTGCTCAATATAATTATATACATATAAACAGTATTCAACAGAAGCTTAATCTTTATATTAATGCAATCATCTTCCTTGCGATATCAGACTCCAACAGAAATACGGCTGTCTCGCTGTGTTAGTCTGCTTGTGCTTGTGTTAACCCTCATTTTATTATATGTTTGCCATTGCTTGCTCATTAAGGATCGCTGGGCGCAGTGGTTAGAGCATTGCACTTTAACCCTTTACCTAACATGAAAAGCAGACGACACTTGAAAAAAAAATTTCTTGAATAACTAATTTTTTTCATTTTTTGTCTCAAAAACATAGGTTATGACCCCTCGTTGGAACGAGCTCGTCGAGCTCGTTCCAACGAGGGGTCATAACCTATGTTTTTAAGACAAAAAATGAAAAAAATAATGAAAATTAATTGGCGATTTTTGAGAATAGCGCTGGCCGGTTTTGGCCGTTACGTTGGGTAAAGGGTTAAACCAAAGGCTTGTACTTGGGCAAGACATTTAATCTAGAATACCCACGTGGGGCACAGTGGCGCTGTGTACTAAGACGCACTGAACATCGATGGTGCAGTTCTATCGCTGTTATCTCTTTTTGTGTAGAGCTAGTAAGTTTAACCCTTTACCTCACACGAAAACCGTACTGAACAAGTGCGCACGAGCAATCACGGACACTCAAGATTACCCAAAAATATCCAGTAGGATTTAGTATGGACTCGTACGACAGCGATACGACGCAGTACGAAAGTGAAAAATCGCACGATGGAGTGCGAAAGTTTTAAACGGTTCAACGCTTTCGTACGCGTTAGCCAATGAACCAAGAATACACAAGAATGATTAAGAAGCAGTACGAATCTCAGTACGGATAACCACGATTGCCCAAGATTTCCATGTCGTAGATCGTGTCAAAAAATCGCAAAGATGTGACAGGGGCTTAAGAAACTGGTAAGATCTTTTAAGGTATTAGATCGTGATACAATTCTTGCTTGGCCTTGCATCGACTTAAGCCGGGGACACACTAGGCGATTTTTTATCGCTGTCGACAAAGATTTTTTACGCCGTCGATTTTTGTCCAGCAGTGAGTTCAACGATTGAGTGGACACACTTGCCGGATAACAGTACGACAGCGACGTCTCTTTTGTCACGTGACACCTTTTTACTCTTGTCATGTGATCATAAAATGGCGGCCAGCAAGTCGAAGTACAGGAAGAAAATTGCAGCAGTAGCAGCGGCCAATTCGTCTTCTTTTTCCGAGCTCCAAACCGCAGTAGCTGTTTTGGTGGAGGCTGCCATGTTGAAATCATGTGACTTGTAGGCGTACAGTGATTGGCTGCTGTCAATATACGCATCCGATCTGCTGTCGCCGAGGTGGACACACTGGCCGATCTCTACGCCACCGATAAAAATCCGGCCGGAATTGATCGCCAATATTCAGCATGTTGAATACGGCCGATTGGTCCGGCGTACGTGTTCGCTAGCAAAGTTCGGCGTCGCACAATCACACACACTACACGATTACGCAAGCGAAAATGGATCGGGCGTACAAAATCGCCTAGTGTGTCCCCGGCTTTACAAGTTTGTACTAATTCGTACCGGTGCCGTGCGAGTAGGCCCTTGAGAATCCTAACTTCTGGTTCGAATCGAATCTCGAGTCGAATCCTAGAGAAGCTTCGAATCCGAATCGAATCCATCGAAGGAAATTAATCTGGCGAGCTAATTATTCCAATTTTCGCGATAAAAAATGGACACAAAGCATGACTGATTGGGCGAAGAGAGTACTTGAAACAAAAAGTAATCACGTTCATTGTCTATGCATGCGTATTATAATCACCTGGTACAGACTCCAAGTTCACAATTAAATTAGTTCAACCAAAGTAGCTCAAATTTTGTTCTGATTGTCATTTAAGAATTGAATGCAATTTTTATAATCTTTATTGGAGTATGAACGTATGGGAATGGGTACAAATTATGTATGGAGTTCATACTCCAATAAAGATTATAAAAATTGCATTCAATTCTTACAATTACATTCCGTAACTGTTTAAACTACTTTTTACCAAACAACAAAGCAGAAAGACGAAATAAAACATGTACGAACGAACGAGTCGAAAAACCACCCTCACACAATAGAGAAAGCGCACAACTCTGAGCTGAGCGCCGGTTTTCGGCATTGACCCAAATTTGTCAAATTGCCGTCTTTCGCAACGAAACTTGGAATGTTCAAAACAAGTTATTTAACATATTAGTAAACTACATTCACTGATTACTGCGAGAGGCGCTAAAAGTTGTAAACCGCCCAAACACCGCCCGAATTACATTCTGTCAACTCCACTCTAGCGTAAATAAGGGTCAAAGTTCGACCAAATGTATTCATTGAAAAATGAATTACATTTGGTCATGGCGTTTTCACCTAGCTTACCAATGGGAATTGAGTATTTGGACCCAAAACGTATAACTACATTAACAATGTAATTATTTCATAATGACAAGCAACGGAATTTCACCGTTTTGGCAAATTGTCATGACGTAACGTCATATAAAATGCGGTAGGCGTATTTTCAATATCCAGAATGTGTATTTAAATTTGCGTCTAGTGCGATCGTATCTCGCCGCATTCTCTCGATGACTGTTACTGAATTGATATAAAATGTATCGCCAGTATTTCATTGCTCACGTAAAAGAATTCAAGACGACTGCTCACGAATAATTATGTATCTGTACTTTGCAGCTAATAGGTAATTAATAAATTAATTGATAATTCTCGGCCTTGACGTGTGAATTATTATCGTTTATTACTTCCAAAGTGTGATTTACTGGGATTTCCGGGTTTGATGAAAACGATAACTTCACAAGTGAATTATCAATCAACAATTGTGTCATGTATCCGTGCGCGCAAACGAAGACGCTTTGCCGTAGGTGTAATGAGGACTTCATTGTTTTTGTTTTTTTAACCCTTTACCTAACATGAAAAATGAAAGGCAGACAACACTTGCAAAAAAAATTCTTGAATAACTATTATTTTAATTTTTTGTCTAAAAAACATAGGTTATGAACTCTCATTGGAACGAGCTCGACGAGATCGTTCCAATGAGGGGTCATAACCTATGTTTTAGAGACAAAAAAAATTAAAAAATGATGAAAATTAATTGGCGATTTTTGAGAATAGCGCTGGCCGGTTTCGACCGTTACCTCAGTAAAGGGTTAAATGATATAATTATCGTTAATAATGAAAAGTAATAAACAGAGTAATCGCTTGACTGGACTTGTTACGTGAAATAATTCATTCGATGCGAGGGACTATATTGTAAAACACTCGTGCGCATTCGCGCACTCGTGTTTGTACAACGTCCCCACCTCTCATGAATTATTTCACGTAACCAGCCCAGTCAAGCGATTACTCTCTATAGATTTGCGCATGACAAACTGCAATATGGATTCGAAATTTCGAATCCCTGACAATGGATTCGAATCGAATCGAATCCCGTAAAGGATTCGAATCCGAATCAAATCTCGAAGCTTCGCATGGGCCTACGTGCGAGCACCGGTCAAGGTCGTATCGACTTGTACTGAATCGGCTTGAAAAATCTTAGTAAATTCTTACAACAATCGTGATGAACCGTACAGGGTCGTAAGAAGGTTGTGTTTGGTCGTGAGAGAAGCGGATTCGGGCGATTTTTTTTAATCGTGATCAGTCGTGGAAACTGGATTCGTGGCTATTCTTGGACATTTGTAGAAAAATTCGCAAAGATTTGACAGGGGTATTTAGCGATCAACACTCAAGATATTCCATAATTTCTTGCTTGTTGATATTTTAGGTGCCGTATTGAATTTTTAAATATCCCCTGTCGTATAATAAACAAATTTTATCTTACAGTCAACATGTATTTAGTCTGCATTAACTCCGCAACTGTTGTGTATCTGACCCCCTGATGCAGATGTTTGTATCAGGGGGTCGGATACAAGCACGTTCCTTTCGCATGAGTTCCATTTTTTTTCTTTTTGTTCATCCGAACGAATAAATAATTCGTTATATATTCGTCTACAATCTTGACTTATTCCCAATATATTGTAAGATAAAATGATTATTACCATTATGTGGATGTACAAAATATGTATCCGAGTCTCGCTCCGGGTTCTAAGGGTAGATCACGACTCGTCTTCGACTCGTCGTGATCTGCCCTTAGAACATGGAGCTCTACTCGAATACATATTTTGTACATCCACATAATGGTAATAATCTCTATATACACAGCAGTCAATCAATATGGTTTGTTATATTCCGTCTTGTTGAAGAGATCTGATCAGCCAAGGAAGTAGTGTTTGATCTGGCTGTACTGGGGCCAATACTATAAAGCGTTTACAATTGTATTTTCTAGAATTGTATTTTCTACCTATTACTGTAACTGACTGAAATAAAAAATTAGTATTTTAAAAGATATGGCACTTTGCCAAAAGGCCTATTGCCACGTCTTTGAAAATATTAATGATTCATTTTAACCCATTTAAAGTCAAGACTAGAAAATACAATTGTAAAAGTTTTATAGTATTGGTCCCTGATCTCATCAACTCGACGGAATATGGCCAACAAGATCAACCAACTGACTGTTGCTATAATATGCATAAACAATTAAAAAACAAACGCGTGCACTGAATTTTGCAAATCGTGCAAGCTCAGTCCAATAACTTTTCAGAGAAGGTTTGCACATAACTTCTTGCCATTTTGTTGAAGAGAGCTTGGTTTTAATGATAGATCATCAGACATGTCTTTCAAGGAAAAGATACAAGTGGTCTGGAAACTGATGTTAGTGCTTTTACGTACTTGTTGCAGGCATCGGTTTATTTTGAAGTTCCTAACTTCGAATACTTTGTATAATTATTTAGACTAACTTTTATAGAATTTTTTTAGTGAAACGACATTGTATTCAAATCTCAAGGTATGCATTTAAAAACAAAAACATTCTGTTGAGATCAGATTCTGTTCTTCAGCTGCAAAATTTCTCATCAGTCAGGATTGATAATGTACTCTACATTATCTATTGACTAAAGTGAATTTTTTGATTTGATTGGCTGATAGATACGTGGTATGAGACCATATTCATTGAAACCCACGATACGTCCGCCCAGCCACTGACAAATTTCCCATACCCAGTGGAAGCCTCGTTCCGAAATCTATAAATTGTCCATACCCCGTAGAAGACGCGTCATTCCAGTTTTACAGTGTACATGTATTATATTTTAATTTTTTATCTCCAAAATATAGTTCATGACCCCTTATTGGAATGAGCTTGTCGAGTACCCTCCAATGTGGGGTTCATAAGCTATGTTTATGAGACAAAAAAGAAAAAAAGAAATTCAATAATTTTTTTATACTAGTCATATCGGCATATTTTCACAAAAACTCTTTTGCACAAAAATTCCACAGAAACCTGTATGGCTCAACAATGGAAGATAAAAGATCTCATGCTGTGTGTGTTCACACATGAAATAGATTGTACTTCTAAAACGGAAAGTCAATAGATAAATTCGTTACTCCGTGTCTGATCACGTGGTACGGTTTTTACCTACCCGAAGCCAGCCGTATCCCATGAGGCATCGGCCTCATGGGATACGGCTGGCTTCGGGTAGGTAAAAACCCGTACCACGTGATCAGATACGGGGTAACTAATAATATCTTGTTTTATTATATGACTATCAATTTTCTCTTAAAAAACCCTACTTTTGGGCAATCAAATCCGCGTTGTTGGAAAACCACGTGTCTGATCCTCAGTCCTATCAGTATTGTTTGAAATCCGTATCAGTATTATTTGAAATCCGTATCAGTATGGTTTGAAATCCGTATCGGTATGGTTTGAAACTAGGTCACCGGAAGGGACGGAAGTATATACGGAGTTTTCGTTTGAACCATACTAAATACTTAAGTTATTTAATTAGTATTTAGTATATTTTCGACTAGGAGTGTGGCTATTTGGTTATATGTTGGTGCTTAACGCCACGTTAGCTGCTAAGGCTATACCGCAGCGAGAAAACTGCAAAACGTAAAATATGTCATTGTGAATTACGAAGGAACAAGATTGATTCAAAATAGGACAGAAGAGTGGATGACTGCATTTCGCTTCAATGGAGTGATTCTGGAGTGGGTTGGTGGCGTGTGATGCACAATTCAGATCATATAATAAACCTATTATCGCTTCAGTGAAGTGTTATGGGTTGTAGTTTCAAATCTCACTGACGAGGGACAGATTTCCGCATCAAATTCGCTGCCTGAGACAGCTCGTTTGATTCAACGATCTGACACTCGGTAGCGGGTTTGATGCGGCGATCTGTCCCTCGTCAACTCGAACTGATACGACGACCCACACCACTTCACTGAAGCGATAATATGCATTTATCTAACAATCATATTGATTTTGGCCTGAAAAAAATGAAAAACGGTATGTATCACATAATGTGTTCCGATTCCGTATCATATAGACGACTCATTCTGATTCCGTATCAAATAGACGACTCGAAAGAGGTAACGCGACAGGCTATCATAACAGGCGCATGAATACATTCTATGTGCGTTTCAGTGATCGACCCAACATTATGTCCAAAAACTGTTTTAGTAATTAAAGATTTAATCTGTTTATGTGACAGAATTGTTAGATAAATGAATTATCATGATAATGTGCATGTCCTGTGATTTGCATCAGATTCTCGGTGGTGTCCAAAAACGGGATCACAACTCGCCGGCAAAGCCGGCTCGTTGAGATCCCATTCTGGACACCACCTCGAGTCTGATACAAATCACAGGACATGCACATTATCATGATAATCTGTATTGATCAAGCTTTGAGAGACTGCTACTAGATCTTTGCAGTGTACTGATGGAATACCGTATCTTTGTGCGTACATGGCTTATATGTTAGCCTAATCAGATTCTAGAACGTCAGGCCTGGTGGATCAGATAAAATATGTAATGGTACCGGTAACACCGTTTGGGGACAAGTTACCAGAGGGGAAGTCCTAATTAGCTATACAACTCTCTACTCGACTTTATCTACAATTTCCTCTCATCTCTATTTTGTCTTGTGCTCGACGGTATCAAAACAGCTAAAACGGGATGTAACTTTTTCTTTTTCGAGCCTATTTGAACTTCACAGCTCTTTTGCTTCAACTCTTAACACTGTTGACACGAAATAAATGAAAATATCACCCATTTTACAGCAATACGTTTTCAGCTATGTAGAACATCACAGATTTAACACCTACATGTTGCTCTGGAGCAAACAGGATACAATGATTGATTTATATAAGGTCGTCAAACACTGTTTTGACTTCGTCCGGCGATGATACTGCGACAAAGGTGTTAAAAAGTGTTATCATTTTGACTTACATTTTGGTAAAAAATCGTGTGCATGGGGTTTGTGATCTCTTCTGCAGGGGAATGAAGTTAGTTCAGAGTCTTAACGTTTCCAAATCTATATCATGTCTGACTCAAACGAAGGCCATGTGACGTGACTGACGTGCACAATTTCTAGAAGCGACAGGTTTACAAGCTCGAACTGAAAGCAGGATAATCTTTACACTGAACAATCTAGCGACTTATTATAGGGACATTTGGAGTGCGGTATTTGTACCTGTTTATCAGATTGATTTATATGGAACTTTAACTCTTAGCACTCTGGCAGTGCAGCAGAATTTTCTCCACTCATTCTGTTTTCCTCTTATTCAACTATGAATTCACAAAATTATATCTTGTTTGACAGAGCTCAGTGAGCCCTGTCAAACACGATATATTTGGTTAAATATCAGACTGCATTATGGGAAATATCTGCAGCTGAAAATATTCCCTTTTGACAACAGTGTGGAGAGAGTTGAAATAATAAAGAGACGTGTTCACTTCAATGTTCTTTATTGGCCCAGCAGAGTTCGATGAAGGGTAGTTTTCGCGCGCGGTGGGGGAGGAGGGAAGATTTGGGATTGTTCAACCCTCTACCGCCCTGTTGTCGGTGTTTTGTGTGTGGGGGAGACAAAGCAATGGAACTTGGAATGTTGATGTATAGTTAATGGCGTTTCGACGTTTTTTCTGTTTTTTCCTTGTTTCTTCCTTCCCAATGGTGAAATGTTTAGTTTTTCCGGTGGCTTTGTTGGGGTGTTGATAGGCGCCAATAACTTTCCTATCCTCAGCTAAAACCCCCGAAGGAGAAGGAACTGGATTTGGATGAGGTTATCTGAGTTTGTGGTGGGGAGATCATAGGACACTCATGTATCTTGTTCTCCACCATTCGTTCCTTCTTCCTTTTATATACAACAATCAATCAGTCTGGTTTTATATATTCTGTCTCGCTGAAGGATTTGATCTATGTGGGATGAAACCAGATCAGCCAGATAGTCATGTTTGACCAACTCCCAAGGTGAATCAAACAATCAGTGGTTTTAATATTTATGCGACGTATCGCTGCGTCAAAATTATAATCAATGGTTTTATGTTTCAACTTTAACAATAGTCAGCAATTGCTATCGTTTTAGAGCAATCATACATGCATATTATATGCATCTTATGTTTGACAGTTCCTATATGTATAGAACATTTTTTTCTCCTACGGCAGTTTTCCGATGGACGAATTTATAAGGGAGCGAGTCACTTCTGTCCCTGGCCCTCTCCAACCAAGTTCGTGTTGGAGGATTTGTAACCAAAATGACACCAACGATATTCATAAGCGGTATTACTGGATATGGTGTCACGCGTTTCATGTTACACATAATTGTGTTATAGACAACCCAGACGGCAACATAACAACAATAACAACAGCGACAACAAACGAATGTAACAACACGAGCAACAGAATTGAATATATTATCACATATTAAACAGAATCTCTGATAAGTTCTAAAAGTCTGAAGTAGTGTTTTGTCGTTGTTCAATATTCGATTGCGGTGATGTAGGCGACGGTTTTGATGGTAGTGGTGTCAATATTGTTGTTGTTGCTGTTGATGTCGTTGTTATCCCACGTACTGTCTCTCCGGGATAGTAATTCTATAGACGCTGAATATCTATAATTTATCATATGCATCGTCCGTTTTGTTCACTTTAAAACATTTGATATTTTGCTTTCATATTATTCAGTGATAAATAAAGCCTTCCGTCAATTTCATTGGTCAATTTCAAAACTAGACAATTTGATTGGCTGAACAAAATAAAACTGGGCCACATTTTCATAATTTGCATAATTAGAATTGGGGGCTTTCATTGGTCAATTTCAAAACTGGACAATTTGATTGGCTAAACAAAATACAACTGGGTGACATTTGCATAATTTCAGTAGGGAGAATTTACGTTATTTGTCCTATTTAGGGTGGGTTATATTGTATTAATATTTTACCTACAAGAAAAACGCCATTCATTTTTTTAATATTTTCACTTTTTGCTTCCAAAACATAGGTTATGACCCCTCATTGGAACGAGCTCGACGAGCTCGTTCCAATGAGGGATCATAACCTATGTTTCGGAAGCAAAAAGTGAAAATTTTTAGTCATACGAGGATGTTTTTTCCAAGTGCCGTCTGCAACTCAAGTTAGGTGATGGGTTAAAAAGTCATACTAAGTGGCTAATTTGTGCGTGTGTGTGTCATATGATAAATAGAATATGAAATGAGTGTTTTTCTCATATAATATTTATGAAACTCGTCCGAATTTTCCGTTTGGGCTCGCCAAAACGGAAAATTCTTAGACTCGTTTCATAAATATTATATGAGAAAAACACACATTCCGTATCCTCTATATATCACACCCCATACAGATTATTACAATTATCAGTTGATCTGGGTCTATGACGTACGAACAGGATCATAAATCAGTGCATTAAGCATGATGCTAAAATAATAGAGCATAACACCTCAATAATACAGCATGATGCTGAATTAATTCAGCATCATACTCAAATAATTAAGCATCATGCTTAATTATTTATGCAGCATTCATGAAATCATACCAAATAATATAGCATCATGCTTAATTATTAGTGTATCATGCTAAAAACCCCAATTACGACCCTCCCGTACGCGGACCTGATTTCAGCATCATGCTATTTTATGTATTCCGCATTTGTGAAATTGTTCAATATAATATAGCATGATGCTAAATTAATTCAGCATCAAACGAAAATAATTAAGCCTCATTCTAAAATTAAAGTGCATGATCCTCTCGTAATTCAGCATCATGGTTAATTCATTTGGTATCATGCTATGTTATTTATGCAGTATTCATAAAATCGTGCAATATAATATATCATGATGCTAAATTAATTCAACTTCATGCTATATTATTTAGGTATCATGCTAAATTATTTAATTGTAATATGTCGTATACATTGATACAGTATTGTTATTCTCTTCGCGAAATGCCACACGATTCTCATATGTACGTACAAATAAATATGTATTCAACTGGTTGAGAGCTAGATTAGTTTTGGTGGTCTGAATTTGTTCATCAAAAATTGTTTTATTACAAATTTTTGGAGAGTGCCAACAGGCACTCTAATAATTTGTAATAGAACAAATTTGTATAACCAAACTATTATTTACGTTTTACTGAATACGAAACGCTGGTAAGGAACTTTTGGCTTTTGCACTGGTACCCTCATTTTTTTCGGAAGACCCATTTGAGGCTTCTAACACTCAACAAGTTCAAAACTCCTTATTACTTTTTATATCCATGTTGGTTGTTCTATGTTGATTTTAGGTTGTATCATCACTGTTACAAAAAAAAACTATCAGTGAAATGAACATGGAAGCTCTAGTATTTAATTTTAGGCTCTCACAACTGGATTTTAGGTTTTGGCGACCGTTCCATCGGGAATAAAAAATGAAAATAAAAAACTCCCTCCCTCATTCGTTTTTACAATAAATTGCCTGAGAATCAATTATTTAATTTTCTTTGGCCTAATATTTCACCCATTTCCTGGCGTACAACTCAACTATGCGAACCCCAGAAATGACCGGCATTGACAACCCTTTATTTGAGGCAAGACATTAGAATTTGGACTTTGGTAATGGTATATATATAGAGAGGATATCTATGCTGTTTTTGTGAACATCGATAATTATTTCATGAGTGTGGACCTGAAAGTTTTATTTTTCGCGAGCGCTTGCGCGAGTGAAAAATAGTACTTTCAGGTCCACACGAATGAGATAATTCCCGATATTCTCTAAAATAGCGTAGATTTTTCTTTTATTATATGCCACGTGACATTCTACTGCTCAATATTCAACTCAATTCGACTGCAAATAGTTTCAAGATAATAACAAAGATCTGTTGATCGTTCCTTCAAGGCGACGTTCAAGGCGACGTCATGCGCCGAAGCGTAACGTCATTTAGGAAGCTACTGAAAAAAAATTCGCGTGGACCTGAAAGTATTTTATTATATGCTACGTGACATTTCATTGCCCAATAGTCATTCCAATTCGATCCCAAATGAGTACGCTTCAAAACAATAACAAAGATCAGCCGATCGTTCCTTCAAGGCAGCGTCATGCGCCCAAGCGTGACTGATTTAGGAAGCTATTGAGGGATATTTTTCGAATCCTTCGAGTCAATGGATATCGAGAAATATCTTTTAGGTAATCTGCGGTAATTCACAGATTGGCGATTAATAAACATTTCATATTTTCACTTTGCGAAGCAATGAAAATACCCAACTTGATATGGACTACACGCAGTCATATTTCAAAGTGTTCCTTAACTGAAGTTTCTTTTCCAATTCAGATTCACCATGTTATTAATATTACAACTGATACTCACTATAAAGGTTTATTTTAACCCTTTACCTAACGTAACGGCCAAAACCGGCCAGCGCTATTCTCAAAAATCGCCAATTAATTTTCATTATTTTTTTCATTTTTTGTCTCAAAAACATAGGTTATGACCCGTCGTTGGAACGAGCTCGACGAGCTCGTTCCAACGAGGGGTCATAACCTATGTTTTTGAGACAAAAAATAAAAAAAATTAGTTATTCAAGAATTTTTTTTGCAAGTGTCGTCTGCTTTTCACGTTAGGTAAAGGGTTAACACAAAATGGTCAAACGCGTAAAATACCACTTTTTTCATTTATTTATCTATTGGGGTTTAACGACCCTTACGACAGCCAAGGTCACCCGTGTTGGACAGTTTTACGGGTGGAGGAAGCCAGAATACTCGGAGAGAACCAACGAGTAACTTTCAGACTCCCCAAAGTTCTAACTTCATACAAGCAGGACTAGCATTGACTGAAGACAGGTGCACTATCAACGTGCATTACGCCTTAGTACACAGCGCCACCGTTCCCCACGTGGGCAATCGGGATTAAAAGCCTTGCCCAAGGTCACAACACAGTTACCCCGGGCAGGAATCGAACCGTGGACCTTTAGGTTTGAAGTCCAATGCCGTAACCACTGAGCCACCGCGCTCCCAGAAATACAATTAAGAAGCGGGTAACTGAGAAAACACCTATGGAATCAGTAGAAAATAAAGCCAAGTCGCATTCTGTTACTTTTAATAAACTAAAACAGCAGACAGCTCTGAGAGCTGTCTGGGTTTTTTTTTCGTTTATTATAAGTAACAGAAGGAAACGGGGCTTTTTAAGACAAGCTACTTAGAAGCAACTAACAATCAACGAGCCACCTTGCTCCCTTAATATACCAATATCGATTTATTTAACGTTGAGTCGTGTTCACGTTAGCCATTTTCTGACAAGGATTGTGCGCTGTTAATGTACCCTTATGATTTGTTTTGCAAACAAAGATCACATGAGGGAACAAACGTCATCAGCAAGGAAAATGCCGATCGCCTCCATTGACGAGACTAGGTCAGCCACATCAAACAAGACGTCACAGGCGGCGTGTTTCGTTTGGCTGATCTGCTCTCGTCAACGAGCGAAACGGATTATGACAACCCAGACTAATTGAGTGTTGTAATAATTTTTGTTATTTCACACTGCAAAAATTAAAAATATTGGTATGACACCTGAGATGTGAACAAATGTGGAATAATTGCCTGAGTGTGAAAGAGACTCGTGTTTTTATTTCCCGTTTGTAAACTTTTCGCCTCGAGAATCTGCGCACATCAATAGTCGTATAATAAAAAAGATATCTTAACCTGTTGCAATTAACTTTTTTTAAAAAAAGAGTATGTAACAATGTTGGTGTCAGTTTACAGTGCTGTGAAACAAGCGCTCCTCTATTTCCCTGGCCTCCTTTTGCTCTTGTGGGAAAAACAGAAATTTTTCTATTTCAAAACATGTTATTCATATGCATGATGAGCAAAACTGATGGGAATTATTTGATATGACAAGGCAGACTTACTTCTTTCGATGAGTGTAATTACATAGAAATGTTATGTAATATCGTTGAAAGTAGCATTTAGAAAGTTGTTATGCGTGCGGTGCCATATCAGTAGCTGAGGCAAGATGTCAAGTTTTGATTGAATAATGTTGTATGGAAGTTTGCGAATGTTTAATGATCTTTTGACGAAAGTTTATCAGACTATACCTAAACACACAGTGATAAATCCAAGAGATAACATGCGTGATGATAACAGGATTTTCAATTACGGTGGGAGCCAAAACAACAAGTATGTTTTAACCCTTCGCACAAGTCAAACTTTTGCCTTAAAAATGACCATATCCTTCCAGCACTAGAAAGAAGACTCGCCTTCTAAGTTTTATTGTTTTATTTCCATAGTTTATAGCTCTTCCTTGAAACAAGCTCGTCGAGTCATTCTAAACGGCGGATTATTATATTTCACATGAAACGTCGTTCATTTCGACGTACAACCCATGTCTTATTTGCTGATTATCAACTAGTATCCAATCGGTTCGTGGTCCCATAGCAGCAGCAGCATTGTATTCTTGTACGTAGTTCAGATGACGTCAATTACGACAACAGGTGCAAGTAAAGCGCATTCATGACGTCATGGTGTGAAGCGTCTGAGCCAACGAACTGATTGTCGGTTGTTTTGGGAGAATTTAGCGACAATGAATTAACTCTTTACCCAACGCAACGAATCGCCTGCATCCGCCCACGTAATATGCAAATTCAGCAGTTGAAAAAATATTATTTTTCAAAAAATTTCAACAAAACCATATCATGTGACCTCTCGTTGGAACGAGCTCATCGAGCTCGTTCCAACGAGGGTCACATGATATGGTTTCGTTGAATTTTTTGAAAAATTTGAAGAAATGATATTCAAAATAATAAATTTTGATATCGTCTGCGTTGGGTAAAGGGTTAAATAAAAAGTGTAAAAAACATTTGAAAATTCATGTGATATACAGAATCTTTAACTCGTGATGTTTGGATATAAGATTTTTTGAAACTCGTTTGATGAATTCGATTCACAACTCGCCTAAAGGCTCGTTGTGAATCAAATTCATCAATCTCGTTTCAAAAAATCTTATATCCAAACGTCACTCGTTTGAGATCCTCTATTTATTACACGGCTATTACTCTTCCTGCAGGTCCATATTTACAAATCCGCACGAGACGCGTTTTCCATACGGATTTCCGTTTTCGTATTTTTCAACCCGATGTCATGGATCTATCAAAAGAACAACACTCATCCCCTTTTCGTAATCGGCCAATCGAAACGTTGCATTCTGACCCAGATCAATTCGGAAGTTGTGATGACTGCCGATAAATTGAGTGTCGATTGGAAAAATAACAAACAGTTTTAAAGTTTGAAATTTTCCGTGTGTGATGTTTGAAATTTTAAATTAATGAATTCTGTGCCATACAGGTGTGTAATAAACACAGAACGTCGCGATGTGTGATTGCATTCTTCAGTACGACACGAGTGCCAGCGCGGAAGAATAGAGCGAGAGGCGCAGTCTCGGGGTCTATCCTTCCGCGCTGGCACTCGTGCCGTAATGACGAACGCATTCACACATCGTGGCATTCTTGTATTTATAGTTATGTTTGTAAACACACAAAAATAGCTGCACCAACATGCGTCTTGTAAAGACTTATGATGTATTATCATTTTTGTTCATTATAAAAAAGTGAACCGAGTTTTTGTAATAAAGCAAGGTGCCCACTTGTTTTGTTCTGTGTTTGCTTCTGTAAGTGATATAAGGTCTGTCACTATTTTTATGTTACTTTCCAGTGTTTAATTTTTCGACGCTTCGCAAGCGCAGATTGCATTTTAAGGATATCCTTTGATGCTAGGGGAAAAGATATATGTTGATGATGTGCACATTTTTCGAGGTAATGCAAAGTGTATATTGACAATACATTTTCGTGATTATTGACAAAATCACGTGCTGATATTGGGAAGTTTTCGTGCTTGGATTTAGTTTTATTTTTGATGATACGAAAGCTGTTGGCTTTCACATCACCTACGTCACCGACGGTAGGAGACACACACGTTGATTTGGCAGACACCACGTTGAGGGGGATGGGGCAGATAGAGTTGCGATGTTTTCTCTGATGTTCTAGCAGAGATACTGGGTACATATCAGAGTTACCTGATTGTGTCTTGTAACACCACTTTGCAGTATAACTTGAAGATAAAATATGTTCTTGTTATTTAAAAGGTCTGTACACGTAATAGTGCAGCTTCTCCAGTGCGCACGTGTAAAACCTGTGCCCAATATTGTCTCTACACGTAAATAAATCGCTATTGCAATGTACAGGTCTAAAACTTGTGATACACGAGATAATGTATCACCTCAAATGTCCAGGTCTAACACATGTATTCAATATTGTTTACGTAATAATATAGCTTCTCCAAAGTACAGATCTAAAAAACGTTACCAAATATTATACTTGTAATAATGTATCTTCTCCAGTGTACATATCTGTAAATTGTACTAAATATTGCAAACGTAACAATGCAGCTGCTCCAGTGTTCAGTTCTAGAACTGTACCCAATATTATACTTGTAATAATGTATCTTCTCCAATGTACAGATATCTAAAAATTGTACTAAATATTGCAAACGTAACAATGCAGCTGCTCCAGTGTTCAGTTCTAGAACTATTCCCAAGATTATACTTGTAATAATGTATCTTCTCCAATGTACAGATCTAAAAACTGTACCAAATATTGTACACGTAATACTGTAGCTTCTCCACTATACAGGTCTAACACCTGAGCCCAATATTGTACACGTAATAATGTATCTTCTCCAATGTACAGATCTGAAAACTGTACCAAATATTGTACATGTAATACTCTACGTAATACTGTAGCTTCTCCAGTGTAAAGGTGTTGAACTGTACCAAATATTATACTCATAAGAATATAGGTGCTCTAAATATTGTACCGAATATCATTCACGTATTAATGTAGCTTCCCCAATGTACAGATCTAAAGACTGTACCACATATTGTACACGTGATACTGTAGCTTCTCCAGTGTATAGGTGTAGAACTGTACCAAATATAATCATAAGAATATAGGTGCTCCAGTATACAGGTCTAGAACTGTACCAAATATTGTACACGTAATAATGTGTAGGTGCTCCAGTATACAGGACTAGAACTGTACCAAATATTGTACACGTAATAATGTGTAGGTGCTCCAGTATACAGGACTAGAACTGGACCAAATATTGTACACGTAATACTGTGTAGGTGCTCCAGTATACAGGACTAGAACTGTACCAAATATTGTAACGTAATAATGTGTCTTCCCCAATGTACAGAGCTAAAAACTGTACTCAAGTTGGTGTACGAAATAATGCAACCCTCCAATATACAGGTCTAAAACCTATACCCAGTACAAAACACGTAATAAAGCAATATATAAATCTAAACTCTATACCCAATATTGAGCACGTACTAATATACCTTCTCCACTGTACAGGTCTAAACTCTTTCTTCGAAGGCGTGCCTTGGTGATGCTGATGAAATATTTCGTCCACTGAGTTCCAATGTGCTCTATGTGCCTACTGGCACATAGAACACATTGCAACTCAGTAGACGATTTGTCAATAGGAATCAAAGTAAAAAAAGAACTGAGGAAATTTGTGGTTAAATACATGTAGTAGTTGTGATACATGGGCTTCCCAAATTATTTAATTAGCACGTACCGAACTCAAAATTAGTTGTAGGGACCCGCAACATCCCCCCAATCAGCCACATACACCTTTTTGCACGCGATCGCCTTCGTGTGTGAAGTAAGTCCAAAAAGAAAACAGTCTCGTAAGAAAATATATGAGCGAATCGTTATATAAGACCTCAATCCAGATGAAAAAGTCTCGATGGAAAATTATTGGGGGTAGAATGGGCAGTTGGATGTCACAACACCTACACCAGGCCATAGTTACGCCCTTGGTTGTGACGAGACTACAAGACCTGGTCCAGTTAGAGTTTTCAGAAAAATGACCAGATTCAACTAACTAAAACGATTTTACTTTCAAAATCCCAGAAATGAAGATTCAACTTTATATGTTGATTGGAAGCACATATTTTTATTTGCCAATAAACAGTGCAATTTGGGATAGGAAGCGAGTGTTTGCCACTTAGAAGAACCCCATTTCTGAACATTGATTGGAATTTATTCTACAGGCATAACAATGAGAGAAATATCGAGAACAACACCAATGGTGATGTCCCCCATCACACCTTCAACACCTCTCCTCGTAGCATATCATGGTACGTCAATTGGTTGGACCTTTACCTTTCCACCACTCCAAAAATATGATACCCGAAGGCTCGTTACACCTTTTAACGCACTCAAAAGAAAGAAAAAAACATCTACCATGAGAACACTCTTTCTTCAAAATATGGAGGAATTTCACAAGTCAAGCAGGCCAAGGTGCACGAAACGTGATTTAAAACTAATGTGCGACCTAATATCAAATCTATGTGTTTCAGACAAAGACTTTTAAATTTTTAAAATGTAGATATTTACTACGCTCTAAAATCAGTTGGGTGAATATGAATGAATAGAATCCCGTAGAGTGATAGTAAATTAGGCCTCACTGAGGAATGTTTTCATGGCCGTCATGGCCGCAAATGAAATGAGATTAAGAGGGATAGTAAATTAGACCTCACTGAGGGATTTTCTCGTGGCCCTCATGGCCTCATACGACAAAAAAGGATTCTCTAGAAGGTATCCTCGATAGGTATCCTCAAATAAAACAATACCAGGTCATAGGTATCCTTAAATACCGAAATGAGACTAAGAGTCGTATGTGCGAGTCACTCGTTCGAGTAAATACTCTAAGGCTTATTTGCTCGATTCGTTCGAGCAATGGATTATCAGTCACTACTCGATAGATTCTTGGGTTTCGGAATGATATAGGCTTCATGGAGGTTGTCTCTCAGTTAGCTATAATCCAAAGGGCACCCTCAGTACTAGAACACTACGTGATACTATTAAAATCTGCGGTATGGGGGTCCAAAAAGGATTCTGGGGAAATCTGAGCCAGAAAATCTACTCTAGTTCAATCGAACTTAACCCGGGGCCCCCTCGGTACTATAACACTACGTGCTAAGCCGATAAAATGCGAAATGCAAGTCCGTTTCGGTAGTTTGAGTAGATTTTGGTGATTTGGAGGGATTGTCGGGTCTATTTGGGTAATTGTATGTACTCTGGTTTAATCGAACACACCTGTTATTGAAGAAAAAAGCCCAATCTGGTGTTTCATATCAACTAAAAATTGTTTTTAGTGATTTGGAGGGATTGTCGGGTAGTTTGTGGTAATTCTCTGAAGCAAACGAAGGTTCTGGGGGAATCCGAACAAGATTAACTACTCTAGTTAAATAGAACTTACACCAAGGCCCCTCGGTACCATGGTATGGCGGTCCTAAAAAGGATTCTGGGGAGAATCCGTATCAAATAAAGTCGTTTTTGGTGATTTGGGTGGATTGTCGGGTTAATTTGGGTAATTCTGCAAATCAGGAAATTACTCTTGTCCAAAGGAACATACCCTCCGAACATACCCATGTATTGTTGTAAGGTCTCGTTACAGTTATTCAGGTGAAAATGTAGGCTTTTCAAGAAATGTTCAGCTTCTGATTAACACGGCCTAGGATATTTCGCATTTAAATTACCTCCCCTATTCACAATACTCACAATGTATATAGTTTCTGGAAGGTCTGAATATGGCCCTTACCGGAGACAACTGTACACAACAAAAATCTTACAATATCACTCAAATACACTCAGCCGAATGACACAGTTGATGGTTAAAAAAATGGCTCAAAATGGTCAAAATTTTCTCATTTTGGGGATAAATCTCCAATTTTCGTACATCGATAGTGATAAAACTGTGTTATAGGAATTCCTCATTCCTCCACTGAGGATTTTACAGCATAACATGATCATTCTGACAAATAAAAAACATATGGGTTTCTTATTCGTTTTTTCAGAAGGCTTTCTCAAAGCAAATTTACACAAAAATTGTCCCATTTGTAAACTGCAAATTGTCAGGTCCCAAACACGTCTGGGTTAGTCATTTAACACTTCCATGTGACCTTGACCCCCAATTGAAATGCACTTGACAATACACAGTTTGAATCAAGACCATCAACAGATTATTTTGGCCATATCACCATTAATGAGAATTATTTACTAAATCCACACTACCATAAACTAAAACTATAGCCCAAAATAGCCATTTGGCTGAGGATATCCAATAACCTCGGAAATGACATTTTAATAGGAAACGAAACCTAAGCCTTTGGGTAACATAGCAACCACGTGCTACCATAGAAACCAAGATGGCGGCCTCCAGTAAACAAAATGGCCGACGGAAACACGTATCGCCCTAACAACACGCACTGCGTATGCGCACTAGGACCACGTATCACTATGGAAATGACGCCACAAGATGGCCGCTCACGCGGGCTACCATGGCAACCAAACATGACGTCTCTAGGTCACGTGACTATGACGTCACATATGAGATTCCCCATGAGATCCCCCAATAGGGCACGTTTCATCGCTCTCCTACTATTGACATTAACCCATGTGGGGAAAGGTGGAGGGGCACCATCACTCGATCTATCCACGCTTGGGGATAAAAGTGTATAAGGGGAATGTGACTCCTGTAGCCTCCCGGACTCGCCACCTCTGCATCCAAAGAAAACCGAAAATATTGAATATCAGATGCTATATTTGTTTTCCGCTCTCGGGATTCCAATTCGAAATGTTTCTTCGTGACAGTGTGTCGCGACAGGATCGCGAACTGCTTGAGAAAGAGACTACTTTCGTGATCACAGTAGTGTGGGCTTGCCAAAACCACTCCACTATCTCCCATGCCCACATGCATACACAAACAGACTTAATGGTCCAACGCGACATTGATGTGCTCGTCATATCATCTTGGGCTTGTAGAGAGAATCTTGCTTCGGAGAGGGGAGAAGGGTGTTGGGGTGGGGGGGGGGGGGGCTCTGAATTTCCAACTGTACCCACTCCCCTCACCGCCTGACTGCCGAACACCATTTGTACCTCCACCTTGAATGAGAATTTTCCAACTGTTACCTGTGAATGTCTGTTGAAGAAATTCGAGTGCACCCTCTCCCGTTGTGTTCGAAATATATGATCCTTGAGTTGCAGAGTTGGAAATTGTCTCGTGAGTTCAGCAATGATAACCCTTTACCCAACATGAAAAGCAGACGACACTTGCAAAAAAATTCTTGAATACCTATTTTTTAATTTTTTGTCTCAAAAACATAGGTTATGACCCCTCGATGAGCTCGTTCCAACAAGGGGTCAAAACCTATGTTTTTGAGACAAAAAATGAAAAAATAATGAAAATATTAATTGGCGACTTTTGAGAATAGAGCTGGCCGGTTTTGATCGTTACGTTGGGTAAAGGGTTAAAACAATGCAGATTGCGCCTTTTTTCTCGAACGAGAAGAAATACTGACTCTAGTTAGAAATCATATGAAATGTGGATCACATGCACTAAATGTCTTTTACAAACGGTCATTGCCACAGGTAAAATGCCACAAAATCTAGTACAAAAGGACATGGAATTTCCAGTTGTTGGTGATTTGAGGCTTAAAAGTTTTAACTATCGAAAATATTGGCCGGATTAGTGAGACATTTCCCTACCTCGATATTCCCCACCCCTCGTCGCCACGTCTCTGCCTGAAACTTTAGTTTTTCAACAGGCTGAAAATTTGAATCGTTTCTAAACAAAACGTCTTGCCAGTCCTTGACATGTCGAACCAAATATTGTTCAGTTCCATCACTGATGTGAAGCTGCTGCTATCGCTATGATTGGACGATCCTGAGCAGCGGTAATTGCGTTGTGTCCTTAGACAAGGCACTTGATCTCGACTGCCAACGTGGAAGCACGGTGATGCTGTGTACTACAGCGTACTGCACGTCGACGGTGGTCCTGGCATCAACCAATGCTAATCATTGTTGTGTGGAGTACTCCGGCTTCCTCCACCCGCGAAACTGTCCGAAATGATATAACCCTTTCTGTCAAAAGTGTAGTCAAAACTCAAATAAATAAATAATAAATAAATAAATAAATAAATAAATAAATAAATGGGCGTTCTCATAGGACAATGATTTGAAATTAACTGAGGCTAGACCATTTTGCGACTAATTTTGTCCTTCTAGTTGTGTCTTTTGGGAACTGTTGTCAATATTTTTCATAAGCGGAAGAGCCACAAAATTAAATTTCAACGAGCATTGCACAAAAGGGTTTACCATTCGCATTCAGTCTCAAATATTCACTATTTTCTCATAATATGGTTGCAGCTGCAGATTCGTTTGAGTGATGACCGGACGTTCAAGTGAAGAACAACACGCCCAAAAACCTTGAACCGGTGGGAAATATTCATTTTGCTTGATTACTGTCGTTTGGTGATTTGTTTTGCGTAGGACCACGTTTTCTTCATCAACACTTTCCAAGATGTTTGGTGCTATCAGATGTGTGAACAGATGTGAACCGTACGGATTCTCGCTTGCATGCGTTACTTACGGATTCCAAGTTCCAATGTTACCTCGACAAGAAATATAAGTTCATGAAAATGATGAATTCACGCCACGTTTGAATATGATGCTATCAAAACCAGGAACAGCATCTGCTGTTTCAAAAACAAAGCTAACCCAAATCAGATTACATTGAAACTTTCAATATCGAGTCCCCGAATGATATCCTCCACAACCGTGCTGTATTTTGTAATGACACTTTTAGCAGCTGAAGTCATATCGTAATTTACGAATGGCGAAAGTCGGTCTACCAGGAGAAAACCACTGAACAGAGGCGAGTAATTGTGGGACTCCCCAACTTATTAACCTGGCACAGACAGGGTTATCATTGAAGGTATGTGTACCAACGATGTGCAGAATATCTTAGCACTTTGCATCGTCACCGTCATCCCACTTAGTCAACTGACATAAAGTGTCTTGCCCTAGGACACAACACAGATAACGTGGATCAGAATCGAGCCTACGATCTTTCGATCCGAAGTCCAGTGCTCTAACCAACCAGCCACCGTGCTCTCGTCATTGCCGTTAGAGGGCTGAAGTGTCACGAAAAGATGACAAATATCGACCAGGTTCCTTTATATATAAAATATAAAGCACAGACCCCCCCCCCCCCCCCCCCCCCGTACACTCACACCTACACTTTACATGCAATGTACCGAAGTGTACAACCGGTATATACCCTTTAAAATCAGTTGGGTTAAAACTCAACCCAAATTAACTTGGTTGAGTGAACATGAACCCGATTGGGTTCATATTCCCTCAACCAAAATGATTTGGGTTACTTTTAACCCAACTGATTTTAGAGTGTTGTGGGCTCCTCAATAATTAACAACCTGTAAAGACCCTGGTGTAGAGTGTCAAAATTGATCTAAAATAAAAAAAAAATATGTTGTTTAATCTCAAGGACTATCCGAACAATAATCTCAAGGTAAAATGTTGCAAATATTTAACACTCTGTGAGCTGAGAGATATCTACATCCAACGGCAAATTTGGTTGTTAACGTCGGCAGATTATTGTAAACTGTTAATCCCTCAAATAGTTGAACTGGGATGTTCGAAAAAGGCACTTAATAAATAAACAGAACGCGATGTGTGTTTGAATTGATGGGTGTTTTACATAACTTGTTGGAATGGCGTAATCATATTTCGCGAGAGCCGTATCGTGTTCTGTGTTTATTACACAACCCATGCATTAAAATTCATTTAAATAAACAAATTTTAATTCCGATGTTTAAATCCAAAGGTGAACAGTCTGTTTGTTTTGACTGAAGCTGTACTGATCAACTGGATCGGTAAAAAATCAAAACACCTTTTCGGAACCACTGTTTGTTGAAATTCGTATTGCCGTTTCTCTTCGGATGATGTCCATTCACGCCTAACCATTTGGTGGCTATTACTGTTAGTAAAAATATAAGTACAAATTTGTGCAGATTTGCAAAACAGCTGAGAGAAACATTTTTAAAAGAAGTTCGAAGCATATCAAGATGTACGAAGATTTACCGAAATCAAGTTGAGCAATTTAGATATAACGGATCCAAACGAGACGGCCACGGGACTGGGTTAATGTTCTGGTTGGAAATGATTGGATTTTTTAAAAACATTATTTAATTTTTGGTTAACTAATTTTTTGTTAACCGACTTTATTTTGCTTTGGACGTTTTCATTTTCACACTTTGCGACAGACGGTCGATAATTGTATAACGAAATTTGGAAACTTTTCGAAGCGTAACTAATGACTCGATGGGAAACGAACTAGTAGAACGGCTTGCACATCACCCATTGAACACAGAATCATTTATGTCATAGCGGCCATTCCGTTAAATACAAGGACTTAAAGTTGAATGGATGGGTAATAAAATAAAAATGACGTTACACCTCTATGCCGACTATATTTATTTGTGTCAAAAAGTGGGAAGAGGCAACCCATACTCTCTCCTGTTCTAAAACCAGCGTTTCACTATCTTACACTGAAATCTTCCGGGCTCTTTATTAAAAATGGAGATCCATCAGTTGTTCGGACACGTCACGAAAGAGTAGTCTTAAAGATGACACAAACCATGATGATCCTTCATAACCTCGATCAAGTGGGTGCAAAATTTCTCGATTGTCTTGATGTGTCGCTTAACTCTTTATTACACGACTGTTCCATGTAATCCCCATCTTCTGCAGCACTAAACCATGCGGAAAATGAAACAGAACAGAAATCGTTGACGGACTACGTTTATAAAGAAGCGAAATTTCACTGGAATTTTCTACAAATCGTGCCCCACAATTACAATTTGAATCGCTAGCGATAGCTAAAAATCATTCCCCGAGTTCCAATGTTTTCTATGTGCCATTAGGCACATAGAACACATTGGAACTCAGGGGACCGAAATGGTAACACGGGTTCCCCTCGCAAATTTGGTTGGCGATAAAATGTGTTCTTTTTGTTGATAGGTGTCAAATGAATTGTGAGTGTCCTTCTAATAATTGTTTTAGACGTGGAGACGTGTAATAAACACGGAGCGACACACGCGTGTGAATGGGTTAATCGATATGGCACTTGTGTCATCGCGGAAGGATAAAACTCGAGGCCTGCGGCCTCTCGTTTTATCCTTCCGCGCTGGCACACGTGCTTTTTCGATTAACCTATTCACACGCGTGTGTCGTTCTGCGTATTTACCTAATACAACCAGAGTACGATAGTTGCATAAACAATTTTAGTTTAAACAATATTTATTGAAAATATCTGTATACATGCATACATCATTTTATACAAAACAAAAATAAAACAACATAATTGTAGATACATGGAACTTGGTAGGCAGTATACAGTGAATATGATAAGCCCTGCAGTGAAGGAATTCGACAGAAAGCACAGTGCTTATTTTGGTTGTCTCCCTTATGTCTCCAAATTACATGAGAAAGATGCTATTACTGTAAGTAAACGAATACTAGATATTGCTCAAAACTGTATGTTGAGAGAAATAAGTCATATAGAAAGGAAGTAGAAAAGAAAAAAAGAAGTTAAAGAGGAAACAAAATAGTAATATAGATACGAAAAATGAGAAGGACAAAGGAAGAAGAAGAAGAGAAAAAGTGGAAGGAAGAAAAGAGAAGAGAAGCCAACTTGGAGACAAATGCGGCTCTATACCTAAATTATAGAAGTACTGAGCGGGTCTCAGTCAATTACAGCACGAGCCAAAACAAGTCGGAGAGCAACCGCAACAGACCAAACATCCCGCAGAACCACCAGGAACCGACATCACCTTCTGGAAAGCGCTTCGCGAGAGCCCTCCCAAAAATGATGCTAGACCCTGCCGGCTCTTTCACCGCAGGAATAGCAGGGCACTTCGCCCATCACAGCCATGTCACGACCTATTTCGACTCGCACTGCAGGTGGCTCAACCTGCGATTTTTCTAAGGTGTCAGTCTATGAAGATGTCAGTGTTGGTGAAACCAGACTTACACGGCCATTACGGAAATATGCAACCGTACATTTTTACCTTGACTGAGGTTTAAAGGCGTTTACTGAAAGCGCTTGGTTGCCATGATATAATACTGAACTGTTTCAAAAATGAAGCAATTCTCGCCACCACATAGGTTCTTGGAGCCGTAGAGTAATGAATTTAAGTTCAGTGGAAGGGGTATTTGTGCAATAGTCCTATTTCTGGTACATAGGTGCAGGGGGCATAACAGCAGAAAATGTTCAGTTGACTCGATCTCTCCACAACTGACACTTGGGTGACATTGCCAGATGATTAACATGTAGATGGGAGTTAAGGTTACTACACTCCAAACGCAACATGCAGTGGCATATCTGTGCTGGACGGCATTGTGCTTTGCCGAAGAACGACGGAGGGCGTTGGTTGTCACGATTTGGGAAGTTCTTGAAGTTACTAATGGATGTGTTTTCACGAATGGATAGTGGAATATTATTCCATAAGTTGACTGTTTCTGGAATAAATGAGGATTGTTATAGATTAGTTTGACAAAAGGGGGTACGAAGATTATCATCAGAACGGAGCGTGTCCCGCAGGGTGGTTGCTGATATTGCAGGGGGGTACCTTACAGGCAAGATATGGTGGCGTTATATGGTGATACATCTTGAAAAACTGTATTAACTTATGCTTCCTACGTCTGTCCTGAAAAGTTACCCAGCAAGTTTCTGAATATAATTTAGCTTTACTGGTGCTCAACTGCTCATGGTTGCGCCAGTAGCAATCCTGGCAGCAGCAATTTGAATCTTCTCAATGTCTGCTGCGTTACCTTCTGTGCAATTATCCCAAACCGTATCGGCATATTCTAGAAGGGGTCGGATGAACGCAAAGTAGATTTTTTCAAGCACATTTCTATCTAGGATGAACTTATGCATCCGTATCATGTCTATTCTTACCCAAGCTTTAGAACACATATTATCAATATGATTGTTCCATGTGCAAGTATTACTCAATAGGCCTCATAGATGTTTATGGCTACTGACTTCGGATATTTGTGTATTGAAAAGATATATTGGAGGGTGTACAAGGGAATTACTTTTGCGAGCTATGAGCATACATTTCGGTTTGTTTTGGTTTGAATTCAACCAACCATTTTTTCGGCCCAGTTTTCAATTGTTTCTAAATCACGGTCGATTAAGTTCGCTGTTTGTTCAGGGTTTTCCACTATAAGATATAAGGAGGTATCGTCAGCAAAGAGACGAATGTTACTGATTAAATTATCGGTTATATCATTAATATATATGAGGAATAAGAGTGGTCCAAGAATCGATCCCTGTGGAACCCCTGAGTAAACTGGTTTCCACGACGAAGACTCAGCTGCTATTGTGACTCGCTGCGTTCTTACTGAAAGATATGATTTTAAAAAGTCCAGTATGCCCCCCTGAATTCCAGTCTGTGAATTAGACCGACGTGCCATACTTTACCTAACCTCTTTACCTTCATCCAGGGCATGGCAGAACTCGTCATATATATCAGTTAGTTGAAGAACCGTCGAGTCTCGTGGAGTAAATCCCGACTGAAATTGACTGTGGATATTGAATCCGGTCTGAAATTGACTGATGGTATTGTTTTCAAGTAAAAAGCGCCACAGACGTTTGAAAACACATTTCTCTAGTACTTTACCAACGCAACTGATCAGTGAAATAGGACGATAATTTGTCACCAGATTGGAGGGATTCTTCTTCAGCGCGGGGGAAACATTTGCTCTTTTCCACATGATCGGAAAATAACAATGATTTAGAAGGATATTAAAAAGAATCATCAGTGGTTCGCTCAATGAATTCTTGCATTCTTTAAGGAGACGTGGGCTGATCTGGTCCGGTCCAGATGGTTTTGATGCATTTATAGATTTCAATGCCTCATACACCTCGCTGCATTGAATGGTTATGTCATCAATAATTACCGCTGGCCGAGAAGTAGGATGTGGCAAGGAGGCGTTGGAGTCATCCACAGTATATATAGAACAGAAACATTCATTGAAGACTTCTGCTTTCTCGGTGTTCAACATGTATAGTTTGTCACGGTGGGTGATGGTTGGAATCCCAGGAGAAACATTTCCTAAGTACGATTTTAGAGTCTTCCACCACTAAGAAGTAGGTGCCGCAGAACTATGCAATGTATTTTGAACTTTATTTATGTGAAATGTTTTAGCATTCCGTATTGCAGAGACAACTTCATTTCGTTTACGTTTATATATTATCCATGCCTCCGGGAGACCACTGCTTTTGGCTGCGCGATACAGCCACTTCCTTTGTCTGATCAACAATCCATTGTGAAACCATTTAGGTTGGTTTGGCCTTGAGACCGTTTATTTGTTTGGAATGAAACGGGATGCCAAAAGAAGTAGTTTCTCAGTAAAATCGGAGACGACGATATCAAGATTGGGGTTATCGAAAGTTACATCCCATTGCTCATTCTCTTTAGCAGCATTTAAATCAACGTAATTTCCCAAATGAACCAGATGCGTCTCTTGAAGGCGGCTAGTACTTGCTTTGCGAACTCGATTTCAATTGTGATTGGCGAATGATAACGAATCAGGTCTAGAATAAAGGAGTCTAGAACCTCTCAAGATAGGACATTCACACTGCTGCTTGCGGCAAATAGGTCAGTTAGCGATGTAGACAATTCGGTAAAGCATGTCGGCTCACTCACAAGCTGTGTTAGGTTAAAACATTTAGCGATTTCTGAAAACTCACCCCTTGGTGTAGGTAGCTGGTTGTCATTAAAATCTCTCCAGTAGCAATCAGATCCAGTATGGCGGTGTCTTTAGCTTTTTCAATGGACGTTGAAATAGCGTTCCATATTTCAGATGAGCTATGCGGCGGTCGGTAGAACACGCCAAATAGGAGGAGTTTACCCAGGTTCGCCAACACTTCAATCCAAAGGTATTCAATATTGACCAGTTCCAGGTCGGGTCTATGTCGGAAGGAAAGGCCGTCTTTAATGTATACAGCTTCTGCACCTCCTCTGGCTAGGCGGTCGTTGCGTATGGGCTCTTGGAATCCTGGTAAAAGAATATTTACTGTTGTGTCGGTATTAAGAAGCCGAGTCTCTGTGAGGGCCAGGATATCATACGATAGAGCTTAAAACAATTTTGAATGGGAGTGCGATGGCTCAGTGGTTACGGTATTGAATTTCAAGCCGACAGGTCCAGGGTTCGACCCTGACAAGGGTTCTTGGGCAAGGCACTTCACCCCGATTGCCCGCGTGGGGGCAAGAGCACTGTGTACTAAGGCGTACTGCACGTCGGTGGTGCACTTGTTTTCATTCAATGCTAACCAAGGTTGTGCGGGGTTAGTATCTCCGGGTACTACGGCTTCGCCCGCCCATAAAACTGTCCGAGACGAGGTTCCCAGGCTGTCATAAGTGTCCTTAAATCCCAATAAATAAATACAATCTTGAAATAACTGCAAATACTTATTTTTGTCTCCAAAACATAATACTCATCATTGAAACGAGGTCAACGAGCTCGTTCCAATGAGGAGTCATTGGCAACTGAAAACAGACACACAACTGAAAAAATAATTAACTTAACTGGTCAGGGGCTAGATTATTTTTTGTGGCCTGATTTGTTCATCAAAATTTCATTTATTACAATTTATTGGAGAGTGCCCTCAGGCACTCTCCAATAATGTGTAATAAAACAAAGTTGTATGAACAAAATATTATTTCCATTTGATTGAATATGAAAGGTATGCAAGGAAAATGTTGGCTTTTGCTCTGGTACCCTCGTTTTTGAAAGCCCTGTTAGTTGCTTCTGGCACTCAACCAGTTAAAGTAGCCATTGTTGTGTACAGCGCTGGTCGGATATGGATGTTACGTTTGGTAAGGGTTGGAAAAAACTTTTAAAACTCGGAAAAATAAAAAAATTCTGCCTTGAAAGTTACCAAAGATGGATTCTTTGCAAATAGACGACATTCATTTGATCTCACAGTTTCGTTGGACTATTGAACCATCTCATCAAAGGTTATTAATCCTTTCATGTATACGCCGATATTGAGTGTGGTACTTTCAAAAGTAAGTAAGTATCATTTCCGCTATAATATTTTGCAACTGGGTTTGGTGGACCATACAGCCGTTATCCCAGAAAGCATACAGACTCGGCGATAAGAAAATTGAAGCAATTGATAAGTATCATGGTGTTATGATACAGACTGACGGCATTTTTTATTCTGTACTTATAACCAATGTATTGGTGACTGCACATGTCAACAAACAAAAAACTTACTCTATTGCTGTAATGTTGTATAAGACAGACAGCCATGTATCAGGAACCATGAATGCAAACTCATAGGAATGTACAGACATAAACACTTATCGAACGGACCTCCTCTCAAGTAAAATTAATGAATTCGTCTTAAAAACGATATCATGATGGGAAGAACTATTGGATTGGAACTTCTGGGATTATTAATTTTATCAGTTGGCGTTCAATGTTTTTGTGGATATCGTTATAGAGTTGGGTAAGTAAATTTCATGATTTTATCTTTTCTTATATTTATTATCCATATTTTACCATTTTCAAAAAAACCCTGTTCTTTTACTTCATCTGTAAGTAACACCGAAGACGTGTTTCTACATTTTACTTCATAACAAAACTAATGTCATCACTACATCGTTTAGAGCCCAGCACAGAGGAAACCACCAACATCTAACATGGCACTTTAGTTTGGGTACGCATTTCACAAACGCGTAAAAATCAGGAAAGTCATACCCGCAGACTAGTAGTTAATACACATGTTATGGAAGCTTATGATAAGATTTAAGTATCTTTGTGAACAGCCCACTCCCTTTTCATCGCCACCACACAACCGTCGAACAAACACACAGTGACCCTACCATTAGCCATATTTTGTCTTGATAACGAACAATTCACACTCGTGGCGAAATATACCAGTTCAAAAAATATCTTTTGCAGTTCCAGGTGTTAGCAGGAACTCCAGTCAACCCTTTTACATGAACTTTCTCGTTTGATTTGAGATGAAGATTATTCTGAAACATTCTTCTTGGAATTGCAAAAAACCCTTTCAAATGAACTTTCTCAATTGATTTTGGATGAACATTTTTTCTCAAATATTCTTGTTTTCAACTGAGTTTGTTAAAAATGTTTAAAACAGCCATTAACAGGTTGAGTGCTAGAAGCCACTAGCGCCTGTTATCTTCTTAGTGCACGCCGTTTGCCTTGATTTTGTTCCCATGGTTTTTGCGTTTATTGTCTCTCACAATACTAGGTTTCCACAATGGATTCACAACACAGTTCACATACGTCTAACACTGGATCTGGTTGAGTGCTAGAAGCCACTATCGGGGCTTTCAAAAAAAAGTAAGGGTACTGGAGCAAAAGCAGAAGTGTTCCTTGCTCATGTTTCATATTCAGTCAAACGCAAATAATATTTTGTTTATATAAATTTGTTCTATTACAAATTCTTGGAGAGTTCCATGGGCACTCTCCCTTAATTTCTAATAAAACAAATTTTGAATAATAAATCCAGACCACCAAAAATAATCTAGCCCCCAACCAGGTAAATATAAAGTAAAAAAAAAAAAAACGGTTTCAACAACCTTCCTGACACGTTTGTCCGCACACTGTAAAATGCACGATGGCTTAGATGCTAAGGGTACCTTTCAAGTTCGGATCTCCCGTACGTCTTGTACCTTCAGACTGAAACTGTTAAAACTTTGGACTAGTGAAGTCGACTCGACTCCCCTCCCATATTGTACAGCAAGGTCGGTGACGGTATGGAAATAACAAAGGTAAGTAAATCCGTTTACTCGTCGACTGCCAAAACTTCCGCCAGACAAAAATTTACACACACTTAATTGTGAAATGGGTAGTTTTAACCACTTTGTAAGCGTAGTGGCACATTGATTTGCACCCTGGGCTTATTATCTGGATGGCGGGGTTCATTGTGGTCCTTGAAAAACTTGAAAGTCCTTGAACTGTAAATACTTGATTTTTAGCTTAACTTAACAAAGTCAAGATAAGCTATTGCCATCACAGGTGCAGAAGTCTGTTATAGTCTGTGAGTCTGTTAGTCTGTTAATCTGTTCACATTTTCCTTTAGCACAGGCTACACCTCGTAGTTCTTGTCTGATCGTCACGAAATTTCATATGCAGGTTTGGGGTCATATCTAGATGAGAACGTCCCCTTTGTGGTCGCGATCGAGCAACCGGTATGGCTGCCCGAGCCCAAAATCCGAAAACCATTAGCACAGCCTACAGCTCGTATTTATGAAGGGATTTCATTGTAATTTGGTAGGATGCCTCTGTGTAATGTCTAGATGAGAACGTCCCCTTTTGGTCATGATCTGTCAACCGTGATGGTTGCACAAGCCCGAAACCCAAAAACTTTTAGCACAGTCTGCAGGTCATATTTAATATGGAGGGATTTCATTGTAACTTGGTAGGATGACTCCGTATGATGTGTATATGAGGACTTACCCATTTGGTCGCGACCTGTCAACTGTGACGACTGCGCGAGCCCAAAACCCGAAAACCTTTAGCACAGTCTACAGGTCATATTTGTGGAGGGATTTCATTGTAACTTGGCAGGATGACTTCATATAATGTATAGATGAGAACGTCCCCTTTTGGACGCGATTGGTCAACTGTGACGGCTACAGGGGGGGGGGGGGGAGAGCCCGAAAACCTTTAGCATAGTCTACAGGTCATATTTATGAAGGGATTTTATTGTAACTTGATAGGATGACTCGTTTTGAAATAATTTCACTGTAACTTGGTAACTTTCGTTGACATACGTTAACTGTGAGGGCCACATACATTAACTGTGAGGGCCACTTACATTAACTGTGAGGGCCACATTAACCCACCCCCTCAGTTCTTTAGTACAGTCTACAGCTCATATTATTTTTTATTAAAAACATAGCATACAGGGAACAGAAATTAACATGTTCCCAATTATCACAATTCTTGTCTTATTTCATAATCCTTTGATAAACATTTGACATTATCCTTTTCATCAAACACAACACAGACGGATTAAGCTACAGTGTTACGGACACTTTCATTAAGAATGTTTTGGGGTTTTAATTTCTGTTGCACAGCCTTCAATGCCGTGGAAAAGAAATTAAAACTTTGATGAAGCATTCTTAAAATTTACTTCTGTCAAATATTTAACATGACTGGCAAACATGCTTGTTTATAACAAACTTCTATGTCCACTTTTGATCTCTGATAGCAAACGGTCATTTTGTAACTTTTATTTATATTCTTAATCGTACGTAAGTTGACACTATAAATGATCTGGCTTGAGGGTAACATTGCAGATTGTCTCTACGAGGAACCAATTTCTCTCGAGACATGAGCCGAGGGAGACATGGTTCCAAGGGGAGGCAATCTGCAATGTTGCCCTCAAGCCAGGCCATTATCTTTATTATACCCAATTGTTTTATATCCAACAACTCTATACTAGTATTTGAGCACAAGGGTTTCGACTTGCCAGGAGACAATATTGAATGAAAGAACTGAATAATTTAATTTGAATGGCTAAAATTTGGTTAATATGATTAATTTGAATGGTTGAATTCAATGATCATCAGTCTGGGAGAATGCAACATGACAACTTCTCCTTCTTCGGTCGTTACCGGTATCATTTTCGGGGAACCTTGGGCCGAGCGGGAGACATTGCCGAAAATGTCTCATGGCAATATTACCCACGAAGGGAATATTGCAGAATAGCAAATCAAATCGAATAGCAGTTTACTGTAGGCTTTTAAAATGAGGTATAATAAAACGTTTTGGGAAACTAGTGTGGGATAATCTAAAAAGTGTCTGTAAGGACCTTGGATTTGGCTTGAAAGGGTCGGAGAAAGTCAATGAATTACTCTTCTCATCGTTCAGACAGCGTTGATTGTTATGAATTCGAACGTGGCTAAATGCATTTGCAGTTCATCATTCAACAAGACGCTGTATTTCATGTTCGTGGGGTATGGGAGGTTCTTGGTCCCAATGTCGCCGCACATCCTGTCGGCTTGTAGAAGTGTGCATACTTTGTTCTGTTTCAGCACAGTGAATGAACAATCGTTCCAGCAAGCTTGGTAAACTCCAGTCAACATGTAATAAAACGATAATTGTTGGGGAAAATGTGTATGGAATTCTTATGAAGGGCGCCTGGTAAATGAAGATGGCTTTATTTTGTAAATGATTCACGAATGTTAGTCTGTATTTGAGATAGCAGATAAGAATGTGGTAGGTACATGTAGGTTTTGTCTCAATGGCATATTCACTTCATTGAATGTTATTACATTTAAGGCTGGGGAAGGGTTTCAGGGTATGAGCGCTAATTTTGTGGTCTACAATGTTAGTATTTCGTTTTGAGTCCGCAAGTGGAAACCCAGGATACTTATGTGACGAAAATCTATTTCATGTTACGTGAAGGGGTTAATGTATTGTAACATATTTGTTCCAGAACTTGCGTTTTCCATGAACTGAATTTTGCGGATGACCATCAAAGCGGTTAAATAATTCAGTTGTTGGTTTCCAGTTAAGCGTTTGGTTAACCCTTTAACCAATGTAACGGCCAAAATCGGTCAGTGCTATTCACAAAAATTGCCAATTAATTTTCATTATTTTGTCATGTTTTCGTCTCAAAAACATAGGTTATTACCCCTCTTTGCTTTGGAACGAGCTCGTCGAGCTCGTTCCAATGAGGAATTCATAACCTATGTTTTTGAGGCAAAAAATAAAAAGAATAGGTATTCACGTATTTGTTTGCAAGTGTCGTCTGCTTCTCATGTTAGGTAAAGGGTTAATAATCAAATTTATCTCTGTTTTGTTGTACAGAAAATTAATAGTTGGTACCCCCCCCCCCCCCCATCATGGGAGGGAAGGCGGGGGGTTGGGGGCGACTCCTCTATTTTTGTAGTTCATTTTCTTTCACAAGCACCGATACCTGGGGACACTTATCTGTGACATCAGACGGATATCCACTTCTGTTCATGTGTTATAGCGTATAATACCGTACCCTATGTATTCCGGTGCTATAGTCCATGCAAAGAAGGCATTAGAGGGCCACACTGACCTTCCATTTTCCCACATTTTTCTCTCGTAAAGACTACAGACCCGGAAGACGAGAATGGGACACTCCTCTCATTAACGCTTCTAACTCGCCACTGCAGCCCTGGCATCAAGACTCATGGTTGAAAGGTGGCGCCCCCTGCACTCAAAACAAACTTCTCTATATCCGCAACTGTTCATTCCAGTTTGTTCCAAACAGTTGCACTATTTGAAAGAATTCGCTTCAGCATACGACCATGGATACGGATAAACAACTCCAAGATCAATCTGAATGGATATTCGAGAGGCACAACAGAAGTTCATACAAAACATTAGTAGAAGTTCACACTAAGAACAGGGAACCCATCATTTATTATACGCTAGGTGGTGAATTATCGTAAATTATCTAAAAGATATTTCTCGATATCCATCGAGGAATATCCCCCAGTAGCTTCCTAAATGACGTCACGCTACGCTGCATCACGTCGCTTTGAATGATCTCACCAAAAATACTGCACTTTGAGGTCTGTTGGGTCCTCAAGAAGGATAACCGGGTTTGCTTTCTGTTCTCCTTTCTGGTGATTGGCCCGGATCGCCTGGGTTGGGCGAATATGAACCCCAAATGGGTTCATGTTTGCCCAACCCAGGTGATTTGGTTTAGTTCTTGACTCCGCCGATTTTAGAATGTACATTAAAGTAATAACTTATTTGTTTCCGGTCTGTGCATTGGGAACGTTCCACTCAATTTGAATCCACGAAGACAAGAATAAAAGGGCAATGATGTCAAGAAAAAGAAAATTCTGTGGGATGGCAGGAAGACAGCCTCTCAGGCTATGCCATCTCCATGCAGTGTACACTCACTTTATAATTTGTTTTATTTGTCTCACATTGTATATCTGTATGCTGCAGAATAAAATTTCAATTTCAAATTTCAACGACCAGCTGATCTTTGTTATTGTTTTGAAACTTTAGCATTTGGGTCGAATCAGGCTGAATATTGTGCAATAAAGCACATAATAAAAAGAAAATCTACTCTATTTTGGTGAGTATCTGGAATTATTTCATGAGTGTGGATCTGAAAGTTTTATTTTTCACGAGCGCTTGCTCGAGCGAAATAATATATATTCATGTCAACACGATGAATTTTTTTCAGTGGCTTCCTAAATGACGTTACGCTTCGGCACAATGTCATGACGTCGCCTTGAAGGAACGATCAACAGCTTTTTGTTATTGTCTTGAAACTGTTTGCAGTCGAATTGGGCTGACTATTGCATAGTAACATGTCACGTAGCATATAATAAAAGAAAAATCGACGCTGTTTAGTGAATATCGGGAATTATCTCATTCGTGTGGACCTGAAAGTTTTATTTTTTACGAGCGCTTGTGCGAGTGAAACATAATGCTTTCAGGTTCACGCGAATGCACTAAACAGCGCAGATATCTTCTGTTTAAGGCTGCCAGACGTCCAATAATTTCACTAAAACAGCGTAGATATTCTCTATTTAGCATTCACCGAAAAGATTTCTACATGCTTTCAAAGAAAAATAATAAACTGCATTTCAATTTTTACTGGGGCGTGTTTTTGGGTGACTCTATTGTTCAGAGTATAGATAATGTCATCGTCCATCAAACTATATATTATTGTTTGCTTCTTAAGATTACGTAAGATGTGGGTCGTGTTCTGAAGTAGTTCCCAGCATGTCGGTGCACGTGCATCTGAACGATCGCAACAGGTATTGTATGGTGAAATATGAATTCTGTCGCCCAGTGTGTCTTCTTAAGGCATTTATGTTGAACGCCTCGGGTTTCACATAGGATGGAACAATTATTGAGACTAATGTGGTGCAACGGCTTCATCAAACATCTTCGGGGCCAAAAACAACAAACAAGTTTAACCCATTCGGACTACACGTTCATATAATTAAAATTATCCAACAACACATCACATATACCAAGTTGCCCTGTGACAAATTGAAATGCAAATGACAACCATCCCCTCCCCCCCCCACGCCCATCCCCAAAACATAATGGAGAATTTTACAATAACACGATGCCCACTAATACCACGTGTAGCCATATCCATGCCAAAACTACAGGAATACCGTTTACCATGACAATGCCGAGATTCTACATTGGATATCAGCATGAAGTGAAGCCCGAATGCTTTATGTTTGTTTGTTGGTTCTTTGGGGGTGGGGGTGAATGTGGTGTTTGTTTTTTTTTTGTTTTTTATTTGGGTTTTTACTTTGTACTATTTTGCAGATTGTTGCACTGTAACTTGCACACTTGCAAGATGTAATGTGTTTTATTCAGAATACTTCTTTGTCAATAACCCTTACACCCTGCGAGGCAAAAGGGCATTTACATCTTGTCCATCGCAATCTGATCAGTGGGTCTGCGTGTTAACGTTTGAGAGGAACAATTACTTTTGAAAGCATGTAATGTCACAGAGACAAATGAGAAGATGGGATATTTTTCAGTACGTGCAAAGACATTCCCATTACTTTTTCCACTGTTTGTGAATTTTGTCATGGATAATGGGTTTATCTATTACAGAGGGAGAGTTACGATCAATGAAAGGCACAGTCGGAACTAATGTTTATTTATTTATTTATTTATTTATTTATTTATTTATTTATTTATTTATTTATTTATTTATTTAGTAGGGTTTAACGACACTTTAACAGCCAAAATCATATCGTGTCGGTGATAGTTTTACGGGTGGAGGAAGCCGGAGTTCCCGGAGAGAACCACCGAACAACGACGAGCAGCTGCCAGTTCCCCAACATCGTAACTCCCTCGGACCTAAGAGACTTCATCTCTCAAAACGTTAACTCAGCCATCCACGTTTATTTGCGACTATAGATTCTTTCCTGAAGGTACCTTATTAATTCTTTACCCAACGTAACGGCCAAACCCGTCCAGCGCCATTCACAAAAATCGCCTATTAATTTTCATTATTTTTTTCATTTTTTATCTCAAAAACATAGGTTATGATCCCTCTTTGGAACGAGCTCGTTCCAATGTGGGGTCATAACCTATGTTTTTGAGACACAAAATGGAAAAAATTGGTTAATCAAGAATTTTGTTTGCAAGTGTCGTCTGCTTTTCATGTTAGGTAAGGGGTTAAAAAGATGTGTATGGCGCCACTACATCAAAAACAATTTATTTATTTATATAAGAGTAGAAATGAATAATCTGTCGCTTTATCGGAGTATGGATGTGGGATGAGCATGTTAAGTTGTAGGGAGTGCGTAGCACAGCATACAAAATTCAACACGTCCATCCCACATTCATACTCAGATTAGCACTACATACAACACTTAACACATCCTTCCCACATTCATACTACGATAAAGCAGGTTATTCATTTCAAATGCAGACAATTCATTTCAATTGTTATAATTTAATTCAGAATGTTTGCTTGCATTGTAATGTACCCTTACACGACCGAGGTATCCGTCATTTATATATTGCGGTCATGTCAACTTTTTTGCACACAGTAGTTTTATTATTTTCAACATAGGCCAATGCACACCGTTTCGAATACTGAAGAGAAAACCTGGTGTGAACAATCCATATAAATATTGTCTAATAGCCTACCGGCAGCAAATAATGTTTAATTGCACCGTTGCATACGCCCATACTTTTCATTTGACGAAAATAGGTGGGTCAAAGCAAAAACATTCATATGATAGTAAAATTTTTCATCGAATTTCGAAACACCCAGCTCGGCCAGTCATGTGTATGCAAATCCTATATCATTGCAGGAAACTAAATTATATATAGAATATACCCATAGTAGTTTGGCGTACCAAATGTTCACCACGAGTGGTGAAGTGGTGCTTACCGTGAGCCTTCGGCGCGCGGTTAACACCACTTCCCCACGAGTGGTGAACATTTGGTACACCAATCTACTTTGGGTATATTTTATTTATACCATGATCGTCAGATTATTAAGAGTCGCTATTATTTTTTCTCGATTTTACTGAGCAGCAGCCGTACATACGTTCGAATTTGATTTTGTTTACATGAGCGTCGGTACTTCCGATGTCAATTTTATCGCCGAAACGGAATGGAAAAAGAAACAGGGCCTTTTTCATTTTAATAACATAATAACATACTATTTCGAGTTATGGGTGCTTTATTAACATGAGACAATGCATGTTTGTTAATTTTTGGTGTTTTATGTGGTAAGCTCATTTAAAAACGTAATAAATAATTGCCTTTTTAATTTCCCTCTTCACGAGGCGACGTGCGATAAATTCAGACAAGTTCGCTTTCAGGTCGACGTCACAAAAGGTCAGCTTGGATGTTGTTCCACTGTAGGTGTAAATTTCAACTACTAAAATCCCATTATTCATCAGATAGTTGCATCTAAGCACTTAATTCTACGAACTGCACCTCAGAAGAAAGGGGGTTTGAACCCACGCCGAGAGAGTTTCCTTCGGCACCAACCGCCTAGCGAAACTATGCTGAACCACGCACACCACTCGGCCACCGACAGACCCCAAAAAGGGAATGCTAGTTAACTAGCATTCCCTTTTTGGGGTCTGTCGGTGGCCGAGTGGTGTGCGTGGTTCAGCATAGTTTCGCTAGGCGGTTGGTGCCGAAGGAAACTCTCTCGGCGTGGGTTCAAACCCCCGCCATGCCGATGTAAAATCCCATTGCCGGCGTGTTCTCCACGGTTGGTGTATAAAGCTAAAATTTATGTCACGAGATTTTCATATAAAGTAGAATAGGTAATCTTGGTATAAATGATTATAAACAAAAGATAGGCCGTTACGTACAATTGCTTCCACAATTTTACACAAAAATACTCTCCGATAAGGTCATTGGTAAACACGCTCATAGTTTCTTCTCACCTCGTTGTAGAGTCTGTTATCTTCTTAGTGCACGCCGTATTCCTTGATTTCGTTCCCGTGGTTTTTGCGTTTATTGTCTCTCACAATACTCGGTTTCCACAGTGGATTCACAACACAGTTCACATACGTCTGACACTGGAGCTCCTCCTTTAATACCACCGTTGTCTGTGGTTATTTCACGATGAAAGTTCAGCTTCGCGTTCTCTTGAAGTGCCACTTACTGGATTAATTCTGCCCTCACAGACTCCCACCAAAGCTTCAATTTGAACTTAATGAGATTATCATTATCAACACTCCATTTGACTTGATCCTATGGCCACTAAAGATGGATTTGACAACTATGTCTGGAGTTCTACAGGCTCTCGAGGCTTTTTGCCCACAACTGCCCCTGACTACAACTACTCTTTATGTACCGCTGTTGGTATATTGCACTTTATGCTGTCTGGTAGGTACCTACCGATCCAAGCCCGCCATGGATTCTTCGGGCCTCAAGGCCACTATTCGGAGTCTTTCACCCAATAAATACAAATTTAAAAACCAGCTCTCTACTGAAATTGTAAGTTCAGTATTTGACACAGATGAGAAAATTTCCAGCCGGACATTAATCCAGCACTCTTTGGACATTCAAGCCTATGAATGACTACCACAGTAAACCAACGTCTGGCAATATGTTTGTTATCTGTTTATTCCTAGAGTACGTCTCTGCAAATGTGATTTAGGAGGATGTCCATTTAGACAATTTCAACAAAAAGTACCCAATTGAAAGATCAAGGAATTAAAAAGATATGGGCTTGGTACTGGATTTCTTTTTTTTCTTTTTTAACCATTTGAACACGGGTGGTATCTTCCATGTCAGTTCAAATACAGAAGTTAGAAGAGTCCATATTCATTATTTGGGGGTAGACATATCAATATTTTCAACCTTGGGGTTGCACGTTCAAAATATTGATTGGTCTACCCCACCCCTAACTTAGCATGCATCCTACTTAATGAAAAGTATGACGTACCATGTCCCTGGGCCGGTAAGACCACCTCTCGTGTTCAAAGGGTTAAGTTTTGAATATGAGGTAGCTAAAGGTTTTTTTAGCATCGTTCCATACCTTTTGTTTTCAGTTAACGTTTTCCGCCAGTTCCCAGGCCCCCAATGTAATTCAGAAAGTGCACTACTACCGCTGATGAAAAACGATTTTCATTCACTCACAGATATATACATGTATTATTTCGTGCTCCAGTTATAGATATTCTAATCAATAAGTATTTAATTTAATTTGCCTTGAAACCATCAAGATATTTACACATTTAGTGGAACGACCAGGTGTAATCATAAAACAACGGCTGTAATGAGTCTTCATTCCTAATGGTAATGTCATAAATTATTCGGTGAAAACAAGTCTCGTCTGAGCAACATTTCTTGTGTTGATTTATTTACTTATTTATTAGGGTTTACCGACACATTAACAGCCAAGGTCATATCGTGTCGGTGAAAGTTTTACGGGTGGAGGAAGCCGGAGAACAAGGAGAGAACAGCCGAGCAACGACGAGCAGCTGCCAGCTCCCCAACATCGTAACTCCGCACTGCAGCACAGGCAGGGTCAGATAGGTTGAAGACATGCGCACCATCGACGTGCAGTGTGCCTCAGTACATGGCGTTATCGTGCCCCCATTTGGACAATCGGGGTGAGGTGCCTTGCCCAAGGACACAACGCGGGAGTCCGAATCGATCGATCAGACGGTCACCCATCCAAGGACTAACCGGGTTCGACGTTGCTTAACTTCGGTGATCTGACGCCACCGCGCCCCCTCTTGTGTTGATTAACCCTTTACCTAACGTAACGGTCGAAACCGGCCAGCGCTATTCTCAAAAATCGCCAATTAATTTTCATTATTTTTTTCGTTTTTTGTCTCAAAAACATAGGTTATGACCCCTCGTTGGAACGAGCTCGTCGAGCTCGTTCCAACGAGGGGTCATAACCTATGTTTTTGAGACAAAAAAAAAAAAAAAAAAAAATAGTTATTCAAGAATTATTTTTGCAAGTGTCGTCTGCTTTTCAGGTTAGGTAAAGGGTTAAAAGAAAATTATTGTTTCTGGTATGTGGTAGATTCAATTGTCTGGAATATATCATTTGGTCGGAAAGCGAACAAAATAAAATATTCTAGACGAGTGACTCTATGCAGAGGCGATGGAAAATTTAAAGGCTAAACTCGACCCAGGCCCTAACAGCATAGAATTCCTTCCAGGTTTAGACTGGCGGCTTGGGAGCTTCGTTTTCCATTTATTTATCTTATTTTTATCGAGGAGCTTTGGACAAAACATCATTGATACAAAACATTCAGGTAATCGCCATTTCAGTTTCAGTTTTCACGAGGTCGCCTGGTACTGTTGAAAAAAGGTAAAAATAGCTGATGTGAAATGAATGTTTTTATTTGTATTCTTATAATATTTAAAGTCTGTGTTTATCATTACCTACATTCAGGGTACCAACTTTGATCCTTTTATATCATCAGCTATGGATTTCAAAGACAGTAATGATTTATGTTACACATCGTTTGATATCTTATATAAGCGGACCACAGCACATGGGCCATCATGCCGTAATCACACAGCACGTTAGAACCGTTTTTATGCAACACAAGAAGCCGAAGACATCCCCGAAGGATAATAATGATTCTGGTTCATTGGCAAAGAAAACATCAACTCCCCTTTATACTGAATATTATATAGAGTAGATACATACACAACTACAACTATGTTCAGAATAAGTAGGCGGTTTAACCCTCCTCCTTTTCGCAGCATACATTATTGTGATTAGAAAAGCACACAGAAAATTCCGATAGGATCACGACTAATGGGCCAATACTATGAAACTTTTACAATTGTATTTCCTAGAATTGTATTTTCTAGTTATGACTTTAATTGGATTAAAATGAATCATTAGCATTTTCAAAGATCTGGCAATTTGCCAGTTGGCAAATTGCCATATCTTTTAAAATGCTAACTTAGTGATTCATTTTAGTCAGTTATATTAATTGGTAGAAAATACAAGTCTAGAAAATACAATTGTAAAAGTTTTATAGTATTGCCTTCTGGTCGAAATTCTCTGTGCGCATTTCTTCCTACTGTAGAATTTCACTGGTCGAAAAAATGTGAGAACACTGGTTTTCAGATGTTAGTTTTTTTCCAATTTTTGAATGGAGTTGGATTTTCGGTATTTTACTTATGAAATCTCCACACAATGGCGTATGGGGAACGATGGCTCAGGTGGTTACGGCATTGAACTTCAAACCAAAATCTCCACGGTTTGATCCCCACCAGGGGTAACTGCGTAGTGTCCTTCTGCAAGGCACTTCATCCCGATTGTCCACGTGGGAACACGGTCGCGCTGTGTACTAAGGCGTACTGCACGTTGATTGTGCACTTACCTCCAACTAAAGCTAACCCTGCTACTCGGTGTAAGTATTTTGGGGAATCTGACAGTTGCTCGCCGTCGCTCGGTGTTTCTCTACGGGCACCCTGGCCTCCTTCACTCGTAAAACTGCCTAGGTAGCACTAGGTAACTCTGGTTGTCAAAAGTGTCGTTAAACCCCAATAAATAAAAATAAATAAATAAATAAATAAATAAATAAATAAATAAATAAATAAATAAATAAATAAATAAATAAATAAATAATAAACAAATAACACTGTTGTATATCTGTTGCCATCAGATCGCGGTCTGAACGAGAAAGAAACAGTACTGTATGTTGAGAAAAACATCAGTATATTTTTTACACAATTTTTTTATTATCCAATTTTTAGTGAGCTCGTGCATTTGTGGAGGTTATATAGAATGTTGCTTGGAAGAAGAATTAAGAAAAAGTGATCAGATTTTTTTTATTTAACCCTTTAACACGAGAGACCGTTTTTCCGGTCCAGGAACAGGATACGTCATAGTTTCATTAAGAACGGTGACTGCTAAGTTAAAGTGTGGTATTGAGCAACTAATATTTTCAACGTGCAGTCTGGGGCTGCACGATGAAAATATTGATTGGTCTACCCTCAAATAATAAATACAGACTGTTCCAATTGCTTGCATTGAACTTATGTGGAAGATACCACCAGTGTTGAAAGGGTTAATAACGTGTATGCATTTTGTATACATTGGTTGTACGTTTGGTAAACGTTTGGGAGTAAATGTCTCGCTACTTGTGTATTATAATTTCTAGCTTCCCAACCCTCCAGTGACGGAGAAGTAGATATTTAGAAGTTGTTTGTTAGTTTATTGGTGTTAACGACACTTTCAATTGTCATATCGTGTAGGGCAGTATTTCGGCTTGACGAAGCCGAAGTACGTGGAGAGAACCGCCACGCAGCGGTGAGCAGGTACTCCAACATAGGCTACTAACTCTGCACAAGCAATGTTAGGAGCGATTGAAAGCAAGTGTATCATCGACGCGCAATACGCCTCAGTAAAGAGCGCTACCGTACCTCATATAGGCAATCTGGATTAAGAGGTTTGCTCAAAGACATAACGCACTTACCGCTGGTAAGGATCGAAAGATATTTGTAAGAAAATGACGCATCTTTACCCGATTTCATTCGTTTGCCCCGCCCGTATCCCAACCACGGTGACGCACTCATGACTGAGCAGGGTAGACATGTCAAGTTTGGTGTTGATTGGAGGGAAGGTCAAGGAAGACCGAGGGAACAGAGAAACAAGCAAATAACCAAACACGCCGACAATCTATTCAAAAATGATTAATCCTATAGGAAAGAATTTTTATAATGCGTGTGAGGATTTTGAGTGGAAAATTCAAAAGATCAGTCAATGTAAGCGGGTTCGTGTCCGTCATGTTCAGTCTCAAGATTTACATTCGAGTTCAGGTTCTAACTCAATCAAAAATCCCTATAAAGCTTGCCTTTTCACTTCAACTAGAATGAGATTAAATTATCTGACAAAATTAGTCCTCTGAGTAACAGTATGTTCTATGTGCCAGTAGGCACATAGAACGCATTGAAACTCAGTGGACGAAATGTTGTAGGATGGGTGGCATTTCTACCTGAATACCGGATGTGTATTTACTTTTGCCTGTTCCTTAGCACATCACCCTACCTGAACTGCACGCTATAATATTAAAGCTGTCTGTCGAGCAATTTCGTCTAATAGTCGGGCAATGGTTTGTTACACCCCCGGCATTATGAGCAAGTTATGGTCTCGTTACCTCTGTATTGTAAAAACATTTACTACACGCCTGTTCTATGAAATCTCCATCTAAAGCAACACTAAACCATGCAGAAAATAAAAATCTGTTCCACACATATGTGCGGAACGGAAATCGTTGACGGATTATTTTTATATAGAAGCGAAATTTCACTGGAATTTTCTACAAATCGTGCAACGCAATTACAATTTGAGTCGCTAGCGATAGCTGAAAATCGTCCCCTGAGTTCCAATGTGTTCTATGTGCCAGTAGGCACATAGAACACATTGAAACTCAGGGGACGAAATATTACCAGGGGTTCCCGTCGCAAATTTGGTTGGCGATAAAATGTGTTGTCTGTGTTAGTGGTGAAATGAATTGCTGAGTGTCCTTATAATAATTGTTTTATAGACGTGAGGGCGTGTAATAAATACAGACCGACACAAGCGTGTGAATGGGTTAATCGATATGGCACTTGTGCCATCGCGGAAGGATAAAACTCGAGGCCTCTGGCCTCTCGTTCTATCCGTCCGCGCTGGCACTCGTGCCATATCGATTAACCCATTCACACGCGTGTGTCGTTCTGTGTATTTCCGTTCTAACATGAGCCAAGATTCTGTTCAGTAATGCGCAGGGAATGTAATGCTAGTCAGCTAAAAATAATATAAAATTAATGGAAAATCAAATTGTGACATTTGATAAGAGTTATAAAAAACAACTACGGGTTTTGCTGGGAAGATAGGATGCATCTTCATTTAGAGTCGCTAATAGTAATTGGTTCTCTTGAGTGATCCCTGATAAAACAAATGGAGAAGGTTTTTTTCCTTAATAGAGATACCATCCGCCAAATTTATTGCAGTAGTTATGTAGACTTGTTGTAACCAATTAACCCACAATCTATAAACTACGACAAATCACTGCTTCACTTTTGCTTTTTCTCTTTCTATTCCACCAGAATATGATTTTACAGTGCTGTAATTTTATTATGGTCATGGAAACAGAGGCTTTTTAACTACACGCCGACAAGGATTTTGTTAGGGCCTCGGAGTTCTCACGAAACGAGCTGCAACAATCGGCAGTGTTACCAATCAATAGGGTGCGCTGTGGCTCAGTGGTTAGAGCATTAGACGTCAAACCGAAAGGTTCATGATTCGATCATAACCAGCGGTAACTGCGTGTCTACGCTTCTTTATCAATAATAACACATCTAACTGTGTTGAACATAGCCAGAGTACAGCTAGCCGGTTTATTGATTGTACAAAGATAAAATACACTTGGGAGATCAATTACAACACAATGTGGTCTAGCACTTAAACTCCCCAGTGACACCGACATCGCCGGCCAGGAAAAAAACACAGATAAAAACCCTTTAAGGTCGAAAACACTATGGAAACCTGTGTTCCACACCCAAATGCGAAGGCCGGCTGCGGGGTAAGCCGTAGAACAAAGCCTATCTGCTAGCTCCTAAAAGCAAAACAGACGAAAACAACATTTAATAATATGAAAGCGAAATTAAACGTTAACCTGCTGCAAGAACTGGCTAAAGTGAATAGGACCTCCCAACATAGCTGATAGGTCTGAAACATAACCCTCAGATCATTGGTCCTTTTAATTATCAATTAACCAATGGCTGTAATGATTGTACTCTCACTATAATACCCTGATTATTTCCCTTGTCGCCTAGACAAAAGTTTCGCGCTATACTATCGAACCGCGCGAAACTAAAATGTGTCATTGGGCAAGGCACTTAATCCCGATTTGTCACTAGGGGACATGGTGGCGTTGTGCTCTAAGGCGTACTACACGTCGATGCCTGGTGTACTTGCCTTCAGCTGCTGCTAATTCTGCCTGTGCAGTGTTGGTGAGTTTGGGAGTTTGACAGTTGCTCGCCGCTAGTAGATGGTTCTCTCTGGGTACTCCGGCTTCCTCCACTCGTAAAACTGTTCGAAACGATATGACCCAGGGTGCTGAAAGTGTCGTTATGCCCAAATAAAATAAAACAAACAATCACTCAGAACTGTTAAATTAACCAATGGTGTAACATAAATCAACAAGTAGTATAATAATCAGTAAGACCTAAAAAAAATAAAAATCTGTTTCTCAGGCCCTCCCGTGTGGTCCTTTTGGCTGCCGCATGCTCTCTCTTTATAACCAATATAAACTTTAAAAAAGTAATAATTTAATGGTTTATGTCTGATATTTTTTACCCAAGTTAAAAACATTGATACATTTGTGCCTTGAGTGCAAGAAAGCTTTGCAATGCCTTGGCATTGCAAAGCCTTCTTGCTCTCAAGGGACGAAATACGCCACCACCCATGCTATTTCGTAGATTATGAGGCCTAAAACATAAACCAAGAACATCAACTTTTGATGGCAAAGAAATAATTACAGAAATAAAAAATAAAATAAAAAACCGCTCGCCCGCATGCAGTGTTGCAAATAATAGCCTCAGAAACAGAAGATCTACATTGTGTGGCCTAAGGTAATAAACTTCACCAAAGTGTAATAAAATTCGATGTTATGTGGTACATGTACAGTAAGATGTCAAATACATTGCCTATATTTTGGGAGCGCGGTGGCTCAGTGGTTAGAGCATTGAACTTGAACGGAAAGGTCGATGGTTACATCCTGACCAGCCCTAACTGGGTTTTGTTCATGGGCCAGAACCTTAATCTCGATTGCCCACATGGGGGTACTGTGGCGCGTGTACTAAGGCGTACTACACTCGTGCACCGCTGCTAATCCCGTTTGTGCAGAGTCAGTAAGTTAGGGAGTCTGCCAGTTGCTCGCCACTGCTCTGTGGTTCTCTGGGTACGTATCAGGTTCTTTCAGTCGTAAAACAAATTACCCTGGCCGTTGAAAGTGTCGTTAACCCCCAATAAAACAAACAAACAATCGACAGTGTAATATTAACCAGTAATATAACAGAAATTAAGTACGCATTAGTACACAGCGCCACCGTACCTTCACGTGAGCAGTCAGGATTAAGTGTATTGCCGAAGGAGGCAACGCAGTTACTACTGGACAGGCTCGAACCGTCGATCTTTCGGTGAAAGTTCAACGCTCTAACCACTGTTCCATAATGCTCCCGTTTACATAGTGTGATGCGTACAATGTGAGCAATGCTGTACAACAATCACAAATGCCAACTACTATTACAAATAAAAACAAAGAAATATAAAATCCCTGAATTTAATTTGATGCAATGAATCGTTGCTTCAAAATTAAATTCAGTGTTTTTTTGTTCCATATCTGACTTTGTACTAAGTTCAGATGATCATTGCTTTACAGCAAATCAAAAATGAGAACGAAAACATTGTGTTGAAATAAATTAGAAAATGAGAAGAAACATCATATCATTATTATTTTTTCTCAACACTCAGAACGCTCGCATCTATTGCATGTGAAGACCAAATTCGATTCATCAGCTCTGTTGTTTGTTATTATTGGCAAGACAGTTTTATGTGTTCTCCTTCCTGTTTTCTGGAGGCTAAATTGTCAGAAACAAATTATTACTAACTGCTAACACCTTCTTCAAATTATCTTTTCTTCTTGCAAACAATGTTTCTGTGACATTTAATGCTTTTTGAATAAAAGATAATTTTTTTTGCCTGGGAACCGTTTGCGTTTGTGATGCCATCTCACCCCTTTGTATCCTTTAATTGGAATGACGTACCAACAACTATAATGCTTGTTTGCCAACAATAATTGTTCAGTCTAATAAAACTGTCCAACTTCGACCACACAGAATGTTAACAAATTAACCTTTTGGTGTATTTTGAACCCAAAGTATTTTCCAGTTTTACACATTATTATTTTCACGTATGTTTGCAAGAGAGGCTTGTAGACAATCCTCCTGTCACGACACATTCACTTTTGTGATTTTTGATGAATTCCAGTCTGTTTATTTCAACATATCAAGTAAATTGTACAATTACAGTTTGTTTATTAGAGTTTAGGTTTAAACATATTTTATCTGCTCACAAAATCGCAAATGGGATTGGAGTATAAGTGCTTACCATTTAGAAACACTCCTCTCCCATACATAAAGTTAATATAAGTTTACATGACAGCAAAACAACTGCAATACAATTAATTACTGAACAAAACTAGTAATTGGGGAAAAACAAAACAAAAATACTGTCCAAAAAGCCCAAAACAAGAAAAAGAGAGAAAAAAATAATAATAAAAACATATTTAACACGTAACTTGATACCACAACCCACACACCCCCCTCCCTCCCCCCCTGAACGACGCGGAAAGCATATCAAAATTAATGGCAAGCTGAAATTCAAAGGACCAGAAATGGAATTAACTACTACGGTTCTTGTTCAGACTACGAAGTGAGTGAAATAGTGACCCAGTCGAAGTCTCGCCCTCTCCCTTCCAATCAAGAGCTGCATCGCACATGTAGCTCATCTTACAAGCCTGGTTAAATCTCCTTGAATCTGAAATATATCGCTGTACAGCAGAAAAAAAATAATCTCATTGTTTCTTTTTGTGAGGCTACCTTCACCATATAAAATCTGTTGTACACTTGTAATATTGAATTTTGTCAAGGTCTGAAACATGAGAATTCTTATATTGTCATAGTTTGGACGGGAGAAGAAAAGTGGTTAGCATCCTCAAAACCGCCCCACACGAACAACGAGGAGAATCAATTAAATAGTTCTCATATTTATCAGAGTTGAGATCACTACAACCATTTCTAAGCTCACAGTGCACGACGTTGACTATTCTTTTCTCAAAATTGAAATATGAGGGTGGTTTAACTGGTCTTCGTGATATAAGACGTCGGAATGAATGGACCGAAGGGCTGCTTCTAACAGCATCTGAATAATTATTCCAGATAGCAGTACAGGCTGGGAAAAATGACCGTTTGAATAACTCAGTTCGCATGTTATACTGTACGAATTTGTCAGCATCTCGTAAATTGTGCCGAGTCACGTCACGAAACGTAGATGGTAGTATATTTTGAAGAAATCTCGGTGCATTTCCATGCACGATATTGTAAAACGTACTCATGGATTTAACAAATCTTCTCTCCTCAAGAGACTGCCACCCAAGTTCAAGGAGCAGCCGCTCGTGAGATACAGATCTAGTTATGCCGGTTACTATGCGAGCAGCGTCATGATGAACGTCGTCTAATCTCTTAACCCTTTACCCAACGTAACGGCCAAAACCGGCCAGCGCTATTCTCAAAAATCGCCACTTAATTTTCACTATTTTTTTCATTTTTTGTCTCAAAAACATAGGTTATGACCCCTCGTTGGAACGAGCTCGTCGAGCTCGTTCCAACGAGGGGTCATAACCTATGTTTTTGAGACAAAAAATGAAAAAAATTAGTTATTCAAGAATTATTTTTGCAAGTGTCGTCTGCTTTTCACGTTAGGTAAAGGGTTAAGTAAGAACTTGGGAGCCCCAGACCACACTTGACTACCATATTCGAGAATGGGCAAAATAAAGGATAGATACATTTGTTTTAGAGTTTTGCGATTCAGGGTAAACTTTAGTTTTCTCAGCTGCGATAGTCGTGAATATGCTTGTTTACAGATATTAGCAATATGTTTGTCCCAACCAATGTTTGACTGTTTATTAGGGTTTAACGTCACTTCCAACAGCCAGGAGTACGTCGTGTCGTACAGTTTTACGGGTGGGGAAAGCCGGAGGTAACCAGCGAGCAGTGACGAGTGACTATCAGACTCCCCAACATACTAATTCCTGCACATTTTTAGCAGAGGAGGTTGAAGTCAAGGGCACCATTGACGTGTAGTACGACTTAATACACAACACCACCGTGCCCCCCACGAAAGCAATCGAGATTAAGTATCTTGTCCAAGAACACAACGAAGTTTCTGCTGACAGGATCGACCCGTCAACCTTTCGGTTTAAACCTATAGCTAACTAGAAGAGCGTTAAATTATTTTACGTTGTCAAAATTTGTTCACATGTTCTTTACCTTGCTACAGTTAGTGGGAGAATGCCAGAGTGAATTTTATCAGGGCATATCCATACAGACTGAACAAAATCAATTCAAGGATGAAATAAAGTACATCGATAGATAGAGGATATCTACGCTGTTTTAGTGAATATCGGGAATTATCTCAAGCGCTCGTAAAAAAATAAAACTTTCAGGTCTGCGCTTGACTGGACTGGTTACGTGAAGTAATTCATGAGAGGTGAGGGACGTTGTTCAAACACGAGTGCGCGAATGCGCACGAGTGTTTTATAATATAGTCACTCGCCTCGAATGAATTATTACTCTGTTTATTACTTTTCATTATTAACGATAATTATATTATTTAACCCCCTACCTAACGTAACGGCCAAAGCCGGCCAGTGCTATTCTCAAAAATAGCCAATTAATTTTCATTATTTTTTACATTTTTTGTCTCTAAAACATAGGTTATGACCCCTCATTGGAACGAGCTCGTCGAGCTCGTTCCAATGAGGTGTCATAACCTATGTTTTTGAGACAAAAAATGAAAATAATAGTTATTCAAGAATTTTTTTTGCAAGTGTCGTCTGCTTTTAATGTTAGGTAAAGGGTAAAAAAACCCCAAAAAACAATGAAGCCCCCATTACACCCATGGCAAAGCGTCTTCGTTTGCGCGCACGGATACATGACACAATTGTTGATTGCATAATTCATTTGTGAAGTTACCGTTTATAATCAAACCCGGAAACCCCAGTAAATCACACTTTGGGAAGTAATAATTCCTGATATTCACTAAAATAGCGTAGATTTTCTTTTTAGTATATGCAACGTGACATTCCACTGCGCAATATTCAGCTCAATTCGAATGCAAACAGTTTCAAGACAATAACAACGATCTATTGATCGTTCCTTCAAGGCGACGTTCAGGGCGTAACGGCATTTAGGAAAGTACAGAAAAAATTCATCGTGTGGACCTGAAAATATTATTTTTCACTCGCGCAAGCGCTCGTGAAAAACAAAACTTTCAGGTCCACACTCACGAGATAATTCGTGACACTGAATAAAATAGAGTAGATTTTCTGTTTTATTATATGCTGCGAGACATTTTATTGCACAATATTCTGCCCAATTCGACCCCAAATGCGTCCGTTTCAAAACGATAACAAAGATCAGCTCATCGTTCCTTCAAGGTGACTTGATGCGGCGTAGTGTGACGTCATTTAGGAGGCTACTGAGGGATATTTATACAATAACATGATTTTCGAGGGTGTTGCGCTCCATTATCGGACCTAAAATAGTGATTAACTGCCCGGCAGTCCCTTAGTCACTAATGACTGTAGAGCTGCTAATCACTATTTTAGGTCCGATAATGGAGCGAAACGCCCGAGAAAATCGTGTTATAATTATTATCAATTCCGCAATGATGTAATATTCTCCACCCTTAATCACAACTTATTATATTATATGGCAATTGTTAATTTGGAAATAAAAGTAAATTTTTATGGAACATTAAACATTTTATTAACAGAGAATTGGTACGTTTCTCAAAAGTTATGCTTTCACTTCTTGCCCATGTGATAATGTATCTGGCAATTATTGAATGTTGCTCCTGGCATGATATTGTAATAGTTGCGCCTTTCTGGTGGTTTAGAAGAACTTGTGATATCAATATTGTAGGTGTCGGCTTGAGGAACTGTAGGCATAGGAATAGTCACAATACCCTGAGAATTTGGTGTATGTATATACCTCGATTCCAGTAACAGAACTACCACCAATCGACTCGGCCATCATACTGTCGTTAGCGTCTAAATCAAAATGTCCAGTCTGACACTCATTGTCACTGAAGGCAAATTCTTCGCCACATGCAACCACATTAGTATTGGGATCTGTTGGAACGTCTAATACGTTGTTGAGAATGGACGTACATTGCCCTTTTTGATCATTTGATAGGTCACTGATAAAATGACCCAAACTGTTGACATTTTTGTAACCGGTTATGTTTTTCATGCCTTGTCGTGAAACACCTGCTTGATATAAAATGGTAATGGTTTTTGCACGCACACTGTGGCACGAATAGATTTCCGAAAGACCGGCATTGGTAGAAATATCCTGCATCACCTGAGCGAGTTTGTGTTTACCCATTGGTTATTTTTGTACCAATGATTTTTGGAGTAAGTACACGTTGGCTTTTGGAACAGTCTGTCTAGTTTAGAGCTGTAGGTTTTTAAATTTCTTGTTCGGTTTCGGTTTTGGTTTTTCAGGTGGAGTAAAACCTCGGTTCGGTTCGGTTTGTTCATGAGGCCAAGTAAAATTCAATGGTAGTGAAATTGAGTGAAACTCAATGAATGCTCGAAATAAGCTATAATACATGAAGAATAGGGAAGGCCAATATAATAATTACCTTAATATACAGAACTTTTATTGTGCTTGGTCATTTTTCGAGGTCTGACACCTACACGCAACTTGAGGAAAGCTGCAAACACAACTAAACTGAAATGTCGGAAATTCACAGAATGTAGCCTTTCCAGAGCAGTGAGAGTACCCAGACACTGCCACTGGCAGTGTCTGGGTACTCTCACGACTCTGGGATGGCTACATTCTGTGAATTTCTGCTGCAAGAGAGTATTTAATAAAAAAACGAAAAACCTTAGATTACGGGATGTCGACGGTTTCGGTTTCGGTCTTTTAAAAAAACTAAAAACCTCGGTTCGGTTTTGGTTAACCTACAGCTCTAGTCTAGTTCCGGATTTAATTTACTGATATAAAATTTCAGAATATCAACTCCCACGCCATACATAAGCTGTTTATAATAGTCCACATCTTTCTGTTTATATCCGCCCTGGTGTTTTTGTCACTTCTGTTCTGGATAGACAGGCACACTCATGTCCTTCGGAATCTAGAGTTACTTCGAATGAGTCCTTAGTCATGTCAGCCCACCCTTCGCGACCTCTTCGTCCGAACGAATAACAGAGAAAAAAAAACAGGTAGCTTGAAGTAACACATCTGGGGAACTGTTCCATGGGCGCAAGTAATTTCCCCGCCTATGCATACCTCCTTCCCCAATCGACAGCTTGTGCTGAGGTTTCTTGTTGCCAGCTTTAAAGTATAACTTGCTTCTAGCTGCAAAGATGTTATTTGCAGTGGTGAACTCTCGATCAGAAATTATATTCGTACTTCTATTGTTCGGCGTAGATGTCAGATGTCGGTGGATAGCCGCTCTGAGACAAGTTTGAGTACTGGGCAACAGCGTATTTCCTGCTTTGTCACTCTTTACCTCAGCGTAGAATTTACGAAGAAGCTCTTTCAGCTCAGCTGCCGTAACAGTCAAAAAGTCACAAACTTTTTCCCGTTTGTCAAGCCATTTGGTGATTTTCTGTATGCCGTACGCTGTCGATCTCTTTGTATTTAGAGGCCGCGCGTCTTTTTCCATACGCTTTAACCCTTTACCCAACGCAGACGATATCAAATTTATTATTTTGAATATCATATTTTCCAATGTTTTGAAAAATTTCAACAACGAGGGGTCACATGATATGGTTTTGTTGAAATTTTTGAAAAATAATATTTTTTCAACTGCTGAAGTTGCAAAGTTCGCGGGCGGATGCGCCCGATTCGTTGGGTAAAGGGTTATAGCGTCTTCATTTATTTCGGAAGATTGGGATATTTTAATCGACTTATAATTATGAACTTTCAGAACCAGTAGTTTGACAGTTGTCTGCAAGTTGCAACCAAAACCAACAACCCGGAAGTTTCCTAAATGACGTCTCAGGACGATAAAGGATATTTTAGCCATTATCGCCCCGCTGGCTATTTTTAGCCATTATCTCACGAGTAGTTATACTTCCTTATCGTCCGCGTAAAGAAGCGTTAATGTGCGGGAAACGCACAGTAAATTGATAATAATCCTCGATATCCATCGAGTCGATGGATATCGAGATATATCTTTTATATATAATTTGCGATAATTCACAGGCTAACGTAAATAGAGCAAATGGAATGAGTGTTTTTCTCATAATATTTATGAAACGAGTCTAAGAATTTTCCGTTTGGGCGAGCCTCTGGCGAGCCCGAACGGAAAATTCGGACGCGTTTCATAAATATTATATGAGAAAAACACTCATTTCATATTCTATTTATCATATGACACACACACGCACAAATTAGCCACTTAGTATGACTCTTTAACCCATCACCTAACTTGAGTTGCAGACGGCACTTGGAAAAAACATTCTCGTATAACTAAAAATTTCAGTTTTGCTTCCAAAACATAGGTTATGAAGCCTCATTGGAACGATCGTGACACGCTAGTTCCAATGAGGGGTCATAACCTATGTTTTGGAAGCAAAAAGTGAGAATGTAAAAAAAATGAAGGGCGTTTTTCTAGTATTGCGCGAGACGGTTTTTTGCCGTTACGTTAGGTAAAAGATTAATACAATATAACCCACTCTAAATAGGGCAGATAACGTAAATTCTCCCTACTGAAATTATGCAAATGTGACCCAGTTGTATTTTGTTTAGCCAATCAAATTGTCCAGTTTTGAAATTGACCAATGAAAGCTTCCAACTCTGATTATGCAAATTATGGAAAGGTGGCCCCGTTGTATTTTGTTCAGCCAATCAAATTGTTTAGTTTTGAAATTGACCAATGAAATTGACGGAAGGCTTTATTTATCACTGATTAATATGAAAACAAAATATCAAATGTTTTAAAGTGAACAAAACGATCGAGTCATATGATAAAATAAAATATGAGATCTTTTAAGGTGTGGTACCTGCATTTCAGAGTAAAGCCCGAATATGGGCTTTCAGCACTCAACCAGCTAACCCCTGACATAACGTAGCGATCTAATACGACGAGCGGAGTTCACAAATATCGCGATTGTAAATTCATTTTTTTCACAGTTCACGCCAAGCTCGTTCCAATGAGGGCTATAAGCTTTGTTTTGTTGTTTTGGAGAAAAAAAATGAGAATTCTTATCTGCTCAAAACATTTTTTTTTTCAAGAATCACCTTCTAGTCGTATTCGATAATGGTATCAATCCCTCCCAGGTGACGTAAAAAATGAAGGAAACATTTTCTTTTATTGTTTTAACTGAAGGTAAAGATGATGACTTGTGATTCTTGCAATCCAAATTACATTTTCACCCGCCATTTACTTGCTCATTAGAGTTTTAACGAAACGTTCAACCGCCAGGTTCGTGATACGTCAGACGGTTTACGAATGGAGGAAGCCAGAGCACCCGTAGAGATCCGCCGAGCAACGGCGACTAACTGTCGGAGTTTCCACAACTTACTAATCCGTCATAAGCAGGGCTTAGAGGAGTTGGATGCATTTGTACTATCGGCGAACAGTGCTTCCTCTTGGGCAATTGATATTAAGTATCTTGCCCATGGACACTTCGCATCTGACCCGTTTCACATCATCGTAACATTTAACCAACTTTTATGGTAAGATAAGGCACTTTTCGTGTCATAAACATCTCACAGAAGTACAATATTGGGTCCAGTAGTTTCCTTAGGGTGAAGTAATGATAACTAAGGCTGTTCGATTTCTATGACAAGTGGAGATTCTCAACAGCAGATTCCAAATTTTATCATTGCTGGTTGTTCAGGATTTTAACTGAATAAAACTGGTTGGTGCCAGTTGATCTAATAGGAGCACAGTTGTCTCATAAGTTCCGACTCAAGCGCGAACTATTCTTCTTACTCACTGCAAAACTTTGTTTCAGAGACGCGTAAAGTTCTTATGGTCGTTCTAAAATACTTTTCAGAGACAAATAAATATATAAATACAAATCAGCAATAAATGACAGTAAGACTTCCTCCTATTTGTGTGTGACCCGATTTGTGTGCATTAGTTATTGTTTATTCTTGCGTTGGAGAGTTGTCCATCAAATCTGTTCTGTTGAAAATGTATCGAATGGTTTCGTTATTTTGTACAAATACTATCCCACTCTCGTCAACATAATCGACGCGTTGGTTTGGAAAGTTTTAGACACACATTTAGTTTAAACAATATTTTATTCAATGAGTGTTAATTGTAACATAAAAGAGACATCAGTGTATTATCGACTCAAAAGTAAATAAACAGTAAGACAATATAACACAATAAACAGTTACATGATGCAAGGTAAATGAGGCATTTGACAAAAATCTTGTAGCTTATGCTGGTCATCTCCCAGGCACACATTTAGAGATGTGGTTGCCTTTTAGTTATTAACTTCCCATTGATTGAGTTCCATGGATATAAACTTAACTTATCCACATCATCAACTGAATAGAATCGCCTTCCGTGACAATTTTCAAGTTCCGTGATCATAGATGAAGAGGTGAGGTGTGACTCTGATAAGACACCCAAATGTTACAAGAACCTGGGGGACATCTATTCACTGGAAGTGTGTTGGATTAATTTCGGTAGTCAGCATTGGTGTATATGCATTTGTTTTGCTGAATTGTATTTGAGAGTACCAGTGAGTTTTCTGTTGGCCTGGTGAGGACGGGCGTGGGCCAGTCCTCTCACGTTTTTGGCCAACAATGTTCAAAATATTTGAAAATAGTAAGCAAATGTGTTTCGACAGCACCCATACATTGATAACCAGGATTCTATAAGGGATGCCCTAGCCAGGTTTTTCTGTGTGTGTAGGTGGGGGAGGGGGGGCGAGATGATATTTGAAAGGCCATTCTATGGGGTTTGGGACCTCCACTAGCCCTAACTAGGACCGTCCAATCATTGCCCTCCTCCCACTTCCCTCCAGAGAAGTGGGAGGAGGTGCTACAACTGGAGGGCTCTAGTTAGGCCTAGCCCCCACACCCACCCCGAAGAAATATTGCAAAATGTCGTGCTCAGAGAGCGAATCTGAGGCCTTTGTAGCGTGTGCAGCCCCTATACTGGTGACCATTTTGGGGCTCTATGTTGTGTAAAAGTTGCATTGGGCCAATGTCTTGGGGGGGGCTACACTTTGGGGGAGACCCCCCCCCCCCCCCCCCCCCGCACACCATTAGCTACGCTACTGCTCTCATGTTATTATCCCAGCTGATGTGTTCATACACTTATTTTCTGGGAATTCCGCTTGCCATTCTTAAGAAGGAACGTACTTTTCGAATGTGTGATTAAATGAGTAGACCTCGATGGCGGAGTAGTGCCTAGATACACCCCGATGCCGGAGTTAGTGGGCTACCTGCAGCGGAATGGTACCAATAGTACACTTATGCCCTAAAGTCGCCCAGATCACTTCTTAGGTCGCACATTTTTATGACATCCTAAGGAGGATCCCGGAACCACACCTACATTCCAAAGTTGCTCAGCAGCACCCTGTGTTGCTTGTACACTAGTTCTGATTGTCATCCACTCTAAAAGTATATAACAGCGAATCATTTCGTCTTTTAGGATTCGAATTGCAATTAATGCTGCAAAATTTCTTTTGCGGCTGTCAAATAAATTGAAACGGACTTTTAGGAATGTGAAAAACATTTTGCGCTCTTTATCATTTCAACACACTTCCTTCTAAATCATCCAAGTTTGTTTTTTTAACAAACCAGATGCATTGGGTGTAGTTTGGTGCATGCATGCATAACATCTTATATACACAGATCAAGTTTGTATATGATATATATGCCCAATATAAGCGAGTGCAAAACAATATAACACCGAAGAAATGTTTGTAGTGATACTATTCGTCAATGATGTAGAATCAATAATCAAGTGACTGTTCCAAAAAATAAATAACCCAACATCGGAGATGTTGAGGATATCTACTTGCACGTTACATACGGCGTCCGCCTTTTACATATGTATACTTTATGGAGTATGTTAGTGCTAAGCGACCTTCAAACGACTCTAATTTTCCTTATGTACCTTACTATTATTATACCTCTACTTCCTGGATGGGAGCCTGAAGTTCTGAAAGAAAAATTGTGGGGGGAGGGTGGGGGGGGGGGGGGGGGGTTCTTAAAGTTTCTACATTTTCAAAGAAAAAATCCTTAGTTTTTTGTCTAGTGCCATCAGTTACGTAGTCAAAGTGTTTTCTTTTGAGGTGTGGGAGAGAGGCATGGACGATGAAATTTTTCGACAAAGACTCGCGATGTTTTTCGGGTTTTTTTTTCTGTTGGCGTGATGGATGGATATCTATCGCAAATTCCATGGGGAAAGAAGCGATGCAAAAGCCTCACCCAAGTCCGATTGCAATTTACGCTGCTGTGGGGGTAGTTTTTACCCAATTTCCATGAAGTTTGAGCGCAGACTACAATTAATTGAAAGTGATGTCCATTTATTCACAAAAATATATAGATATTCTGTCGTGTTCCCGTTATAGACATTGTAATCAAAAAATATTACATGGCCTTGAAAACATCAAGATATTAACATAATTGGCGGAACAACACAACGTAATTATAAAACAGCAGCTGTGATGAATCTTCATTCATAAGTATTTAGTTTACAAACATGTCGAACAGTATTGTAATGTCATTGAAGATTCGAATTCCACGAAGGCACGTTGGTCATCATACACACACCGTGTCTCTCCCCCAAGTTCGAAATACTTGCTACCCCTACCTCCGAGAATGCTATATACAAAACGCTATGCGAGCTTTGAGCACCATACGATAAATTAATAACTAATGATTTTTGCCAGATAGTAGTTACAACATTGTGTGATACGTTTACATTTAGCCTTGTTGTCGGACAAAGACATTTACAAGTTAAACTCAGCCCAATGTCTAAAACGAAACTTACAATAGCTGCATACAGTTTCAAGGCAATAATTCGTTTCGTAATAATTAAAATCAGTATTTTTTTCAACCATTTTGCACACTGTTCTGAATACTGGCCACATTCGTCTGTTTTACAACAAAACTCAAATCTGTGTAGAAATTTGCAACTGAGAAAACCAATAGCGAATTTTCAGTTTATCAGATGGTGTGTAACGCTCGCATTGCAACCGGATTGTAACGGTCTTATTGCTTACAGATTCGAGAGTAACTTCTTGTTTAATTGAAAAAAAACCCAATAAATTCCATTTTCAAAATAAACATATGTTTATTTTGGATGTGGACTTTATTTGTTCTATCAACTGAACGAGAAGTTCTCTGCCCGTTTATTCTGTGATAATCAGTCGTTCCTTTTCCATAAAGGAGAAAGAAATTGTCAATATGCCCTGTGGCGTTGCCACGGGGGAGGGGATTGGGGAGGGGCGCGTCCTCCCAACTTTCCTTCAAAGTTGGTCCTCGAAATATGTCCAAAAATAGCATAAAAATTGTAGGGGAGGGGGGGGGGCGGAGGTAGGTTTAGGTCTAAGGGTTAAGTTGTAGATTTGTAGATTGTTTGTCCTAATATCGTCGCATGAGTGCTAGAATGTTCTATGTCGCCTGAGTGCTAGAATGTTCTATGCCCCCTATGGGACTATATATTATCTCCCCTATGGGACTATATATTATCTCCCCTATGGGACTATATATTATCTCCCCTATGGGATATAGGACATTCTAGCACTCAGGCGACGATATCTGTGTCGATGAAAAGGTAGACAGTCATCAATACATGAAAAACCTTAAAATATCTGCTCAGATGCGAGGAGATTTTTCACCCACGGCCCGAACCATGGTCGGCCCGTGGTACCGATGACCCTTGGCCGCCCCATATTAAGCACATTTATTTGCCTCTGATTATTATTACCTTGGTTACCTAGCTCAAATTTTAGGGACGCAAAATTCTGAAATGTGAAGGCCTGGAAAGCTTCTCCGGCTCACACAACCAACCAAAAAAACACACCCCCATCCCGCCACTAGTTACACATTCAAGGAGGGCACCCTCTATTAAAATGGCTCAAAGCTAGGCTGGGCGAGTTTGTCTCCCCACTTGCTTTGGGCTGGCTACGTCACTCAATATACCATAATTTGCATTTTACAGCCTATTGCCGTAAAATTCAATTTCTAGTATACGTTTATTTTCAGGCTCTTATTATATCGTCTTTTGGGTGCCACAAGGCGCCATCTACAATGCTAAAGCATCACATATGGCGACTTGTTTCACACACCACAAACATGAGAGCAGAACGAGCAATTTCAGTCAAATGATTTATAAAAAACAGTGTTATTTTGGCATGGGGAATTTATTTTGTCGTTTCAAACAAAATATATTTTTGTATTGAATTTGTAGCATAGTAAGCCTTTAATTGGTGGCGTTGGCTTATTAGTTGGCGCATTGGACTTCAAGTCAAAAGTTCGATCTTTACCTGCGTCATCTGCATTGTGTTCTTGGGCAAGACACATTCCCAAGCAGGAGCACCGTAGTACAGTATGCTAAAGCGTACAGCACATCGATGGCACACTTGCCTTCAACTAATGCTACACCTGTTTGTCTCGGGTTAGCAGGTTGGAGGGTCTGACAGTTACTCACAACTGTTGAGTGGTTCTCTCTGTGAATCCCTTCTTCCTCCACCCTCAAAACTGCTTGACACGACATGACCATGGCTGTTGAAAATGTCGTTAAACTTCTATGAAACAAAACAAGGAAACTCTATTTTGAACTGAATTAATTCAGCAAGATGGATTTCTCAGACCAACTGTTTTTCCTGAACATCTAGTTAAGAACTGCTAAAGCCACATGTGGAAAGTTCATCAATACGATAATCTCATTTGAGTGCACTGATTTTTCCGAAGGAAGTACACATCCATGCCTCGGAGGCACTAGTGTTTGGATATTCTCAGGCTGCCATCATTCAAAGACTTGTCTTAATGTACTGATACTCAAGGGAAATTGGATAATGATCCTGTTCATTCTGTTCTGTAACTCCCCTAAAATTGCCAGACGTAGGTATTTGAATGCTAAGAAGCAACTGGATAGGACCAAGAAAATCGCTCTTGGTTCAAAAATTGATTATAAACTACGAGAAGGTTCTATTTAGAAGCGAAGCCACCACTTTCTCTTTAACCCTTTACCTAACATGAAAAGCAGACGACACTTGCAAAAATAATTCTTGAATAACTAATTTTTTTCATTTTTTGTCTCAAAAACATAGGTTATGACCCCTCGTTGGAACGAGCTCGACGAGCTCGTTCCAACGAGGGGTCATAACCTATGTTTTTGAGACAAAAAATGAAAATATTTTGAAAATTAATTGGCGATTTTTGAGAATAGCGCTGGCCGGTTTTGGCCGTTACGTTGGGTAAAGGGTTAAAGGCCCATATCACTCGTAAATGATTGATTAACCTAGAAAGACATGTCATAACCCTTCTGAATTCTTTAAATACACATGATATCTCGGCGTGCCATCTTTCTTTCAACCTTTTTGTGGAGAGTATTGTTTGCAGTTAAGCCAGTTTTCGGCAGAAAAACGTTAATCTCAAGAACACTTTTAAAGTATCCCGTTAAAAAAGGCAACCACTAAGTCTGGTTTTTCATATGCTGTTCAAAAGTCTATTCTTTGTGACTGCTCAGCGGCTTGTTGGTGAAATGAAGTTAATATATTTTTCAGTCCCTGTGTGCCCTCTGTTAGGTCGACCCCCACCCCGCAAAAAGAAAAACAGTTTTTTACCATAATCATTTACTGAAGCCATACTCATCTTTTATCGCACTTTCAACATTATGTATACTGTTTTTTGTTTTGTTTTTTTTGGATCGGAGATATACCTTTGTCTGATATTTGAACTTTGCTATGCGACGGTAAAGAAGTCAAGGTAACACTTATCAGAAAGTAATAAATTTTATTACACAGCTGTTCTATGAAATCTTCATCTATACCAACACTAACTATGTGGAAAATGAAAATCCGTTCCGCACACCTGTGCCGAACGGAAATCGTTGACGGATTATTTGTAAATAGAATCGAAATTTCACTGGAATTTTCTACAAATCGTTTCTACAATTACAATTTGAATCGCTAGCGGTAGCTAAAAATAGTAACATTGTTTCCCTTCGCGGATTTGGTTGGCGATAAAATGTGTTCTTTTTGTTGACAGTGCTGTCAAATGAATTGCTGAGTGTCCTTCCAACAATTGCTTTTTATCGACGCGAAGGTGTGTAATAAACACAGAATGACACTAGCGTGTGAAATGGTTAATTGATATGGCATTTGTGCCATCGTAGATAGAGTTGTAGGTTTTTAAATTTCTTGTTCGGTTTCGGTTTTGGTTTTTCAGGTGGAGTAAAACCTCGGTTCGGCTCGGTTTTCGGTTTGTTCATGAGGCCAAGTAAAATTCAATGGTAGTGAAATTGAGTGAAACTCAATGAATGCCCGAAATAAGCTATAATACACGAAGAATCAGGAAGGCCAATATAATAAGTACCTAAATATACAGAACTTTTATTGTGCTTGGCCATTTTTCGAGGTCTGACACCTACACGCAACTTGAGGAAAGCTGCAAACACAACTAAACTGAGATGTCAGAAAGTCACAGAATGTAGCCTTCCCAGAGTAGTGAGAGTACCCAGACACTGCCATTGGCAGTGTCTGGGTACTCTCACTACTCTGGGATGGCTACATTCTGTGAATTTCTGCTGCAAGAGAGTATTTAATAAAAAACGAAAAACTCTAGATTACGGGATGTCGACGGTTTCGGTTTTTTAAAAAAACTAAAAACCTCGGTTCGGTTTCGGTTAACCTACAGCTCTAATCGTAGAGGATAAAACTCAAGGCCTGCGATCCCCGTTTTATTATTCAGCGCTGGCACTCGTGGCATATCGATTAACCCATTCACGCGTGTGTGACGTTCTGTGTATTTTGTAGAGAAGACAAACATCTTGAAAGAGTCTGTGTAACATAGCATAACATTTATTAACATAAAACATCCTATTCAGGACAGTATGTGATAATCTACAAGTAACATGAACAACTAGACTTTATGATTCTGGAGAATCATGGCTTTTCCCGATTAGATTCCATAATTTGTCATGACCCCACAGTGTCTGATGAATTGTTTTTAACTGTCTCACTGAAGTTCCCTCGTTGATGTTATGAGAAAGGTGAGTATAGTAGTCTCAAATGACTCGGTTTGGGTTTGATAAAAAAATGTTTAGGTAAAACCCATCATTAATGGTAGAATGGGTTAATATCAAGATTAATGTTTCCCTATTAGTTTTGCATCCGGTAAAAGAAGTTACGTTTGTCTGTGGCATTTCCATTTGTTGGTGTCCAAAAACAGACTATTTCTTCAATTTTTTTACATTTAGGAGCCCATGGAGGGTTAACAAATGCCTACCAGAATAATTTATCCATGCAGCTGGTCATATGACACCAAGACCTATCAACGGCCATTTTCTCTTGGAAACCCCACAAAATGTTTGTAAAGAAATCCAGGGAAAACGATTTTTTAAGCTATCGATGGGTATCAGTGTTAACCTCCCCAACAGGGGTTAACGCTTGGTTTTTTTTAATACCCTTATTACTTACAAAAATGGTCCTCTGTGAATTCCACTTCCAACGAAGGAGATTATGTTTATCTCTCATGTATACATTGGGTGCTGTGCGTGTCTGAAAACAGCCCCATGTTAACAAAATTACGATTCTTGGCAGCTTGTAGATGGTTAATAAACGCTCATCGGAGTATTTTGTCCATGCAACTTGTAATGTCACATAAAGACCTACGAATAGTCAATTTGTCTTGAAACCCTACAAGTTACCGTTAGGGAAATTCACAGAAAATGGGAATTTAAAGCTTTCAAGGGATATCTCTCTTTAGCCTGTCCAAAATGGGTTAAGATGTCGACTTTTGAATACCCTTACTACTTACAAAAATGTTTCCGACTAAATTGTGAGCTTGATAAAAGGAGGCACTTTTCTTTGTGGTGTACCCTTTGGGTGCTGTTGGTGTGCAAAAACAGCCCATTTTATCGCAATTTTGACCTTGAACAGCCCGAGGAGGGTTAACTAATGCTGACCGGAATATTTTGTTCATGCAACTTGTAATGTCACACCAAGACCTGCAAATAGCCGATTTTTTCTTGAAAACCTACAAAATGTTGATAGAGAAATCCACAGAAAACGGGTATTTTAAGATTTTATTGGGTATCTCTATTTAACCAGCCCGAAATGGGTTAAGACGTCAAATTTTGAATACCCTTACCACTTTCAAAAATATTTTCCGATAAATTTTGCGTCCGATAAATGAAGGACCCTTTCTGTCTGGTATACCGTTTGGGTGCTGTTGGTGACTAAAAACAGCCCATTTTATCACAATTTTTACGTTTAGCAGCTCGGGGAGGGTTAACTAATGCTCACCAGAATATTTTATCCATGCAACTTGTAATGTCACACGAAGACCTGAGAGTGACCATTTTTTCCTGAAAATCTACAAGACTCGTTTAGAGAAATCCACGGAAAACACGAACTTTTGAGCATTATGGGGGTATTGCTGTTTAACCAGCTCAAAATGGGTTAATGCTTGGTTTTCTGAACACCCTTATTACTGACAAAAATGATCCTCGGTGAATTCCACTCCCAATAAAGGAAGTTATGTTTATCTCTCGTGTATTGTTTGGGTGCAGTGGGGGCCTGAAACCGGCCTATTTCATCAAAATTTTGATGTTTGGCAGCCTGTGGAGGGTTACCATATGCATCGCCTGATATGTAGTGTGTACCAAAGGGTATGTCACAGACAGGTCTAGCAATGACGAATGTATAAAAAAAATCTACAAGACATGTTTCGAGAAAGTGCCGATAAACCCCAATTTTGGCAGTTTTTTGCCAATTTTATCGAAATAAGGGTTAAATCGAAAATTCCGCTCCGGTACATTTTTAGATTTTGTGCCCCTCTATGCGTGTGCAAAATTTCGTGAAAATCGGTTCGAAAATGGCTTCTGAATCGTACGGACAAAATGTGTGGAACCCCCCCCCCCCCCCCCCAAAAAAAAAATAATAATCCGTAGAAAAACAATAGTCTTTTCCAGAGGGAAAAGCCTAAAAAGTAGTACTCAAAACATTACAATTACATCCACCAATTTTCCATGATCAAAGTACTATATATGTTTTTTTTTATTAATTTCATACGCAAAAGATCGTGGAGATGTGAACTAGAATTTCCAATACACATCACTAAACATATCATAAGCAAAAAAATCCCGGATCACGCTGCAGATTTTATGGCATAAACTGGGCGTTCTATTTTCAAATATTAATTTGAATTTCTCAGATTTACTCAGATCACTAAAACCGTCGATCTCACTGTTGATCAGAACAAATAGTTTTTTGTATGAAGCAAAGACGAACCCCACCGTTTCTGCACGTTTTCTGGATGGTCTTATGAGAGAGCATACACAGACATGGTCTAGCGTTCCTTAAACGGCGAGACTGTAGATCGAATACTTCTTACATCAACCATCAATTAAATACTAGCAGAACTAGAACATGTAAAGAGTCTGAATTTGTTGACATTTTATTGTAGAATTAAGCTAATTGCATTTTTCAGTTTATCAGACTACAGCGTTCTTAGATCATATCAGAGGTATTCTTGCATCTTCGAGGAAAATCATATGTAAAATTAAATATTCGTTGTCAGATGCAGCCACTCGGCGCAAGCAAAGAAATAAAAACAATAATATGTCGCTGATATGTAGGTGGTCGGTGATAAATACATCACTACAACAAATGTTGTTTTTATATAGACCTATTTTTATTACCGAGAGTTAACGTCTTATTTGCGGAAGTTGGTGTGGTTAGCGATGGGAGGGATTGATTTTTCAGATTCAGTTTCGGTTTCGGTTCGCTTTGTAGTAAATACACAGAACGACACACGCGTGTGAATGGGTTAATCGATATGGCACGACTGCCAGCGTGGAAGGATAAAACGAGAGGCTGCGGGCCTCGAGTTTTATCCTTCCGCGATGGCACAAGTGCCATATCGATTAACCCATTCACACGTGCGTGTCGTTCTGTATTTATTATACGCCTTCACGTCTATAAAACAGTTATTAGAAGAACACTCAGCAATTCATTTGACAACAATCAACAGAAACAACACATTTTATTGCCAACCAAATTTGCGAGGGGAACCCGTGTTACTATTTCGTCCCCTGAGTTCCAATGTGTTCTTTGTGCCTACAGGCACATAGAACACATTGGAACTCAGGGGGCGATTTCCAATTATCGCTAGCGATTCAAATTGTAATTGCATTGCACGATTTGTAGAAAATTCCAGTGAAATTTCGCATCTATTTAAAAATAGTCCGTCAACGATTTCCGTTCCGCACATATGTGCAGAACGGATTTTCATTTTCCGCATGGTTTTGTATTGCTGTAGATGGGGATTTCATAGAACAGGTGTGTAATAAAAAGTTTTTCTGTGTGCTAAGAACATATAGTAAGCAACATTTCAGGTTCCATAACTTGGGAAACATCTGCAATAGTTCATAAGACACCACTCACCACAAAAAGCCCCGTATCTCCATCGGGTTCAACCTATCTTCCCTTTGATCATTCTTAGGGGTTCTAGAGGATAGTTGCTAAGCCCACATTATTTATTTATTGGTGTTTAAAGTCACATACTTGTGCCCAATGGCTAATCATGACCGTGCCAGTTTTATGGGTGGAGGAAGCCGGAGTATCCGGAGAGAACCACCGAGCAACGATGAGCAGCTGCCAGCTCCCCAACATCGTAACTCAGGACAGGCATGGTTAGATTGGTTGAAGACATGCGCACCATCGACGTGCAGTACGCCTTAATACACGGCGTCAGCGTGTCCCCATGTGGACAATCGGGGTTAAGTGTGTTGCCCATCGACACAACGCGCGAATCCGAATCGACCTCTCAGACAGTCACCCATCCAAGGACTAACCGGTCTCGACGTTGCTAAACTTCGGTGATCTGACGAGAACCGGTAACCACGACGCCACCGCGCCACCTGCTAAGCCCACAGAGTCAGAAAGAAAAACGTAAATTAGGGTAACGAATGAAAATTTTATCTACTCTATGTTGTGTCCGTATTGTCACATTTTCTCCCTTTATTGACTCGTTCAGTGGTCGAATCAATAAGGGAGAACTGTGACAATGGGAGCAAGACGAATTCGCCTTATGGCAGGATAGACTAAGTGGTGAGAGTCTGTAGGGGCCACTAGACCAGGGACGTGGCTTGAGGTTTCCGATGATGGGGGTGTAGGGTAGTGAATTTCCAACTAGAGGGAGGGACCGGGTGGGGGAACCCCCACCCGATCCCTCCCCCTAGTTGAAAATTCACTACTGAGAAAACTTTTGTAAATGAAGCATAAAACTGATTCTGGTAACTGAAATGCCAATACATTTATGATAGAATTATCAGGTTATTATTTTTTGATATTATTCTGGGAATTGAATATGTGCGAAACAAATGCTCAAGCTCAATTATGATGTGATTTTCTTGAAGTGCATTTCGAGGATTTTTTTTTTATTACGATAAGTAAACGTTTAACGTACTATAAAAATCTAATACAGATTGAGATCATGCATACTTATGAAGCTCAATATTGCGTACACTGCAGTTGTAAATAGTAACAGTTGAAACCTTTGCCGATTTGAAATCGAGCTGGAACTTTGAGAAGTAAAGCTCTAAAATCCAGATAGATAGAATTACGAACTACTCCTGACTTGCCCTCCGAATTTCCAACTATATGGAATTTTGGCCAGGATTGGGTGAGGGGGACCACCCCCCCCCCCCCGGTCGCCACTCCCCTGCACTAGACCAGTTCCCTCCAAGCAAGTGAGTTTGATGAGTATATGCATAAGCACACTAAAACCGTTCGTCTACTTTTTGATGTGTCTTTCGGTTCGGTTTTTCCGGTTTGCCGCAAAAACCGGAAGCGAACCGGCAAACCGAGAAAAACCGCCCAGCTCTTGATGAGATGTACTGTGTGTTGTAAGTATGCTAATTTTCAAGTGTTATTACTTTACAAGACTTGCCGCACAACAACTACTTATTAGTTTACCCTTATTTCCCCGGAAGTAGTATTACAGTGGTAAGCGTAATAGTTGGTCGCGGTAGCGCAGTGGTTAGAGCAATGGACTTCAAATCGAAATATCGCAAATTCGACCCCGACCCGAGTGACCTACGCTGCGTGTGTCCTTGGGGGAGCACGATAGCACAATGTTCTAAGACGTACAGAACGTCGATGATACACTCGTCTTCAATCTCCGCTAACACTGTTTGTGCGGGGTAAGTAACCTGGATAGTCTGACAGTTACTTGCCGCCGCTCGGTGGTTTTCTACACGCTACTCAGTCTACCCCCACCAGCGATGTTGTATGACATGATATGACCTGGCTGGTGAAAGTGTTATTAAACCTCAATAAACAAAATAAATTAATAAATGAATAAATAAATAAAATAAATAAATAAATAAATAAATAAATAAATAAATAAATAAATAAATAAATAAATGGTCACACTACGGAAAGAACCGTGATAGATAAAAGTGATACATGTATGTCAGCTTTTCTTTGTGCAGACATCAAACCAGGTGATGTTAGCTTTCCCTTTTGGATGGAGAGCTATTTGCAAAAATTACCAGTTTATCCAAAAAAATCCAGTGAACCCTCACCAAGCATCAGATAGATTCAATCATTGGTAATTATCTGTCGTTACGCACGTGGCTGAATTATAGTTTTCATTTTTTGTCGCTAGATTGATAAAAACGCATTGTACACAGTCAAAGATGTATGCACACCTTACTCCCTACAAGTTTGTATAATTTCATTGGTTTTAACCCTTTTGCCTAACATGAAAGGCAGATGACACTTGCTGACAAAATTTTTGATAACTCCTTTTTTAATTTTTTTTTTTTTTTTGCGTCAAAAACATAGCTTATGACCCCGCATTGAAACGATCTCAATGAGTTGTCATAAGCTATGTTTTTGAGACATAAAATGCATACAATAATGAAAATTGAAAGGTGATTTTTATGAACAGCGCTGGTCGGTTTTTTCTGTTACGTTGGGTAAAAGGTTAAACGTCCAAATTCTATGTACGACAGATAAGAGTGATCTCCGCTTTATTTATTGATGTTTGAAAAAGACAATAACGCTTCACGTTAAACAAGTACGAATTCTCTCGTTTGTTATTGATAGCAGTTGTTAGCCCAGGGAATAGAAAAAAACAGTCCGTAAGATAAGATACATTCTTTACACTGTGTCACTAATAATATTTTCATGACGAAGCCTGTCCTAGAGATGTCGCTTAATATGTTAAGGGTTATTTATTTATTTATTGGTGTTTAAGGTCATATACTTATGCACAGTAGCTAATCATGACTGTGACAGTTGCACGGGTACTAGCAGAGAACCACCGAGCAACGGCGAGCAGCTGCCAGTTCCCCAACATCGTAACTCCGCACTGCAGCACAGGCAGGGTTAGATTTGTTGAAGACATGCGTACCATCGACGTGCAGATACGCCTTAGTACCCGGCGTCATCGTGCCCGCATGTGGACAATCGGGGTTAAGTGCTTTGCCCAAGGACACCACGCAGGGGTCCGAATTGATCGCTCAGACGGTAGGAGTATGTCATGTACCCGGACAGGGATAGGTTGGGGGATCTCATCGGGGGATCTCGTGTGACGCCATAGTCACGTGACCCAGTGGCGCCATGTTGTGTTGTCATGGTAACCCGCGTGAGCGGCCATGTTGTGACGTCATCTCCATAGTGATACGTGGTGTTAGTGCGCATGCGCAGCGCGTGTTGTTAGGGTGATACGTAGTTCCGTCGTCCATTTTGTATCCTGGAGGCCGCCATCTTGGTTTCTATGGTAGCACGTGATTGCTATGTTACCAATGGCCTCTAGCAAGACAGGGGTATGTTCGGGGGTGTGTTCCTTTGTAGAAGAGTAAATCTGATTACCACAAACAACCCGACAATCCCTCCAAATCACTAAAATCCACCCAAAATCACCGAATTGACCTTATTTGATACGGATTTCCCATGTTATTGGTTTTATTGACTTAGCACGTAGTGCCATAGTACTAAGGGGGTATAAGGGGTGCGTTCGATTGAACAGGAGTAATGTTCTGGCTTTGAATTCGCCCAGATTCCCTTTTTGGATCCCAGGACGTGTTATTTCCCTATTAAGAGTAGCACGTAATACCGAAGGGGTGTGTTCGTTTGAAGTGGAGTTATGTTCCCATTTTTTTTTGGATTCCATGACGTGTTATTTCCCTATTAAGAGTAGCACGTAGTGCTATAGGACAAATTTACCCAGAATTCTCTGCTTTTATCAATATATACAATACTTTTCGTCTATCTGGCCCGGTTTCTTTGTTCTAGAGTATACTCCAATAGCGTAGAAGAGCCTATTAACTGGAACAGCTTTGCTTATTATTACTATATTTAGCTATTCTAGTCTATTCTTGTTAGTTCTGACCCTATTCCAAGTACTCTTGTTGTTTCATTTATCTAGATCATTTATATAAATTATAACTAACCAATCAGATTGCTTGATTTCCCATAACCTGTATGCAGAGTTATCTTCCTTCTGTATAACAAAAGCCAATATCATTCCCAAAGCCAATATCATTCCCAAAGCCAATAAGCTATCGAGCAGTTACTGATAAGTCATTGCTCGAATGACTCGAAGCTCATCGAGCAAATGAGCCTTAGAGCAATTGCTCGATCGAGTGACTCGGCATATTGCTCGAATGACTCGAAGTCCGTCGAGCAAATGAGCTATCGAGTAATTGCTCGGTCGAGTGACTCCTCGAACGACTCTTCGACTCATTTCAATATTTGAGGATACCTATGGCCCGGCATTGTATTATTTGAGGATACCTATCGAGGATACCTTTTATAGGATACTTATCTGAGGATACTATTACTTATATCACAAGGCATAAAAATCCCAAATATCCCTTATGAGCTAAAGGGCAAGAGAGTAATTGCTCCATGAGCAATTGCTCGATCGACTCGAAGCTCATCGAGCAAATGAGCCTAAGAGCAATTGCTCGATCGAGTGACTCGGTATATTACTCGAACGACTCGAAGCTCATCGAGCAAATGAGCTATCGAGTAATTGCTCGTTCGAGTGACTCCTCGAACGACTCTTAGACTCATTTCATCAGCCCATGCATCTGGGAACGACCTTGACCTCCTTACGGAGATGGCAAACAATGAATTATCAAAAGTCAACCACTGGTGTTCTGCAAACAAGTTATCTTTAAATGCTGACAAAACTAAAGTCATACTTCTTCATCCCCAAAATGACAACTACAATTACGATAACGTTCAAACCCACATTACCTTGAATAACTCAGACTTAATAATAGCAGGTAACAATCGTGACCACAAATTCATAAAATTTCTAGGAATCAAAATGGACGAGAACCTTAAATTTCATCACCATGTATCTACACTCTGTACAAAAATATCCAGAGCAATTTATATCTTGAATAGAGCTAAGAATTTTCTACCGTCCGAGACACTTCGTCTACTCTATTTCACTTTAATTCAAAGCCACTTAATTTATGGTATTCAAATATGGGGCAACGCAACAACTACAAAACAAATTTTAAACTTACAAAAGAAAGCTGTACGTATCATAGCGAACAAAAAGTTCAACTCACATACTGACCCGCTGTTCAAACGTTTAAAAATTCTTAAATTTAACGATCTGTACAAATTACATTCACTTTTATTTATGCACGACTGGTCGTAGAACAATCTCCCCGTCAGTTTCAATGATACGTTTCAAGTGTACTGGAATCCCTCGGGCATGACTACGAGGCAATGTGGAAGCCTAAACACCCATAAACCTCGCACTCAGTTCTCAGCCGCACTTCCATATTTTTCGTTTCCTAAACTGTGGAATGACCTTGATACAACGATAAAAACCCTTACCCGAACATCCTTTAAAAAAATATTAACTGAACTTATATCGCCAATATCAGCTGTTCAAACCCAAGATGTCCCGACTGCCTCGGCTAGTTACGACTCTCGGTGTTATCTTATTCTCCTCTTTTCTCCCAGCAAGCAGATAACCAGCTGATACTGTCACCTATGGTCATTTACTTCACTCCTTTAGCGTGCGATTATTATAATGGTTTACCAACGACGCTTATTTACTTCATTGATTCAGAAATACGGTTAAAATACGGTTAAAACACGGTTAATCCACAATCCACAGATCTAAATAACCAGAGTCAGAACATCTGGAAGTTTGATCCACAATGAACTAATATTCAATACATATCAATACAATATTAACAAAAAACAATGTACTACCTGCTGTCAAGATTTACCTTACTTGAGTCCATCATTTGCCATTTGCCATTTTGCTGTTTAGTCTTTATTTTTATTGTCTAGGGGATGACAGGAAGACAGTCATAAGGCTATGTCATTCCCCACAGTATACATTTGTACATCTACCTTTGTTTTTTGTAACCTTGTTTCATTCCTTTGTATATGTATGCTGTGAAATAAAATATTGAATTGAATTGAATTGAACTGAATTGAAAAAAGGGGTGCCGAAGGCCATATGTTTTCCAAAAAGGGGTGCCGAAATTGGGGTGCCTTCTGGAGAATCCCTTTTTTGTCAAATAAGCTATCGAGTAATTGCTTGATCGAGTGACTCGACATGCTGCTCGAACGACTCGAATCCCATCGAGCAAATGAGCTAACGAGCAATTGCTCGTTCGAGTGACTCCTCGAACGACTTTTAGACTCATTTCAGAAAAAGGGATTCCATAGCCATAGCCGTTTTCGAAAAAGGGATTCTTAAAAAGGGATTCTGTAAAATGGGATTCCTATTCGAGTCCGTAAAATTTGTATTCCGTGTTTTGACATCGGCACTCGAGGGTATTCCACTTCCCTATTGGAAGAATTCAGTTTACTGGGTTGTAGTTCATTAAGTTTAAAAATTTATTCAGTTCAAAGGGTGTTAACATTAGGATATAGTTAAAAAAATCATTCAGTTCAAGGGTGTTAATGCCTTCATTAAAGTTATGGTTCAGAAATAAAGTTCATTCAAACTGTTCAAGGGTTTTAATTACATAAAGTTCATTAAAACAGTTCAAAGGGTGTTAATACCTTCATTAGGGTTATAGTTCAGAACTTTGTTCAATTTGTTATGGTCAATTCACTTTGATAACTTCATTGGATCTTTGTTCACTTTGTTCTGTTCCCATCCATCTTGATTGTATTGGATCTTTGTTCACTACGACTTCATTCAAACAGGTGTCTTGTATCTGTTCATAATTCAGATCTGTTCAGTCTGTCCAACTAGTTCGATCAATCCGACTAGTTTGACATTCTTTCACTTTGTAATGTTTACTTCGTTGTTTTGTAGTGACTGGTCATATATGTTCAGACATTGTTGAATTGGTTGTTATCAATCCCTTTCCATACCCTCGAGTGTCGATGTCAAAACACGGAATCCAAATTTTACGGACTCGAATAGGAATCCCATTTTACACAATCCCTTTTTAAGAATCCCTTTTTCGAAAACGGCTATGGCTATGGAATCCCTTTTTCTGAAATGAGTCTAAGAGTCGTTCGAGGAGTCACTCGAACGAACAATTGCTCGTTAGCTCATTTGCTCGATGGGATTCGAGTCGTTCGAGCAGCATGTCGAGTCACTCGATCGAGCAATTACTCGATAGCTTATTTGACAAAAAAGGGATTCTCCAGAAGGCACCCCAATTTCGGCACCCCTTTTTGGAAAACATATGGCCTTCGGCACCCCTTTTTTCTGAAATGAGTCTAAGAGTCGTTCGAGGAGTCACTCGAACGAGCAATTACTCGATAGCCCATTTGCTCGATGAGCTTCGAGTCGTTCGAGCAATATACCGAGTCACTCGATCGAGCAATTGCTCTTAGGCTCATTTGCTCGATGAGCTTTGAGTCGATCGAGCAATTGCTCATGGAGCAATTACTCTCTTGCTCTTTAGCTTATAAGGGATATTTGGGATAGGTATGCCTTGTGATATAAGTAATAGTATCCTCAGATAAGTATCCTATAAAAGGTATCCTCGATAGGTATCCTCAAATAATACAATGCCGGGCCATAGGTATCCTCAAATACTGAAATGAGTCGAAGAGTCGTTCGAGGAGTCACTCGACCGAGCAATTACTCGATAGCTCATTTGCTCGACGGACTTCGAGTCATTCGAGCAATATGCCGAGTCACTCGATCGAGCAATTGCTCTAAGGCTCATTTGCTCGATGAGCTTCGAGTCATTCGAGCAATGACTTATCAGTAACTGCTCGATAGCTTATTGGTTTTGGGAATGATATTGGCTTTGGGAATTATATTGGCTTTTTTATACAGAAGGGAGATAACTCTGCATACAGGTTATGGGAAATCAAGCAATCTGATTGGTTAGTTATAATTTATATAAATGATCTAGATAAATGAAACAACAAGAGTACTTGGAATAGGGTCAGAACTAACAAGAATAGACTAGAATAGCTAAATATAGTAATAATAAGCAAAGCTGTTCCAGTTAATAGGCTCTTCTACGCTATTGGAGTATACTCTAGAACAAAGAAACCGGGCCAGATAGACGAAAAGTATTGCATATATTGATAAAAGCAGAGAATTCTGGGTAAATTGGTCCTATAGCACTACGTGCTACTCTTAATAGGGAAATAACACGTCATGGGATCCAAAAAAATGGGAACATTACTCCACTTCAAACGAACACACCCCCTCGGTATTACGTGCTACTCTTAATAGGGAAATAACACGTCATGGGATCCAAAAAGGGAATCTGGGCGAATTCAAACGCACCCCTTATACCCCCTTAGTAGTAAGGCACTACGTGCTAAGTCAATAAAACCAATAACAAGGGAAATCCGTATCAAATAAAGTCAATTTCGGTGATTTTGGGTGGATTTTGGTGATTTGGAGGGATTGTCGGGTTGTTTGTGGTAATCAGATTTACTCTTCTACAAAGGAACATACCCGCGAACATACCCCTGTCTTGTTAGAAGCCATTGGTAACATAGCAATCACGTGCCACCATAGAAACCAAGATGGCGGCCTCCAGTATACAAAATGGACGACGGAACCACGTATCACCCTAACAACACGCGCTGCGCATGCGCACTAACACCACGTATCACTATGGAGATGACGTCACAACATGACCGCTCACACGAGTTACCATGACAACACAACATGGCGCCACTGGGTCACGTGACTATGACGTCACATGAGATCCCCCGATGAGATCCCCCAACCTATCCCTGTCCGGGTACATGACATACTACTGACGGTCACCCATCCAAATTAACACCAACATTTCTAGCTAATAGCGCTGCAGTATTGTCGAGTTAACCAACCCGAAGGAAGTTGAACACGTATTGGCGGATGCGATAGCATTTGCTGCAAAGGTGGATGCTTTCTTTAGGAGTCATGCGCAATATACTTATTATCGCCTGTTTCCACAGTTCATTTTATTTGAGATGGAGATAATCTACTTGTTATGGATACGAATGTGTTCTGAGGATACGTTTCATTCCACAGGAGTACTCGCCTCCGGCGTGTAGACTATTCTTCCCCGAGGACCACTATTTTGGCATGGTCAACTCCAAAACGTGCTATATTTAATATTATAACTTATAGATTTATGCAAAACTACTATCACTCTCGGCCTGCACTCGGATAACAGTATCTGTCCTATTATCGACCTTCACTGTTATTGCCTCCGTGCAGACCTATGATCTTCTACCACTACTAGTTGCTTATCCTACTGCTACCTACCCCTAATCGATAGAGGATATCTACACTGTTTTAGTGAATATCGAGAATTATCTCATGAATGTGGATCTGGGAGTTTTATTTTTCACGAGCGCTTGCGCGAGTGAAAAATAACACTTCCAGGTCCACACGAATGAGATAATCCCCGATATTCACTAAAATAGTGTAGATTTTCTTTTTATTAAAGATGTGTGACATTTTACTGCGCAATATTCAGTCCAATTTCACTGCAAACACGTACGTTTCAAAACAATAGCAAAGATCTGTTGATCGTTCTTTCAAGGAGCCGAAGCGTAACATTATTTAGGAAGCCACTGAAAAAATCATCATGTGGACCTGAAAATATTATTTTTCACTCGCGCAAGCGCTCGTGAAAAATAAAACTTTCAGGTCCACACTCATGAGATAACTCCCGATGCTGACTAGAATAGAGTAGATTTTCTTTCTTATTATATGCTACGAGACATTTTATTGCACAATATTCAGCCCAATTCGCCCCCAAATGCGTACGTTTCAAAACAATAACAAAGATCAGCTGATCGTTCCTTCAAGGTGACGTCATGCGCCGAAGCGTAACGTCATTTAGGATGCTACTGAGGGATAATTCTCGATATCCATCGACTCGATGGATATCGAGAAATATTTTTAAGATAATTTGCGATAATTCACAGGCTACCATATAATAAATATACGATAATACCATAGTGTGTTTTGATATGTTTGATATCTCAACGAGTTGAAAGTGAGTTTTTTTCGCGAGGCTTGCCGAGCGAAAAAAACTCACTTTCAACGAGCTAAGATATCAAACATATCAAAACACACTATGGTATTGTTGTATTTATCTTATACCCATCATTTTTGTTCTTTTCTGCATTTTTATAAGGGTTTTGGGGATGATTTCGTGTCAAAATGTCGACTCATCTGGAGTGGAGTCGACTGCTTTCTCTTGTTGGGCATGAATACATGTGATGTGCCCGGAAAAGCTGTTGGTGCGTAACAAGGCTACAAATTCAAGTGAATGATAGAGTATAGTTCCCCTTAGAAAGTGGCCCTGTAACTGGGAAAACAATTACAGAAAATATACTTACGCCTCAATTCTTATGATTTATGACAAAAATATGTTCGATAATCAATTTCACCAGATTTGACACGATTTATAAACAATTTTGCGAATGTCATCATTATATTATAATATAGAAAAAGACTATAGTCCGTTCTCCAATCTATATGACATAGGGGTATGTGTTATAGATAATCTATAACACATGGGCTATATCTTCAACAGGTATACGATAAACTTGATTATTCCCCCACTATCGAACCCTAAGATGACAATTTCAACTACTATTCTTGTCACGTCCAGTCAATTCAAAGACGGGGGTGCTATATGGGCGCCCGGGAATATTATCCCTTTTGTGCAACAAGACGCCATCTATAAGTTTAAGGCATTGCAAGTGGCGCCTTGTTGCTATTATAAGACACGATACAGGACTGGTTATCTAAGGTATTCATATATTGTGTCCACACTGTGTCACCCTTTGTAATATCACACGAGCACATTCGAGAAAAACGTTCCAAAGACAGGGACAATAAACCATGACGTGCCATAAAACGTGGACGACGATTTTCTCTTAAAGAGTAGAAAACTCGTTGGAGAAGTCATAGAAAGGGGTGCCGAAATTGGATTCTGCAGGGGGAAGGGGATGTTACATAAGGGGTACCACATGTGGGAAGCTTTACAGAATGATGTTGTCGGAGCCCTTATAGGATGACAAAAACCCTTATTTACAAGCACATTGATGTTATTCCCTGCTTTTCATGCAGGTATTAAAGTCGTGTGAAAACTCTGGGACATAAAGCCCATCTATACACGCAAATATTACACGTGTGATATTACTCAATCACACATTAAGTAAATTACTTTTCAGTTAGGCTTAAAATCTTAAGCGGTAGAGTGCTAAGTTATTTTTGGTCATAAAAATTTGTTCCTGCGTCTTTGCCTTGTTACAATTTATGGGAGAGTGCCAAGAGGCACTCTCCCATAAATTGTAACAAGTCAAACCCATATAGACTAAGTAATTTCACTTCTAAGATAATGTGAAGCACGTCCACAGAATATGACAGCTTCAGGCTGGGGTACCTGCTCTTCATATTAAAGCCCTGATAGTGGCTTCTAGCACTCTACCAGTTAAAGGTCAAACTTCATTGCCCACTGATACATGGCTATTTTTTGATATGTAGGATCATCAAGTTTTTTCACTGCCGAAATAGATTTGGGATTGGGGGTACAAAATAGTTTCTCAACTGGAAATACGACAAGGCTGCGTTGTTTATCCAATCATATGTTCGGAAGAAAAATCGTTCCGACTTGATCAAGCTATCTTTCGATGCCTGTAAATGTTTTATGTGGCTATATTATAAGTCAAAAATCAGTGATGAATGAAATTTACGAGTTTCTGGATATGCACCAGACTGTCATGGGGCAGATTAGAAGGCATTTAGAAGGTCTTTATCGCATCATAAAAAAGTAATTTAAACGATAACATAAAAGAACTTTATAATTTAGCACGATGGAGTAGACGTGTTGTATAACAGTATGATATACTGCGAAGACCATTGTCACCTACTAGTGTACACCATCATTAGATTTCATACTTTGATATGCAGTGTCCTTTTACAAATTAATTTTACAAATGATATTCATAAAACAGGAGAAAGTATACATGAAGTGCGGCGAGGGTAATTTATTGCAAAAATCTTTCATGGAGTATCTTGCCTGTTGATAACCCTCAAATGTAGTGAAAATAGATTCAGGTTGTAGGGACCGGGGCATCGGGTGCATGTGCTCCTCTTCCCAACGTTTTCCAAAAATAGTTGAGAAATAGCGCGAAAGAGGGGGACAGCGAGACAGAGAGTGAGTGTGTGTGTGTTTCTGTGTGTGTATGGGGGGGGGGGGGGGGTGGTGGTGGTGGTGTTTAGGTGAACATTTTCATTATAAGCGGTTATTGCAGTACTAGTTGAAAGTAGCAGGAAGGTTGGGCGTGTGCAGTCTATTTCCTCTTAACCCTTTACCTAACATGAAAAGCAGTCTACACTTGCAAACAAAATTCTTGAATAACTATTTTTTTCATTTTTGCCTCGACGAGCTCGTTCCAAAGAGGGGTCATAACCTATGTTTTTGAGACAAAAATGAAAAAATAATGAAAATTAATTGGCGATTTTTGTGAATAGTGCTGGTCGGTTTTGGCAGTTACGTTGGGTAAAGGGTTAAGATGCGACCAAAGGTTTCCTCATTTGATTTGTCTCCACTACTGACTTCCAAATAGCAACCTAATGTCGCGCAAAAAAAGATTCCTGCCACTGTCATAATTAACAAAAATGTGCATTTTTCTTCTTGTAGAGGGTTGTGTGAATCCCACGCGGTGCGTTGTGAATTGCACCCTACCATGTGACTACGGCATATTTCTCAGTGTGTGGGTGACATTGTATGATCGCCCCCCCCCCCCCCTCCTCATGTTAGAATTGCTTCCCACACACCTGAATGATTTAAAAGCTCAAACAAAGTTTATCAAATGAACTATCTTTGCAGGACCGTGACTCTCTTCATATATGGGGTAAGAAGGGGTTGGAGCATGTTTGCCGGGCTCGACATGAATTTGCCCAACAGTTATTACGAAGATGTGCCTACGCTTTACAGCGCTCTATTCAGACAAGGAGGCTCTAATCACCACAATTAACCGCGGCAATTGGCAGTTGTAGGGAACTGCCATGTCTTTTACCACGACACTGTCGATTGCCGTGACTAATTTCTAGGGTTGATCTGACTCACATTTCACGAAACTAGCAACAACCTGTGACAGCTCCTTCTAATGGAAGATATTTGAACATTCTAACTATTCTAGCAAAAGTACCCAGCTCGACTACTACCCGACCAGACCAAGACTTTGGGTGGAAGTGATACCCCACCTCAGACTTTTGGCTAAACTGTTGTTGCTTCTTCTTGTGTTTTTTTGGACAGAATTCGAGTGATTATTTGGATGGTGTGTGTGTGTGGGTTTGTGTGTCTGGGTGCAGTATGCGCTTGTGTATACACTCAATGGCAATATGCATAAAATATTGTTGTTTTTTTTTTGTTTTTTTTTTTTTGTTTTGTTTTTTTACTTGTTCTCCTAACGTTTATTTTATTAATAATTTATAATATATCGGAACTAATTCTCTCTCACAACACATGAAACAACAAACTGTCGGTATCGATCGCCTAATAAACTCATCTGCCTACGCATAAATTCAGAAATTATCTGTGATGTATATGGGACTTTATCTTGTCCATATTAAAGACCCTTTCTCTTGCTTGCAAAGTGACCAATCCACGGCGGCTGCACTGTACTTATTAACGCTTCACACAACGCACACGATATCAAAATTTGTTATTTTAATTATTTCGTTGTTTAACCGTTTACCTAACTTAACGGCCAAAACCGGCCAGCGCTATTCTCAAACATTGCCTATTTATTTTCATTATTTTTTCATTTTTTTTTGTCTCAAAAACCCATGTTATGACCCCTCATTGGAACGAGCTCGATGAGCTCGTTCCAATGAGGGGTCACAACCTATGTTTTGAAACCTTGTTTCGTAAGCAAGATTATGTTACTGTATTATCTACTGTACACTTGACCATAATAGTGTAATCGTACAATAAAGATTGATTGAATTTGATATCCACCCAGCAGATGTGTTCAAGAGACTAACTTTTTCAGCACTCGATGCGTTCGTCTCCGATTTTGTGGACTGAATATTTTCGTTGTAAGATCCATGAGGATGCACTTGCTTTAAATGACTGTTGCATTTCATGTTTCATCAGATGTGGACTGACCGATGTGTACACTGTAAAACATTACCGTAATTCTACGGTTAACAACTGTCAGATGACTGTCAAATACAACGGTCTCGATGCCGGTAATTAATTTTAACGGCGTTGCCGTAGAAGAACCCGCAAAGTCGATCCAATGAACGCATTTCTCCTGTCACGCTGTCCAATTACGTCATACGGCAGTAAAAATGGCGCATAGTGGGATCGGCCTTGCCATATGCCACTCTGGAAGTTGCCATTTCCAAGAAGGACGCCCGATGTTTTTGAAGACGAACAACAGCGTATTATATATTATCTCAATTTGTAAGTTTGTGTCCAAGTGAATCATGTCCATTGCAGTCTTGGACATGAAAATCAAACAACGTCAATTTCTTATGCGTATAACTGTTTCGGTAATCATGCAGAATAGCAGACTGTTTGAACTGCGTCACCGATATTCGATGTATCTTATGGCTTGTGTCCAGGGATCTCCGCTAAGGCCGGCAAATTCATATGCTTTTATTGGTTCAAGGTAAAATGCGGTTAATGATGGCTGGGATTAAATTACGGTCAAAATGACCGGTGGCAGTGTTTCAGTCATATGGCTGGAACACCGCCACCGGTCATTTTGACCGTAATTATTTTGATGGTAATTTTTAGGGGAAAATACGGCAAATGATGGTTAAAATTTTTTACGGTCCTATGTCCGGCAGCTAGTTTCCAGGCATATGACCGTACAAATAACGGCAAACCATGAAAAAAAATTACGGGAATGTACGGCAAATGGCAGTGAAATTTTTTTAACGGTTAGCCGTAACACTTACGGCCATATGCCTGGAAACTAGCTGCGGTTCATATGACCATAAAAAAATACGGTATTTTTTTACAGTGTAGGCATCACCCGAGTGATAACTGACTGTGTTTATATTGTTACGGGAGGTGCGCAGTTAATCGTTTTCGACACGTGTTGTCTGTTCTCAAATGTTATCCAACATCGTCATTGCGAAACGGCACATTCCTTCCAGAAAAAAAACTCACAAAAAGGAATAGTAAAAGTAATAGAACCTTTCCATTTATTCACAAGAACTTCCGATTTTATTTTGCTTTATCGGCTTCACAATATCCGTGAGCATTTTTGGCTGTCTACAAGAGAGCACAGTCGTGAGTAGATAGGGATCGAAAATCTTCAAATTTTCAATGCGAGACACACAATTCATTTAGGTCTGTTATTCCAGTGAAAACGATATTCCTGTTAATACAATAGATTACACGTCAACCTGGCTGTGTGAATAGCATATCAATAATCTGATGTTAAGCTGCCATATGCCATACTGCTGTGAAGGATTGAAAGAGGATTTTCCCACAGTTTGTCAAATATTATACAATTTATTCCGAAGAAGGAATATGCGATCATTTTTATTACGTAGGATATGGGAGGTCGTGAACTTGGAAAAGTTCCGTATATTTCCTTCACCGCTTTCTCTTTTTGTAACAGGGTTTTAAATTTCCTCAAATAGTGAACGATGTGCCCAAATAATGTAATTGTTCCCAAATTGTGCGATTGTTTGTAAGTTCTGCAGTGTTTTGACCATATAGTTTGGTCGGGTATCCCCCAATGCACACAATCTGTCTCGACAGTCTCAAACACAGTTCACCGATGAAAGCAATCTGTCTCGACAGTCTCGTACACAGTTCACCAATGAAAGCAATGTCTCTCGACAGTCTCATACACAGTTCACCAATGAAAGCAATCTGTCTCGACAGCCTCGTACACAGTTCACCAATGAAAAGCAATCTGTCTCGACAGTCTCGTACACAGTTCACCAATGAAAACAATCTGTCTCGACAGTCTCGTACACAGTTCACCGATAAAAGCAATCTGTCTCGACAGTCTCGTACACAGTTCACCAATGAAAGCAATCTGTCTCGACGGTCTCGTACACAGTTCACCAGTGAAAGCAATCTGTTTCGACAGTCTCGTACACAGTTCACCAATGAAAGCAATCTGTCTCGACAGTCTCGTACACAGTTCACCAATGAAAGCAATCTGTCTCGACAGTCTCGTACACAGTTCACCAACGAAAGCAATCAGTCTCGACAGTTTCGTACACAGTTCACCAATGAAAGCAATGTGTCTCGACAGTCTCGTACACAGTTCATCAATGAAAGCAATCTGTCTCGACAGTCTCGTACACAGTTCACCAATGAAAAGCAATCTGTCTCGACAGTCTCGTACACAGATCACCAATGAAAACAATCTGTCTCGTACACAGTTCGCCGATAAAAGCAATCTGCCTCGACAGTCTCGTACACAGTTCACCAATGAAAGCAATCTGTCTCGACAGTCTCGTACACAGTTCACCAATGAAAGCAGTCTGTCTCAACAGTCTCGTACACAGTTCACCAATGAAAACAATCTGTTTCGACAGTCTCGTACACAGTTCACCAATGAAAGCAATCTGTCTCGACAGTTTCGTAGACAGTTCACCAATGAAAGCAATCTGTCTCGACAGTCTCGTACACAGTTCACCAATGAAAGCAGTCTGTCTCAACAGTCTCGTACACAGTTCACCAATGAAAACAATCTGTTTCGACAGTCTCGTACACAGTTCACCAATGAAAGCAATCTGTCTCGACAGTTTCGTAGACAGTTCTCCAATGAAAGCAATCTGTCTCAACAGTCTCGTACACAGTTCACCAATGAACGCAATCTGTCTCGACAGTCTCATACACAGTTCACCAATGAAAGCAATCTGTCTCGAAAGTCTCGTACACAGTTCACCAATGAAAGCAATCTGTCTCGACAGTCTCGTACACAGTTCACCAATGAAAGCAATCTGTCTCGAAAGTCTCGTACACAGTTCAGATTGCTTTTCATTGGTGAATGTGAACGAGCATGTACTCAGAGCTTGAGATCTATTGTATTCATGTTATTACTTGTGGCGTTTCCTATTAAACGGCGTGGATGATTTACGAGTAGATAGGATTTGGGTTTCACATCAGAAAACTCAGAAACTCTTGTAAAGATAGCGCACGGAGGAGAAGTGAACCAATAATAATAACTCTAGGCTGTAAACTATGATTCTACGAGGGATTACTTGAAAAGTATATGAAACAGATGCAGGCGTTTTTCACTCCCTTTAAGGCACAATACGATGGATCCGTTTTTTGCCGTTGTGCTCAAATAAGACTAATCTAATGGCTTGTTTTGTAATAATATACCGTTTGGTTCTATACAATATGAGGCCCGTGGAATAGTTGTAAAAACGAACTTTCATCCAAGAAACGTGTTCTCAGACATTTTAAATACGTGTCTTGTGGAATACCACGGTGTTCAAGTTGTAAAGTATTTTTTCCTGTACCACAAGTCTTTATATTTATGTAACAGAACTCGGAAATCCGTAAGTATTAGACTTTTTCCGGTGATGTGGTGAACGGGTCTGGAGTTCTTACCCCTCCCGCACTCAGGGGCCTTATTTTGAATATTTAGAAATTTGATGGTCAAATAATTGTACAATAGGAAACTCCGTCAAGTAGGCCCTACTTCAAATGCAGTTCTGGACCACTCACTTTCCGAATTGTATTTCTAACTGAACAGTAGAATTCTGGTCGAAATGTTCCAACCGACACACGGCTTTTAATGAAATTTCCAACTCCGACCAATAACAAGTTAAAACCGCAGTGAAGCCATTGAACTAATATAGGCTTGTGTTGTAACAGCATTCTACTAAAATAAAGTTAATCCATATCCCAGAAGTTAAAAAAAATATTCGTGCTAGCTGTTAATGTCATTTGTAATACTAAGACCAGGTTAGGGGATGTCTCTGGCAGTTCAGACCACCGGAGTCATGTGATGTTCGGCCCGTCCTATATTATTTATTTTCCCTAATCTCCTTTTCTTCAGAAGATACGAGTTGTGGATGGATCGGACTTCTAGTGTGGACATCTTTGACCTTGTATGCAATCCTCTGTTTGTAAATCCAGCCCATGTTGAGTCTAAAGCACACTAATATAAGATACTAATATACGAAATTTTTATGTCTATTTTGAAAAAGTATCCCTCACCTTGCAACATGCACTACACTTGGAAAAGCAACCTCGATTTTTGCTTCATCAGATTGCCTGGAAGTGATGTCTTTTCTTATTTTACACCCTGTTCCGTAAACTTCCCACTTAGAAATTCTCTTCTCTTGAATCCCTCCCACGTCTCTCACTCAAGACTCTCTAGCCACATCACTGGTCTTCCTACAAGAAGCGAACGGTTACCAATGTGCGCATCGTTCTTGCCAACATTCATTTTTGAAGAGTTCACGGCGACTCACCCGGGAGGCTTGAGGACGTCACAAAATTGCTTCTGGAAACACTAAATCCAATATGGTATACTGAAGTGAGATATAGCATCACAAGAATAGAGCAGAGTTTTCCGTGTAAGGAAATAATTCATTAAAAAAATTGAAATTGAAAAAATTACATAAAGTGGACAACCTTTTAGGTGATGGACCGAAACATTACCTTTGGTAAAAACCCTTTATCCGGCGTTTTACATTAAAATCCGGCCAGCTATTCATAACAATCGTACTTCGAAGTTATGTTAATATCTTTTCATTCTTGCTTTCATAACATAGTTCTGGTTTTAGGCAAAAAAAAGAAAAAATTTATTTATGCGAGAAACTATTTTGCAAGTGTTGATTGCTACATAAAAAGTTCGTCCCCTGAGTTCCAATGTGTTCTATGTGCCTGCTGGCACATAGAACACATTGGAACTCATGGGACGAGTTGTTTGAGGTAAAGGGTTCAACAGTTGTAGTGATGCGGTTTCGAGCTTTTTCACGATTTCGATTTTACCCAAAACATCTCGAAAAATGTTTAATACATCAGGACTTCCAAAAAATGATGAAAGTACAAATCTAAAAATTTTGAAATTTCAAAAAAATAACGTCAAGTATCAACGGAATTTAATGGTAGGTTTAATTTTTATTTATTTTCTAATCGTTGATGTGTCGTATGATTTCTGAATTGAAGGAGTCAGGCGAGTCTCTGGAAGAAAAACAATAGAAATTTTCTTGTGCTAGAAACATATTGACGTCTGTAAATTGTGTGAAGATGAAAAATGAATATTAAGGCATTAACTTTGCCCACAATCCTGCTGAATACATTTCCTTTTCATCGGGTCTTCCGAATTCAGCGGAAGTGGTGCATTACATTACCCCATCCTGTACAGCTGAAAATCACATTTTCCTTCTAATTCTGCCAGGATGTAATAGAGATAAGTGGATGATGGATGTCATGAGGGAAAGAATCAATATCATTGTTGGTAAAATTGAGAAAGCACCAAAGGGGGAAATTTTAAAACGGTTTGTGCCAGAAGGCTGGGAGATTAGGAGGGATAGAATTACCGGACGGGTGGTGTGGTTGTTGCAGGCCTGCCCGTTAAAAGGCCGCGGCAAATCAGTGGAAAGTCAAAGAATTATTTTTATTATTATTATTATTATTATTATTATTATTATTGTTGTTGTTGTTGTTGTTGTTGTTGTTGTTGTTGTTATTTTGCAATTCACTATTTGTATAAACTCTAAGATTTTATTCCACGCGTGCGCCACACGATGCAAGTCCACGAGGACAGTATTTTACTGTTTTACCCAGGGCCGTCGAAAAAAATGACCGATCGAAGGTGTGAATGGGGAGTGGCGTGTTGTATACCTGATGTGTCCCGACTGTGAATGGCCCAAGTCCCGCTTGATAAAATATTCCAACCCCATCATCAAGGTATGCCTTCGTCAAATTGGGAGTGCTGAGAGCCCCAATTACCCGAATCTGGTACCAAAGTCGTCTATTTGTTTAAATGCCTTCATGTGTATGTGACCTAAGTCAAAGTATTAACCCATTACCTAACATGAAAAACAGACGACACTTGCAAACAAAATTCTTGAATAACTATTTGTTTTCATTTGTTGTCTCAAAAACATAGGTTATGACCCCCTCATTGGAATGAGCTCGACCAGCTCGTTTCAAAGAGGAGTCAAAACCTATGTTTTTGAGACAAAAAATAAAAAAAATAATGAGAATTAATTGACGACTTTTGTGAATAGCGCTGGCCGGTTTTGGCCGTTACGTTGGGTAAAGGGTTAACCCTTTGAACTCGTAAGACCGATTTTCCGGACCAAGGCCTGATTTCGTCCCATTTTTATCTTATTATAAGAGGTCTATACCCGGGGCATTAGTGATTAAATAATAACTACCGAGTCTATAGCCAGACGGCCGCAGACGGCAGTTATTGTGTTATCCTCCCTGTATATTGATATTGGACAGACCCATCTCACTGTAAGTGTACACAAAGGCAATACCATTCCAGGAAACAAGGGTTCAAAGGCTTAACTCTAGTCATGTAAGAAAGTACATGATTACTAACAAGTGCGAATCGATATTTAAAACTCCAGTCCAGATCCAATCCAAATGTCCCGACTTGGAAGAATTATTGGAGGCTAGGGGTGTAACAGTTATTATTGCACATCCATTAAACCCTTGTATTTAACGGAATCGCCTCTATGACATAAATGTTTCTGTATTTAACTGGTGATGTACAAGCCGGAACTCCCCCCCCCCCCCCCCGCACCGTTACGACTAGTTCCTTTCCCGCCGAGTCATTAGTTTCGCTTCGAATAGTTTCCAAAATTGGTTATACGATTATCGACAGTCTGTGTTTCTTCCAGCTGTTTTGCAAATCCGTCCAAATTTGTACTTATATTTTTACTATCAGTAATAGCCACCAGATGGTAGGCGTGAATGGACACCAGCGGAAGAGAAACAGCGATACGAATTTAACAAACACGGACAATAGAAAAGATAACGAATGTAATTTTGACTCGTTCCCTACTGGTTGTTTTGATTTTTTATCGATCCATTTGATCAGTAGCGCTTCAAACAAAAATAACTGACTCTTCACTTTTGGGTTTAAACATGAACTAAAATTTGTTTATTTAATTGAATTTTAATGCATGGGGATGTGTAATAAACACAGAACGCGATGTGTGTGTGATTCGGTGGGGGGGGGGGGGGGGGGTTACATACTGCGGTAACTCGTTAGAATGGCGAAATATGCCTACGCCTTTCCAACTCGTCATGTAAAACACCCATCGATTCAAACACACATGGCGTTCTGTCTATTTCTATAATCTCTTACTCACCCACCACGCTGCGTCCCTGATTGTGCGGAAAATAGATGGATTTAATAAATACTTTAATGAGAAAGTGAAGGGTTAATGTTGTTTACAGCTGGAGTGGTTCCTATTCTGACAAGTCGATTTACCTAATCACTATTTCCGTTAGTATGATGAATATCTAATGTTATGATTGAAATCTTTACTGATAACTCGTAGCAATATAAATTTATTTGACAACGGGACATTTATATAGTTTACAGTATTACCCACAGGCGTCGGTCGCATTTTATTAAATCACAAATAACTTTTACTGCATGCTTAAAATGAATAGAAAGTGGCAAATAACTGAAGTGTTTTCTGTTTTTAAAAAGGATTGAAACAACTGTATTTCAAGATTAACCGTCGTTCTGACGTTCCCACATTATCGGACTGTTTTGGTACCTGTGTGAAATTAAAAATATAAGGAGACTTTATGTCGCTACAGGGGTTGTGTGTGTGTGAGTGTTTGTTGGAGGGGATGGAGGATGAGCTTTTGGGAGTACAGAAGCATCCTAGGGATTCCTATAGTGTGTTGACCTGTTTCTTGCTGGGTCTAGGGCATCTACAGACAGCACTCTGCTGGATTCCCAAGAGTTGTTTTTCAAAATATAGCCAAGAATGGAGATCGCTTTTTTTGTCTGGCAGTGAGACAAAAGCGTACAATGATCTCATATCCAACATTCTTTGCTGCAGTATTTGAATGACCTCAACATGAGCTTAAACAGCTAGTATACCTATGCTGACTTTTACCAAACCGCCCAGACTCCCAAGCATATCGTCCTATGGGTGTATTAACCCTTTACCTAACGTAACGGCAAAAACCGGTCAGCGCTATTCTCAAAAATCGCCGATTAATTTTCATTATTTTTTTCATTTTTTGTCTCAAAAACATAGATTATGACCCATCGTTGGAACGAGCTCGTCGAGCTCGTTCCAACGAGGGGTCAAAACCTATGTTTTTGAGACAAAAAATGAAAAAAATTAGTTATTCAAGAATTTTTTTTTGCAAGTGTCGTCTGCTTTTCAGTTTAGGTAAAGGGTTAAAGTACAAAAGGCATTACAGATGGCACCTTGCAGTAAAAATATATAGAATGTTTTATTCACATGAAGTGTTTTTTTTTGGTTAGCTTGTGTACCTTCAAGGCACCGAATATATTTTTTAGAACACAGAAGTATCATTATAACTTCAAAATATGTAAGGATTCATGGAATTTTTATATGAAAACCAAAGGGGTGTCTTCATGACTGCTGATATATTATAAGAAGAGTACGGTCACTTTCGATTTCGCACTTAATAAATATCGGTTAGTGAAGGAAAAACTGAATGTGATTCTTCCAGAACAGGAGCTGAGAGAAATCTTTTCTTAGTTTTCCACTTCTTCAGTTGTGATTTCTTTTATCGATAAATATTTACATGAAACTGTTTCTCTGCTATTTTCCGGAGGTTCTTGTCAAAACTAAATATCTAAGGACAGTCAGGGAATTCCACATATTCAAATTTTTCATTTCCATGGTCTTCAGATAAATGGGGATCACAGCTGCGTAGCCAGGCTAAATGGACCATGAGTGTGTGTGTGTGGGGGGGGGGGGGGGTGTGGGGGGTGGGGGGGGGGGGGGGGGTTCTGCTGCCATTGTCAACAGAAAAATCTCTCCTTTTTTAAATTCCCCTCCCCCCCCCCCCCCCTTCATTTTAACTCTCACTTGGATCTAGGGTATTCCTCAGCCCAAAATGCCTTTTTTGTTCAATCAATTCGAGCACCCTGGGCACGTTTCTAATGTTTATGTACCCGAAAAGTAAAGGCGTAACTATAACAATTGTTCATGTACTTTTGCCCTGATATTTCTCGGAACAAAATGTTCCAAGAAATATCAGGGCTAGAGTACACGAGCAATTGTCTGGTATTTTGGTTAAGGGTAATATACAAGGTTGATATTTTTCAGGAAAAATAGTGGAGTGGGGAGGGGGGTCGTTGAAGATCATCTCATAATATACATATATAAATACATTTCCAATAATTTTCGAGATATGAAGCAAACTTTTACAGACTGGGGAAATATTTATTGTGCAAGGGGAAACATGGCATGAGGTTTGTCCCTAACGTCACACATTCACGAGTCAAAGCGAAATTTGCGGGGATTTTATTCGTCCCATATTTACATACTATTCTATTACTTACCACCGATAATCTTGACTACCCACATCTGGACACAGTGGTGCTGTATACTTATGTTTACTGCACATCGATGATGCACTAGCCTTCAACTACTACTAACTTTGCTTGTGCTGGGTTAGTATTTTGGAGAGTCTAATGGTTGCTCGCCGTCGTTCGGTGGTTCTCTGTGTTGGCTTAGTATATTGGAGAGTCTAATGGGTAGCCGCCATCGTTCGGTGGTTCTCTGTGTTGGGTTCGTATGTTGGAAAGTATAATGGTTGCTCGCCGCCGTTCGGTGGTTCTCTATGCTGGGTTAGTATGTTGGAGAGTCTGTTAGTTGCTCGCCGTCGTTCGGAGGTTCCCTGTGTTGGGTTAGTATGTTGGGGAGTCTATTAGTTGCTGGCCGTCGTTTGGTGGTTCTCTGTGTTGGGTTAGTATGTTGGAGAGTCTATTAGTTGCTCGTCGTCGTTCGGTGGTTCTCTGTGTTTGGGTTAGTATGTTGGAGAGTCTATTAGTTGCTCGCCATCGATCGGTAATTCTCTCTTTTGGGTTAGTATGCTGGAGAGTCTATTAGTTGCTCGCCGTCGATCGGTGGTTCTCTCTGGATACTCTGATCTGCTCTACCTGTAAAATTGTGTGACACGATTTGACCCTGGTTCTTGAGAACGCCGTTGAATCGCTATTAAACAATTAAGCAAACACCCCACTGATAACATGAATAAAATATCGCAGTTACTGAGTTATGAATCTTTAGCTCCTTCTAAGCAAGTGCAACGCTTGATAGTACCGTTAGAATAATGCGTAGCTGAGCTCACAAACCTCGTAATTGTTTTTGTACGTGTTCCACGAAACAGTGCTATGCTGCTCCGTGTGTAAGACCTTGCCTCATTCGTACACACCTTTCGGAATTAAAAAGTGTCGCGAATACTAATTCAGATTTAACAGTTACAAAGAAGTACACGCAGAGTGTATAACTTGATATTATTTTATGCATATTCGCATTATCAAGAAGAACGTTGCCACTCGAGCGATGCGATAACGATATAGGCGCGATCCGTTCCGTTTGCAATTCGTGTGTGATGCATGTATCTGATTCCACCAAGTTGCTAATAAACACGGTGCACAATCACACTGGAATTTATCGAAGTATTAGTGACATGTTAAAAAGGAATTCAGGACTAGTCAGTCGAAATGTTGACATTTTATCTTGAAATTTCCAAATAAAATCCAAAACTGCGCGATAAAGAGTAAAAAATTCGAATTTTTTATATCGAATTTTCAAAATAAAGATTCAAAATTTCGAGATTAAAAATCGAAATTTCGAGATAAAAAGTCAAAATTTTGCCTTTTGTCTCAGAATTTCACCAATACTCTTCCGCAGATGTCGTCTTCTTTAACCCTTTGAACAAAGAGGCCGTTTATCCGGCCGGGTCACAATCTACGTCACAATGTCAGTAAGTGGGCTGCAAGGTAAATGTGTGAGTGATCCAATCAATACTTTCAATGTGCAGCCTTAGGGTTGCACGTTGAAAATATTAATTGGTCTAACCCCAAATAATAAATATGGATCCTTCCAATTGCAGCCATTGAACTGACATGGAAGATACCACCGGGATTGAAAGGGTTAAGGAATGGATAATTGCTTTTGCATAATTTTCTTCCTCGGTTATCAGAATGTTGCATCATGACATGAACTTTCAACTTACACGCATATTAACCCTCTGCGCACCGGTGGTAACATTCCGAAATTTCCAGCGACAAATTTATCACGTAATGCAAGAAAGAATTAACCAATCAATCCTGCTTGAGAAGAGAGTCAATGAGCTCTGTGAAACATGATTGAATTTGTTAAATTCTATGTTGCAATATGGGAAAAATAACCTGGTTGTAAGTTTGATATTTTTACACCACTGTACAGAGTGTTATTCTATATTGAATCAAATGGAGTACCACTTGACCAGGAGACTTCTGTTTGTTTTTATAAAATTTGAGTGATAACACAATTCGATTCAACTTCTGTTACTGTTGTTCGTTTCATTTTGAGCGTCGATTCGGAAAACTACGGAATAAACAGAGATGCTGCAGGGATATTCATCCTTCAAAGCAGGGCTTAAAATCCATGCGACTCTCAGAACCGATTCACGCAATAATTCTCGCAAGGAAAATGAGATAATCAACTTTGATTCTCGCAAAATGTTCATTGATTCTTGTCATTGTTCTGAAGGTGTCATTGAAGGCCTAGAAAATTCTCCTAATTTTCTGCTCCCTCTCAATAAAGTAATACTTGGACTTAGCAGTAGTGTCTAGTGAAGTCTTGGTTGCTATACAGGAAGCCAAGGAGTCACTATATAGAAAACAGTGCCAAGGTACTGTAAACTCCATTAACAAGACCACCAAAAACCTGTTTGATGGGACACGTGTTCTTTAATTCTCACAAGGAACACGATGAGAATCAACTTTGATTTTCGCAAAATGTTCGTTTGTTTCTTGTCATGGATCTGAAAGTGTCCCCGAAGGCTTAGACAATTCTCCTAATTTTCTGCTCCCTCTTAACCCTTTGAACCCTCGATTCCTGGAATGATATCGTCTTTGTATACACTTACGGTGAGATGGGCCAGTCCAATATCAATATACAGGGAGGATAAAATAATAACTGCAGTCTGCAGCCGCCCGGCTGCAAACTGCAGTTATTATTTTATCATCAAGACCCCGTGTATAGACCTCTTATAATAAGACAAAAACTGGGACGAAATTATGTCTAGGACCGATATGTCGGTCTTGCACTTCTAAGGGTTAATAAAGTAATACTTAGATTTAGCAGTAGTTTCTAGTGAAGTCTTGGCTGCTCATACAGGCAGCCAAGGAGTCACTAAAAAACACTGCTATGGTACTGTAATTTCCATCAACAAGACCACCAAACGCCTGTATGTTGGGACACGTGTTCTACATATACACGTAAGATAAGACACTCACCAAAATCGGAAATAGGCCCACAAGGGTGAAACTCTAGTAAATATATAGCCACGAGGTTTGAGTTATGCTGGTTACATTCACAAGGGTATAATAGTACTCTCGAATTTAAGAACAAAAATCGATTCTCGCAGTAGGATTTCGCGAGAATCCAGACCGATTCTCGTGAATCGGGAAGAATTTTAAGGCCTACAAAGGGTTGTACCAACATCACCAGGGTATTATAAGAGTTGTTAATAGCTGCAACTATAACTATCATCCGTGTAATCAAATTGAGAAATACACACAGGACAAATTTACACCATTCCGAATAAAACGTATTTTGACACTTTTGTACCCAAACCATCCCACCACCCCCTTGTACAGAATCTTCCCGTAGCAAGCCCCAACTTATCACACTTGCTCATATTTTGAACGATTGGGCGTGAATATAACTTTTGACTGAACGCCACGCTGCGTTTATGAATTTTCTGCGGTTAGTTTTTCTGAAAAAAACATTGGTATACTGGCAAACTTTTGGCCCAAACAAAAGAGAGTTTTTAATTATGAGCAGTTCGCATGGCCTGGATTTCTTAGGGTATCTGTAGTATGCAGACAAACAGTCTTCAATAGTTAGGTTTATTGTACTTTTACTGCTGACACTACTTTCATATGTATGTTACCAACATTGCAAGATGACAAGTGTTTGTACGCCACCCAATGATTTAGAGGTATAAGACTTTTTTATGCAGTCTGAAGACCCCCCACTTAACAAAACTTAACCACGGACACACTTATGTAGAAACATAAACATTTCAACCTTCAAATGTTTCCCGTAATGGAACTGAGAATGTAGCCACGTCAATCTTGTTTGATAGTTGTCAATGGAATCTGTCAAACAAGACTGAATTGGTTAAATTGTATGTTGCATTGTGGAAGAAATTTCGATATTTTGACATCAGCAGACCAAATGATTTTATATTTGGTCTGCTGCTTCATAATGCTGAGTTGTATCGTGTATCTAATTTTCAGATCTGCCGTGCAGCCACTTCCTGTTTGCCGATACTTTGAAATTTGACTGTACTCTCTGAGTGTTTCTCGAAATATTTATCCATAATTTTCAAATTATTTATTTGAACAAAAACTGGAAAAAACAAAGTAAGACAAACTAATACCATCAAGTGGATGACAATTTTCAACTTATTATGTCAACAGTTTTCCAAATGTTCTACAGGTGCAGGGTCTTATTATGGACATAAACGTCTAGAATGATTTTGTTACGAACAGTTACAGATACAGGTTGGCCCCTTTCCCAATGCATTTTCGTCAACCTTTTTCCCAATCACCGGGCACTGGTTCTCAATTCCCTGACTTAAAATGAACATTAACTCTTCCGGTCCTGGTGAATCCTCTGAAAATTTGACAACAACACAACGTGTAGGTCTGGTGACCTGGAGATGACTTCTGGATCCCACTCACAAAGTTGTCACGAAAGTCCATGTATGTTTCTATTTGACACTCTTAATTATTCTCTCTCAAGTGCCAATGACATTTTTTAGGGAATCGACCCACAAGATCAATTCGTGTTCGATTAGTACCTGTTAGACCAATGTCTACCCGAACAATGCCCGTGATATAAATAATGATCTCTAAAATACGGCAAGACATCAATGTGCCTATACTTTAACCCTTTACTTAACCTGAAAAGCAGACGACACTTGCAAAAATAATTCTTGAATAACTACTTTTTTCATTTTTTGTCTCAAAAACATAGGTTATGACCCCTCGTTTGAACGAGCTCGACGAGCTTGTTCCAACGAGGGGTCATAGCCTATGTTTTTGAGACAAAAAAATGAAAAAAAATAATGAAAATTAATTGGCGATTTTTGAGAATAGCACTGGCCGGTTTTAGCCGTTACGTTGTGTAAAGGGTTAACTGATTAAAGTTTAATCATATGAAATACTAATAAATGAATAAATTTGTACAATGCAGGCACTTGTTTTCAGGAAGAGCCATTAAACTCTTTATTCTCTTGGTGGTAACCACACTCCATGGGGTTTTAGTTGTAATCCACCTCATATGCCGTATCTAACCATTTGTACACCAATGTCAAAATTACCTGTGTTTCTCATATACAGTGCTAACAGGGAGGTCACCTTTAACACTTTTTACCCGAGGGGCCGTTATTCCGGCCCAGGACCATGTTACGTCATAATTTCATTAAGCAGGATGGCTGCTACGTGAATGTGTGGGGTAGACCAATCAATATTTTCAACGTGCAGCCCCAATTCGTCTACCCCAAATAATGAGAATGGACTCTTCCAATTGCTGCCTTTGAACTGACATGGAAGACACTACCAGGGTTCAAAAGGTTAAAGGTTGTTACTTGATTAGTTTCATATCGGCTTAGATATCTGCCCGAAGTAACTTCATATCAGGCTTGAGACCGAAGATCAAAGGCTGGTGTGAAGTTGCCGAGGGCTGCTACAAAATAAACACCTCTTCATTGAATAAAAAATAAAATATCTTGTAAGGCCACATAAAATAGATCTTCTGTTTCTCAGGCCATTATTTGTAAAATTGCATGCAGGCGAGTGTTTTTTTATTTTATTACCTGCGTCGCCAGCGGCAGAGCAGGTCTAGTAACCGCTCGACTCCGTCCGTCCGTCAGTCGGTCCGTCCGTCCGTCAGTCCGTCCGAAACACTTCTTCCGTCAAAGTTTTCTTGGCTTCTATGAAAGGGAATGATTTTATATTTGGTCTGCTGCTTCATAATGCTGAGTTGTATCGTATATCTAATTTTCAGATCTGTCGTGCAGCCACTTCCTGTTTGCCGATACTTTGAAATTTGACTGTACTCACTGAACATTGAATTTTTTCGTCACACTTTTCTCGGCTTTTATGCGACGGATTCATTCAATATTTCACGTGGAGCTTGATAATGTTGAGTTGTATCGTGTATGCAATTTTCAGATCTGCTGTGCAGCCACTTCCTCTTTGCCGATACTTTAATCAATTGCATGCAGCGACGCAGGTCCAGACCCGGTATTGGTCTTGTTTTTTATCTCTGTAATTATTTCTTTGCCATCAAACGTTCATGTTCTTGGTTTATGTTTTAGACCTCATAATCTACGGAATAGCATGGGTGTTGATGTATTTGGTCCCTTGAGAGCAAGAAGGCTTTGCAATGCTAAAGCATTGCAAAGCCTTCTTGCACACAAGGGACAAATTTATCAATTATCTTTTAACTTGGGGAAAATATGAGACATAAACCATTTAATTTTTTAAGTTTACATTGGTTATAAAAAGAGAGCATGCGGCAGCCAAACGGTCCGTGCGTGACGGCCCGAGAAACAGATTTTTAATTTTTTTTAGGCCTAATATTTGGAAGTTATTATTTGTTTAGTTTCATATTGGCCTGGATATCAACCCGAGGCAACATCGTATCAACCTGAGACCGAAGGTTACCAAGTAATAACCCTTTTATTTATTAACCCTTTACCTAACATGGAACTAACCAAGTAATAACCTCTTTATTTATTAAACCAAAACAAATAATTACAAAATGTTTTCAGATTTGTTACAGTTTTGTGATAATGTTTTTATTTCTCATTATTTTCGTAAAGTCCTACGTTCGCTCTTCTCCGAGTTCAGGTATCCGAACGTCCTACTGCCAAGATATGCGCCATATCAGACGAGTTTGAAGTCATATCAGCCAAGCTCGACAACAGACAATTCTGGGAAAGAAAGTCATGTCTAATAAATAAATAATATTTCTTTGTTCAGTAGTTACTAGTCAGTATGTCTGCAGTAACTAATCATGGTACATGTTGTTTCATCTGCAATACGTGAGAATTGTTTTATCAATCGCAAAAATAAAAACAAAGCTGTTTTAAGTTTTTTTCTAAATGATGCTCTTCATAAAAGGTGAGACTAAATCTCCAGATGTAAACTTATTCGCTAAATGTGAAACTTTTTTCCCAGGTGTAACTCCACTCCCTGTGTGTTTTAATGATAATTCACTCCTTGCACACTCTTTTTGTATTATACAGGAATTGGGTTCTATGTATTACACCATTATTGTCGTGTGTATTCAACGTTACCATATACAGTACAGATATTGAGAAATATGCTCTATATATTGTGCGTGGAATCCGGCATACGTGTAAGAACGCCATGTAAGAACGCATCTGATTGGTCGTTTCGCATCTCACTGACATTATGACGTGAATGAAATGCTTCGACACTAAACGGTGTCTAGCAAGAATATAAACAGACCACCGAATGTGACGTTTTTCTTTACAAATATCAGCCTTATTCACTTAACTCAAGTTGAATAGTGGTATACATACAGTCCACAACTCTGGTAGTACGGGGGACAGGAATCAACGGCTCTTGTTGATGATTTTCCTGTAGTTCACGCGCGACTTCGGCGCTCGTGAGATACATGAAAAACTCCCACTCGGATTGTTGATTTCCAGTCCCCCGAACTCCACTCCCGTTGTGTTCTGTCTTGTTCCCCAATCAGGTTATAAGCACAGAATATAAGAATCAAATATCTCAAAATACGATCTCACCACTTGTTTATACTTTAGATTCACTGATCGGCAATTTATTACATCATATCGCACACATCATGGTGGTAAATCTCATGAAGAATGTGACGGGCCCTAACAGCCATATATTAACTTTTACAAAGTACGGATTCACATTCAGTAATGCTGAACATTTGAAGATGTTGGTGCACTGCATCACCAATTTTCAGTTTTACCACCATATAAATCGTCTCATTAGATACTCAGACGCGACAAACTCGTTGTTGTGTATCACTATATTTTATTTTATCTCATGAATCTCTCCGATAACAATAACACAGTTGAAGTTTTGGTGCTCATATTTAAAAAAATTATATCAAATAAAAATACTTCATGCTTCATGAAGAAATAATAGCAGCATATATTTATTATTCTGCGTACTTGAAACCCCTGTTATCCTTCAACTACCCATGCTATTTCTTAACCCTAAACCAACAATAAGTTGAACCTGCGATAACTTTTTCATCAACATGGAAAATGTTTGTATGATGAGCTTTTCCTAATTTTGGATCGCGATCTATGACTTAGAAGCAAAGAACTCTATTTAAGTCGCAGTTTTATAAATATATCGCCAGGTGGGTGGCCCCGATTCGTTTAGCAAATGGTTGAGGTCAGTTTGGTTTGGATGAGGTACACGATTTCTAACGAACTGTGTCCACACTCTTCTCATTCAAAAGACAGGGATCAGTCTTTTGGGGGGCGAATAATTATTTTCGCTTTAGGGTGCAAATGGGGCAGTCCTTTTTCACCCTTTGAATCATGACGGTATCTTCCAAATCAGTTCAACAACAGCAATTGAAAGAATTCATAGTCATTAATTGGTGTAAACCATTCAACATTTTCAACGCGCTACCTTCAGACTGCACGTTGAAAATATTGATTGGTTACCCCACACATTCATAATCATCCTACTTTGTGAAATTATGATGTATCATGTGCCTGGACTGGAAAAAAACGTTGTTTACAGTACGTCGTGAGTGTATTATCAATAAATCGCCCGCAGAGTGGAGATTCCACCCGAGGAATAATTGCAAATTTGTGGCAAAGTATAAGCAGCACCAGCAAAGTTTCAGCCAATGGACCTCCGGGTTAAACATTGGCTGAAACATTGCTTGTGTTTTTTGTCCATATGTTCAAAATTTGAAAGTTATAGCTTGGGTGATAACTCCACTCTGCGGGTGATTTAGTTACAATCCACTCTCCACGTACTGTAGGGTTCAAAGGGTTAATATATGAGTACTGATTTTTCAGACAAGCGTGTACAAAACGAAAATGGGCTACAAAGTCGCAATAGCATTCTCCTTTGCAATAATAATAGTTTTCGGGAGATTTGAGCCCTTTATTTGGAAGCCACAGTCTTTTGCATACTGGGGTGCTATCACGAAAAAAACAAATAGTTATGGGGGCTTAAAAGTATTGCCTAGGTCGGGGAGTACTGACAGACTTGACTGCACAGTTTTCTTATTAACCCTTTACCCAACGTAACGGGAAAATCCGACCAGCGCTATTCTCAAAAATCGCCAGTTAATTTTCATTATTTTTTCATTTTATGTCTCAAAAACATAGGTTATGACCCCTCGTTGGAACGAGCTCGTTCCAATGAGGGGTTATAACCTGTGTTTTTGAGATAAAAAATTTTAAAAAAAAATTAGTTATTCAAGAATTTTTTTGCAAGTGTCGTCTGCTTTTCATGTTATGTAAAGGGTTAACCCTAAAAAACATTAGATGAAATGTGTTTTTATTAATTTTATGTCATTTAGGACAATATAAGCAAAAACTTTGTTAACTGGTAGAAAGTCGAACTACTCTCATGCTGTTTGGTTGGTATTTCTGAGTGGGACTAAATACTGTTGTCACGTTTGTCGGTTTTAGTTCTGTAGCAAAACATACCACCCGTGGTCACCGTTACGTAACGACATATTTGAACGGTACGCCGTGGACTGATCACATTCCACGGGGTGGGCAATATTTCCACGGACGCAATAAAATTTGATTGCAAACTCTAATTATAGGAATAATCATCAAAAAATTAATTGATGAAGGACCGTGTACAACCCGGTGCTTCATTAATTAAAATTTTGTTGATGATGATTTTTTATTACCTGGTAAACGCGTCTGTGGACATCACTGACCACGCGTGGATTACGACCAGTCCACGGCGGTTGTACTGTACCTGAGTGGTAAATGAGTACATTTGTATGTTGGACCCTGCGAACCTCAAATTTCGAGTAAAATCGAATCTCGAATCGAATCTCGAATCAAATCTCGAATCAAATCTCGAATCGAATCTCACCGCTTTTCAAGTTGTGGATACTGCACCTTCGTACAACAGTAAATATTGTCAGTCTCCACTCAAGTATTGTGTGCAACAGCGACTCGTGCAAATCAAGCAAAAAAGGGGAATATTCCAGAATGGAATCAATGTAATTTCGGAAGCGGAACCTACTTGAAGTCTTCTTCTGTCGTCAAGAGTTGACAGAAGAGTTCAAGAGGAGACACTTTGTGGGATTTTGAGAACATCTAGACGATTCGAAAATATTCGAATCAGCGCGATTAAAATCTAATCGAATCATGGGGACTATTTCGAATCGAATCGAATTTCAGACCTTCACAGGGCCCTATTTGTGTGTACAGGTATGTCGACGAGTAGGAGCGGTGATCCTTAGCAACTGTCGAACAATCATCTTGTCAACGAGTTCATGACCTTTTTGTATTAAGTCTAGACATGGCTGTATTCTTCGAATTCCCCACTACTTGTGGAAGCAGTCCGGCAATTTCATGTCGAACGGATATTCTTGAACTGGGAATTTGGAGATGACTTTTATTACACACCTGTTCTATAACATCCCCATCTACTGCAACTCTAATCCATTCGGAAAATGAAAATCTGTTCCGCACACACGTGCGGAACGGAAATCGTTGACGGACTATTTTTAAATAGAAGCGGAATTTCACTGGATTTTTTTATAAATCGTGCAACGCAATTATAATTTGACCCCCCATCCCCCCTAGCGGTAGCTGAAAATCGTCCAATGAGTTCCAATGTGTTCTATGTGCCAGTAGGCAGCCAGTAGGCCAGTAGGCTGCCAGTAGGCGCAACGAACACATTGGAACTCAGGAGACGAAATAGTAACACGGGTTCCCCTGGCAAATTTGGTCGACGATGAAATGGGTTCTTTTTGTTGATATTTGTCAAATTAATTGCTGAGTGTCCTTCGAAATGACGTAAAGGCGTGTAATAAACACAGAACGACATACACGTGTGAATGGGTTAATCAATATGGCACTTGTGCCATCGCGGAAGGATAAAACGCGAGGCCTGTGGCCTCTCGTTTTATCCTTCCGCGCTGGCACTCGTGCCATATCGATTAATCCATTTACACGCGTGTGTCGTTCTGTGTATTTATTCTTTATTCTTATTCTGCTGTAGAGCTAAGTGAGATGAGTTTCATATACAAACCATGTATAGGATAATTTTCACAGAGAAAACTTCTCACAGAGAAAACACCTGCATTATAAAAAAATTACGTCAAAAATACTGTAAGAATGCTGGCAATCCAGTTCCTCGTACTTCTACCGTAAAATATTGAGGTGAAAATATCGTACTTAAATGAGTTTGGCAATGCCGATTTGTTTTGCTCGATCTTCGGCAAAACCAGAGGAATTTATATATTCGTTTCACTTCACAAAACGAGCAGGCTTTTGATGTGTCATACACAGTAGACCAATTAATATCTTTGACCTGCATCCGTATGTCTGCAGGCTAACTTTATAAATTACTCCACCTTTAAACTGAGTCTTCTAAAACAAGGCAACAAAAGCAGGAATTGTAAAGCGTTGAATGCGTTCGTTCTGAAAAAAGACTCTACTGAACTGAATATTTGCACTCCCCAAATAGTTTTCATATGTTGTAACTTTGAGCAGTGACAGTTCGAGGATTGCAATAGAAAATGGCGCGCGAGGATTGCAATAGAAACTTAGAAGAGTAGCCTTATCCAGGGAAGGGTTTTCGAGGATTGCAATAAAAACTGGCGAGCTGGAATTAGGACCAATAGCTCTTTTGACGAGCTTTACAAAAAGATGCGTCAGCTTTTGGGGAGTACCTATATGGATGTTGGGGGGGGGGGGGGGGGGGTCTCCATGTGAGATCAAAATCCCAGGAGTTGAGGGAGAGAATCGGATGCCAAATGTGTGATTTTAGGTAACGGACACCCTGGAACATTTCATTTTACAATGCCCTAAATATTTGCCAAGTGGTACAAGACCAAGCATGTCAATCGAGAAAGCGCCGATGGGAAGAATTGTGAAGCACTTTTGAACTGAATACCTCAAGAGGAAGAGTGGGAGGGGAATCGCCCGGGTGTGGGGGGGGGGGTGAGTTTTCGTAGGCCTCCTCGTAAACCAAATCTTGTCAAGTATAACATAAGAAACCAAACTTGATGAGCATTGTTTTTTGTTGGCAGCGATGTGGGCATGGATGCTGATGGTGGCCTTAAACTTCAATATAGCCATGCATATATGCTGAAAATGTCAATGACTCCTTGACTCCTGGGGGAAGCACTGGCACTCAACTTATCAATCACACTCTTATTTATTTACTGTGGTTTAACGACACTTTCGACATCAAGGGTCACCTCGTGTCGGACAGTTTTCCGATTGGAGGAAACCGGAGTACCAGGTGAGAACCACCGAGGGTTCATTCCCACTTGACCAATTCCCTTTAGGCCAATTCCCACAAGGCCAATTCCCAAAAGACCAACTCATGCGTTCTACTTTTAAAATAATTCTATATCAATAATTTGATATATTTATAAATATTTATAAATGTATTTAATGTTATTGATATTCAAGTCTGAAAAAAGCAATCTGTCATTTGCAGAATGAGGTCCCCAGAGGGTGAATTTGCTGTTGCTATCCCATACAGTGGGTCAGTTTATCCTCTGGGTACCTCTTTCTGTTTATGTTTGAGCCCTTAATTCAGATTGAGGTTCACAGAGGGTAAATTTAGTGATGCTACCCTGCTGTGCACCAAATTCAACCTCTGGGGACCTCATTTTTCAGATGATCGTCTGCTTATTTTCTGGCTTGTTGATATTTTATAAACTGAAATGTTATAAACGTATATTTTTTGTATGTTATGCGTATAAATATTTTTTTTTATCAAATAAAGTGCTTATCAGTAAATAAATGTTTTCTTAATTATCCTTAATCAATCCTTAATCAATAACAGTATGTAGTTGGTCTGAGGGGAATTGGTCTTTTGGGAACTGGCCTAAAGGGAATTGGTCTAAAGGGAATTGGTCTAGTGGGAAGACACCCCACCGGTAGGCGACTAGTAACTGTCAGACTCCCGAACGCACTAACTCCTCACAAGCAGGGTTAGCATTGGTTGAAGACAATTGCACCATCGACGTGCAGTACGCCTTAGTACACTGCGGGCCCTCTGGGAAATCGGGATTAAGTGCCTTGACCAGGGCCACGACGTGTTTACCCCTGACGGTGATCGAACCGTGGACCATTTTGGCTTGAAGTCCAGTGCCTTAATCACTGAGCCACCCGCCCCCGTCATGGTGCTGAAGGGAATCATTACCAGCTTAACTGTTGAAAGGAACCTCCATGGCAGTCATGTGCGATGAATTCATGTAAATTTAAAATCGATAGGGGCCAGTACTAAAATTGTTTGAAAAAATGTTTAGATAGGAAGCTGGAAATGTGAGAGCGCTGATAGGTTGATCAGTGCCAGTCTTCAGCAAACCCGTTTGTTTTACTGATATACCAGGAGAACTCGATGGTCATTGGAGAGTTCAAATGCTTTCAGTCCTCTGAAGTGGACAATATTAAACAGTTATTTAATGCTCTTCATATGCTTAAACGACACTGAACATGAATGAAATCAAAATACAGATTCCATCAGTTCCTGTATTCCCGGCTCTCCTAACTTCAGTTGGTTTCTTGATACATTTTTGGTAGAAAAACAATTGTGGAATTCCATTGGCTGAGCCGAGTCTGGAGCTGAACAGATTCATACCATGTCCAAAAAGCAAATGAAAACAGGTGTGAGCCATCCAGAGTTGCGTCCCTTCGTCTATCTGGTTGAGTACAGCAAACAATGCCGAACGCTAATGTGCCGTAGCGTTTGGTGCTGGAAGAACTGTAGAAACGGCTAAAATCTCATATTAAGACACGAGATGTTTCATTGTCAATATAGACATGTTAACCCTTTACCCAACGAATCGGCCGCATCCGCCCGCGTAATATGCAAATTCAGCAGTTGAAAAAATATTATTTTTCAAAAAAATTCAACAAAACCATATCATGTGACCCCTCGCTGGAAAGAGCTCGTCGAGCTCGTTCCAACGAGGGGTCACATGATATGGTTTTGTTGAAATTTTTTTGAAAAATTTAAAAAAATGATATTTAAAATAGTAAATTTTGATATCGTCTGCGTTGGGTAAAGGGTTAAAGGATATCGTACCGGCGGGTTATGAAATTAATCTTTTCTGCAGTCTTGTATAAGTGGGCTCGTCCAAGCACAGGTACAATTTACACAAATCGAAATAATATCTTGTTTTCCCGATAAAACAACAATAACTTCATGCATTTGCAAATCTCATTGTGCTACCTACACGTTATAAAAAGTTGATTTTCATTATATGGGAGCGCCGTGTCTTCTAAAGGACATTGGAAAGTCTCGTAGGGCGCTCGTGGCTAAAAATAACCATTATCACCCCGCATGCGCGTTCTTTACGTGTAATCCTACGTGTATATTTTTGATCATCTTGTGCAAAACTCAAGAGAATTATTCTGTGACGTTTCAAGACTCGCAATCTTGCGAAATAAAAAATGAATTTGTTTTTAGGAAAGGAATACATGGAGGATACCTATGTTTTTTGAGTGGATGAAACTTGAAAATTTATATATCACCTGGGGCTAATACTATAAAACTTTTGCAATTGTATTTTCCAGAATTGTGTTTTCTAGTTAAATGGACCATTAGCATTTTCAAATTTGTGAGCAAATTGCGATATCTTTTAAAAAGCTAATTATTCATTTTGGTCAGTTATATCAATAGTTAGAACATACAATTCTAGAAAATACAATTGTAAAAGTTGTATAGTATTGGCTCCAGGTGCTTGTCCAAGAGCAGGTAGAAGCTTTCATTTTGTGCTCGTGTCTCACCCACTGTGTCTTACAGGGTATATGATTCAGATCTGGTCTAGCCCAAATCCGAATTAGGATCTGATCTAGTCCAGTTCTAAATTGGCCTAGTCCAAATCCTACTTAGGGTCTGGCCTAGTCCAAATCCCTATTTGTTTCTGGCCTAGACCAATTCTAAATTGGCCTGGATTTGGATCAGGCACGTCTCATATATATTTGAATATCGTATGTAAAACTCACAAGAAAACAATTCTGTGACGTTACGGCTCGATACTTCATTATTGGATCATCAGTGATTAATGGCGCAGCCGTCCAGATGCCGTTAGTACACAGTGGACTGTTAATTGCTGCAGGGCTGCTAATGATGTCAGTCCGATAATGAGGTGTAACATATTCGCAGTATACGTTATTGGTATATTATCTATAATTACGAATGGTTAGTAGCGAGTTGGTTAAACATAAGACATACCAAGCTTTTTAACGAAACGTTTGACTGAGCACGCGTTTAGTGCGTTGGCTATCTGGAGACAGTCGGTACTGTGCAAGTGTTGATGAATTGAAGTGCATGCTCATTAATTCACCTCTGTAATAGGCCTATGTTCAGTCATTCCAGACATCGGTTTATACTTAGATAAGTGTCAAAACCACTCATTTGCGGAAATGTATATAGTTTTCTCGGAGGAAATGTTGAGGACAGGTCAAACACTAACATCCCGTGTAGAAGAAAAATTCAGTCATCGACGATCTTTTAAAACTGTTTGATGGAACAGCTAGATTTTTTATTCGACGTACTTAACTATCTCTCTGCGGAAAGCATTCATTGTGGCTAAATAATCATGGAAGGTCTCGTGGTGACTTCACGTGCAGTAAGTCGACATTCGGACAGAAGTAAACTTGAAACGTTTCACAGAATGTTTCTGCCTCTCTTCGTATCATTTAATACCTCTTACCACTGAGTATTTTCAGTAAATTCTTCAGTAGATAATCAAACTTTATCAATATTAATAAAGTCCTCAATTTCAGTGGCGTTGATTCGTGTGTTCATTCCCACTAGACCAATTCCCTTTAGACCAATTCCCACTAGGCCAATTCCCAAAAGACCAATTCCCCTTAGACCAACTGATGTGTTCTACTTTTAAAATAATTCTGTATCAATAATTTGATATATATATAAATATTTATAAATGTATTTAATGTTATTGATATTCAAGCCTGAAAATAAGCAGTCTATCATTTGCAGAATGAGGTCCCCAGAGGGTGAATTTGCTGATGCTATCCCATACAGTGGGCCAGTTTATCCTCTGGGTACCTCTTTCTGTTTATGTTTGGGACCTTGATTCAGGTTGAGGTTCATAGAGGGTAAATTTAGTGATGCTACCATGCTGTGCAGGTTAGCATCACCAAATTCACCCTCTGGGGACCTCATTGTTTGTAAAATGTATGTATATGTACTGAGCTATGCTTAAATGTTATAAACCTATATTTTTGTATATTATGCATATAAATATTTTTTTTTATCAAATAAAGTGCTTATCAGTAAATAAATGTTTTCTTAATTATCCTTAATCAACCCTTAATTAATAGCAGTATGTAGTTGGTCTAAGGGAAATTGGTCTTTTGGGAATTGGCCTAAAGGGAATTGGTCTAAAGGGAATTGGTCTAGTGGGAAAACACCGATTAGTGTGTTTGGTTGGGGGTGGTATGTAGCCTTCTCCTGTGGATAATGAGTTACTTGCGATTTTGTTTTACTTGCACAATAGTTCATTCACGCTGTTGGAAAAAAAGAAACAAAAGGTTTTGTTAAGGTCTGTGAGTATCACGTGATAATAGTCTTTTGGGAATGTCGTCATTCTTCAAGAAAAAATCGCAGACTATGTTAGCATTTTCCCTCACGTCGTCCTGTCGCTGCATTTTGAAGTTTTTTGAATTCGTTGCTTTGATTGTGTACACAAAGCAGATTTGGCCATGAATTGTTCTCATGAAATATTTTATTATCAGCCGTGATAAGAATGTGGTAGCAGACTTTCAGGAACCGTTTGTGCCTGATTGATTTGATTGATTGATACGCCCCAACCTTCATTTCAATGTATAATCTGTATATATGTATTTGCATTTTATGGAATTTCATTCTTGGGAATTTCCTAGTAAATTATTTTCCTGACTAATTTTACATCTTAAAGACAGGCATGTCAAAGAGCCATCGATACCAACATAACCGGTACCGGGACGGGATAGCGTCTGTCCCGGCGAACCCGGTACCGGGACACATGAACAATTGAGTGACATATCGCAGTCAGATGAGAGAAATTTGTGTTTAAACCGCCCCAGTCCCCAAGATCGCAAGACAAACATGGCATCGTGCCGATTATTCTGCGGCGACATCAAAGTAATCATAAAGCACGGGGATCGTGCGTTATGATTACTTTGATGTCGCCACAGAATAATGTCTTTGAAGTAGCCGATGATGGAGTTTTCATTGTCTTTGATGCCCTGTTTGAAAAGTCAAAATGGTCTGCCTTATCGAGGTCGTAGTGCAGACAGAACATGCACCTTAAGAAGCATGAGAAAACCGGCGGTACCGGTGCCGGTACAGGTAGCGGCTGACATGCCTGCTCAAAGGTGAAAATGAAGGAATTTTGCGTGAAGAAAAAGTTGACCGTCCGCGACCAGGTAACAAAATAATTACCAGATTGGGATTGAGGATCAGTAATAATTTGACCCCTAGAGGCTTGTAGAATGAATTTATTACTACACCACCCAACAACAATTACACGTTCTGGACATCCACTTCTCCAGACTCTCTCAAATTACAAGGAAACTCATCCTCTTTGCCTCTCAAACCAAGATGTGTCAGAAAGTTAATGGTCTCGCCCCCCACCCCCACCCCGCGGCCACCAGAAAATGCTTTTTACGATGTGAATGGAGACCCAACACTAACAAAGAGAACATTCAGCAACAAGAAAAAAAATCGAGCTTTCCACAATTTCTTCCTTATCAGACAGATCACAAATACTGACAAAATTTGCAGAAATCCAATCACTGGTCGTTTTTTTCACGTGCTGCTACACGTTACCTCAAGTTGTATAAATTATAGTAGATTTACAAATAAGGGGCCTTCCAACAACATTTTGTCAATATTTAAAAATTTCCACAACAAATGCCCCAGATACGAATAAAAGAGGCGCATAGCGGCATATTATATATCAAAATAACGACTGAAGCACGCGGAACTTGAATTGATCAACCTTTCCACAGAAATCAAAATAAATAGATCTGTAATTCTAATGTCTGTGTCCCAAATTAATAACTCGTCACTCAAAACTCGGACAAAGCATATTCATCATTTAGTCTCCGAGGCAAAAGAAGCTTCCAAAGGAAAATGCGCGAAAACGAATTATAATTGTATTGGTGGAAGTCGTACTGTATTTGGTCACGTGATTATCTCTGGGAACATTTCTTTCTCCGAAAACTATAGACATTTGATTGCTTTTTCCAAATCTTGAAAACACAAGATGTAGTCACCAGAAATATTCCACTAACAATGTAATAACTGCGAGGTAAAGTCGTCAGTTACAATTTTCACTCTCAAAACTACATTCCGCTAACAGCAACTTGAGTTACACAAGTTTCACCAATGGTTCACGTGATTGTTATCAATATGCAAAACATAAAACTGAAAATTTAGGTTTATAAACACAATTATATTCTCATAAACATACATTTTATTCTTCAAAATTGTATAAAATTATATTGCGAAAATATAATTTGATTCAAGTTCGAACTATATTTGTGACAGAAGTTCCTGCTGGCTGACCTATTTGAAGTTTGCTGATGACCAACGTGTTTAGAAAGTTTGTTTTCTAGTTTTCGAATGCAGTGCGATTCAGTACCATCGTAAATGTAGTTTTCCTTCTGATGCAGCAGCTCTGATTGTAAGATGGAGCCATCTCCATTTTATCGATGTTTGGCACCAAAGGCCTATATTACTGTGATATCTGCGTTACCGGAAATAGCATCAAACAGCCACACAAATTGCAAACACGAGACCAAAACATCTCTGCAATTCTCAGATAAATAATTGAATATTCGAAATAATCATGATTTTGTTTCGGTCTGTCATGCATTGCTTAACTGGTTAAGTGCTGGAAGTCCAAATTCGGGCATTTTTCTGAAGTGCTGGTGCCCAAACTTAAAGGCTTCATATTTTGTGGATGTGCTCCATAAAATCTGTGAAGTGAAATTATTGAGCCTGCATGGATTTGCCTTGTTATAATTTTGGGAGTGTGCCTCTAGGCACTCTCCCCTGAATTTTAACAAGGTCAGAACACGTGAACAAATTCCTGATGATAGAAGAAGAGTTCAAACGGAGACACTTTGTAGGATTTGAGAACATCTTGATGACATTGAAAGTAATTGCTTGACTGGACTGGTTACGTGAAATAATTCATGAGAGGTGAGGGACGTTGTACAAACATGAGTGCGCACGAGTGTTTTACAATATAGTCCCTTGCCTCGAATGAATTATTTCACGTAACCAGTCCAGTCAAGCGATTACTCTGTTTATTACTTTTCATTATTAATGATAATTATATTATTTAACCCTTTACCCAACGTAACGGTCAACGCTATTCTCAAAAATCGCCAATTAATTTTCATTATTTTTTCATTTTTTGTCTCTAAAAAATAGGTTATGACCCCTCATTGGAACGAGCTCATCGAGCTCGTTCCAATGAGGGGTCATAACCTATGTTTTTAAACAAAAAATGAAAATAATAGCTATTCAGGAATTTTTTGGCAAGTGTCGTCTGCTTTTCATATTAGGTAAAGGGTTAAAAAGCAATGAAGTCCCCATTACATCCACGGCAAAGCGTCTTCATTTGCGCGCACGCATACAGGGCACACAATTGTCCGCCGGACTACTATTCCTAGAAATGTTAGACCAAGGACTATAATTCCGCGGAATAATAGTCCAGAGGGACTAACGTTCCTACGGACTATCATTCCTGTCACACCGCCGCGATTGAAATCGAAGGGAATCGAATCATGGGGACTATTTCGAATCTAATCGAATTTCGAAGCTTCGCGAAGCCCTAATGGAAGCCCTGCTGGAAGTTACACATGCGCACTTAGAATTAGTCTTACTGTCCATTCCTCTCTTGAATGAGAAAATGATTTCTCCAAGATGTGTACTTTAGAGATTGCAGAATACAACGATTCTGTAATTTTAAGGTATTTCTTTGTAAAATATTGGTCTCTTATTTATGCCATATCAGACTTTCAGGCATTGCTTTCTACCACATGGCAGCAGTTTCCACGTGATCTTTGTTTCATTCGAAACAGTTTGGCATATATTTTATTGGGGTCATTTCTTTCGGGTCATGTTTGGACTTTATTTCCTGAAATTTGTCCAATGTATGGTTTAATTTATTTATTTATTGGGTGTTTAACCATTTGAGACTTTAATTATTCTGACGTTCATTTATTTTTCACATTAGTGACTATCTGGTTGAGAGCTAGATTATTTTAGGTGGTCTGAATTTGTTACAAAGGCACTCTCCAATAATTTGTAATAAAACAAATTTATATAAACACAATATTATTTGTGTTTGACTGAATATGAAATATAAGCAAGGAAAGTGTTGGCTTTGGCGCTGGTATCCTCATTTTTGAAAGCCCTGATAGTGGCTTCTAGCACTCAACCAGTTAAGAAGTCTTGACAGTAGGATTATATTAGTATTTTAAGCTGCGATAACATTTGGCTCAACGGTTGTCACTGAACACTATTCGGGAATAAATAGGAATTGAGGTTAAAACTTTAAAAAAATCGAAAAATAATTAAACAAATGACCACAAAGTATCAACGCGATGTTTGATTTCGTACGTCATAAGACTTACAAAAGTATCGAAGGGTTAAGGTCACATATTTCTGCATAATTGCTACGAAGTATGGTTGGACGACCCTTTAACCCTTTACCCAACGTAACGGCCAAAACCGGCCAGCGCTATTCTCAAAAATCGCCAATTAATTTTTAAAATATTTTCATTTTTTGTCTCAAAAACATAGGTTATGACCCCTCGTTGGGTCATAACCTATGTTTTTGGGACAAAAAATGAAAAAAATTAGTTATTCAAGAATTTTTTTTGCAAGTGTCGTCTGCTTTTCATGTTAGGTAAAGGGTTAATGCCTTTTATTTTCTGTCGGCCACAAGGCACAGGACATCGTAAATTTATATTAATATTTGGTAAAGGCCAGTGGACGCACTTTTCTAAACTGTACAGAAACAGATCCACAAGTCGAGTTATGAAAGTATTTTTTTAAAAGTTACATTAAAAGTGCCTGAAAACCAAAAAGTGTTGTTTTTAGTAATAGCCACCTCGACAGTTCATTGGCGAATCTAAAAATTAGTATGGTCCCTCTCCATCCACGTGGGTATCGGCCTTGTAAATGTCGTGGTTCTGCGTAGTGTAGAACAAAAGTTATTGCTCAGAAACCATTGTTTGCCGAGTTCCATTTATAGTATCAGTTCTTTGATCTTTGAATTTTCGATTTTTGACATTAAATCAACACGATTCGTTCTCTTCAATAGACGTACCTAATCCACAAACTTGATGGACGTGTAACATATAAAACAAACCTTATAGCACAAAATCCACAAAATCTGTTTTTGGCAATGTTCTATTTATAGTCGCGTGACCTTTGACCTTATGGCAGCCATGTTCGAAACTGATAGGGTTCTTCACTGTCTATATTCGATTACTTTCTACAAATTTGGTTGCGTTGTGATAAATAGAACTAAAGTTATCACCCGGAAACCAAAAGTGATAGGTTTAGTAACAGTGACCTTGACATTTGGTTATTGCAAAATCGATATACGATACCTAATCTGTAAATCTGGTGAATGTGTGAAATATAAAACAAAAGTTATAGTCCACAATCCAGTTTTTGGCAAAGTTCCCTTCACATTAACAGACGCCTGACCCACGTCCCTGTGGCTAGCACGTCCAAAATCAGGCCTGGCATTTTCGGGAGAGCGTTTTATTCGCTCGCCTACTGTTCTCCTTAAAAAATTGAGGGCGAAAAATAGCCCTCCTTGCCTTAGAAAATAATGATTATCGTACTCGCCTATTTCTAAAACCCACATCTTTTCAGATCTTTGCTATTCAAGTGGTCTCTGTAAGACGGCCACACTATCCATCTCACGCCTCCGAGCCTTGCCGAGGCCCGGAGGTGTGGAAGTGGCAGTGTAGCCGTCTCTCAGAGACTTCCTTGTTATAGCAACACCAAATGAAATGTACAAAGCCCGCTAGGCAGAATTCATTAAATAATTCATTTTGCCACTTTTAGTTTTTGTGAGTTTGAGGAGAGCTAATCGCTCGCCAAGGCCATACGAGGGGAGCGATTTTTAGCCCTCCGGCATTTTTAAGAATGTCAGGCCTGCAAAATCGAAAAAGGTTCTTCACTGTCCATATATGATCACCTTCATCATGTTTCGTTGAGCTGTGATAAATGGAACTAAAGTTATTTCCCGAAAACCAAGAAGTGCTAATTTTAGTAATAGTGACCTTGACCATTGGTGCAGAATCGATATTGGATTCTGTACCTAATCTTTATGCTGTTTGAACATGGATGGCTCATTGGACAGAGCAATGCACTTTAAACCGAAGGGTCAAAGGTTCGATCCTGATCCACGCCATTTGTGCTGTGTTCATGGGCGAGACACTCATTTCGGATTGTCAACGTGAGGACACGATGGTCCTGTATACTAAGGCGATCTGCACGTCGATGGTGTATTTGCCTTCAACAGCTGCTAAGTTGCTAACTCTGCACTTTAATCATTTGATACTTTTGTACGTCTTCTCGTACCAAATCAAACAGCGCGTTGATACTTTTGTACTTCTTATGACGTACGAAATAAAGCAGCGCGTTGATGCTTTGTGGTCATTTGTTTTGTTATTATTTTTCGATTTTTTAAAGTTTTAACCTCAATTCCTATTTTGTTACGAATAGTGCTCAGTGGCAACCGTTGAGCCAAATGTTATCGCCGCTTAAAATACTAATATAATCCTGCTGTCAAGACTTCTTAACTGGTTGAGTGCTAGAAGCCACTATCAGGGCTTTCAAAAAATGAGGATACCAGAGCAAAAACCAACATTTTCTTTGCTTGTATTTCATATTCAGTCAAACACAAATAATATTTAGTTTATATAAATTTGTTTTATTACCAATGGTTGGAGAGTGCCTATGAGCACTCTCCAATAATTTGTAATAAAACAAGTTTTGAATAACAACTTCAAACCACCAAAAATAATCTAGCCCTCAACCAGATAATCACTAATGTGAAAAATATCTTATTTATATTTTCCGACGTTTGACGTCGCATTTTGAAAAAACGTTGAAGAAACTGAATTCCCACTGACGTTTGAACGTCAGGATTTATTTTAAGTCTTAAAGGGTTAAGTTGGACTGCTCAGTGGTTCTCTCTGGCTACTCCGACTTCCTCCACCCATAAAAGTGTTCGACACGATATGACCCTGGCTGTAAAATGTGTCGTTGAACCACAATAAATAAACAAACAAACAAACAAAACAGTTTGAAGACGAGTACAAAAAATAGTCTTGACCTAAATTGTTCATTCTTTTTCTTTTAAAACACGACATTAGAACGAGTTCCGAGGCGCCCCAGTGAGGAGTTGTAAGCTATGCTCCAGAATAAAAATTAAACATTTGAGGCACTGTACTAACAAGGACATCACCGTGTTAAGTTATCTGCCCCACCTGTTATCTAACATGCCCCGCCGTACAAAATTCTTTCGGCGCCTCTGAACAGAAGGTACCGCTGTTTGTGCACCCACCCGAACTCCAATCTATAACTCTTTTTTTCTCCTAGTCCAAGTTCACCATACTGCAGAAATTCTTCTTTCGCACTTGGCTGGTTTAAATACAAAGTAATGAAGGCGAGCATCATCTGAAATAATTTTAAACACAGTGTTTGGAAGTCACAAACGTGAAAAATTATTATTTGAAATTAATTGTGCTAAGTGGATTCAGTCGTTTTGTGCGAGAAAGCATTCTACAAACACTCACACAGCGGATCCCGCTGTGATGACTAACAGTAATGAACGAACCGCATGTGGGATTCGGAAATAACATTACCCGTCTAATTAGACAGAAAAATACTGACACGGAATACTGTAAAGTTTTCTAACAACAAAGTTTTGTCTCAGTTTCAAGACATCGCCTTGTGGTGTGGACTAACTTCGAAAGAGACTTATTGATTTTTAATAGTTTAATTCAGTTTTGGTATAAAGGTTTCGTAGGGTTTCAAAATGAAAACAGCGAATAAAAATACATTCAAAGTATAAGACAAAGGACATTTAATTACCATTGAGTGGAAGTAATTTTCTCGAAAGGTAACACTTGCAAAGGAAATGCGTCTGAACTCTTTTTATCAGAAGAAAACAAAACAGATTTTGAGATTCACTTGAAGACTTAAAAGTTGACACTTCCCGGACCATTTCTGGACAACATAAGTGTTTTAAGAGTTGTTTGTTAAAATTAATTCAGTGGAAAACGGAATATATAAATTATGTAGCACCATGAGGTGGTAACGTTTGGTGCGAAACATTTATACAGCACTTGAGACACTGTTTCACACGAAAGCAAGATATATATCTGTTTGCATAATCATCTCTTAGTTGACAATATGAAGATGGATTTTATTCTTGGATTAATTGTGACTTTTGTGTGCTTCGTTCAAACCCAAGCCAAGTATGGGTGAGTTTTTTTTATATGATCTACTCAGGTCGAAAGAACCGTAATATGATGGGGAGGGTTGCTGGGGATAGGGCACGCTTCCCCTAGTCTTTCTGGAGAGAGAGATAGAGACATATTGGGCCAACATTATTTTTACCAATATATTTTGACACCAGAAAACGGAGCGCAGTGTCTCAGTGCTTACGGCATTGACCTTCAAACAGAGGGGCTCACAGTTCAATCCCCGCCATACACTGTGTCGTTGGGCTCTTAATACTGATTGCCCACGTGGGGGCAAGGTGGCGTCGTGTATTAAGGCGTACTGCACGTCGATGGCGCACCTGTCTTCAACCAATGTTAACCCTGCTTGTGTGGAGTTAGTACATTGGGGAGTCTGACAGTTGCTTGCCGTTGCTCGGTGGTTCTCTCCGGTACTCTAGCTTCCTCCACCCATAAAACTGTCCGACACGAGGTGACCTTGGTTGTCGAAAGTGTCGTTAAGCTCCAATAAATAAATAAATTGACACCAGAATACCATCACCAGAAAATTAGAGTGAGAGGGGATCCATCGCGATTCAAATGCACTCACCTGAAATTTGTATTTTTCATTTGGGTTCCCGTCCCTGTAATCTTAGTAGGAAATAGCAAGAAAGTGGTGCACGGACTCTTTACCCTTAAGACGTGACCGAAGGTGCCCTACGGCTTTTAACCCTTTTACTGCCACGCCCACTTTAGCCATATATGGAGGACCTCTATGTACGCCTGAATGCGAGGACGTTTAATACAATTTATGACATACTTGAAACTCTACCATCTGATTAATTGTTAGAAAGTGCTCTCTGAGCCCTTTCCAACAATTAATGAGATGGTAGGTGCGATCTGCGCATACCAGAACGTACAGATAATCATCATAAAATAGGTGAGAATAGTTGCTTTCGGTAGCGTAAGCGTTAAAGTTGAGAAAAGCGTATATGTTTGGCTTCATATTTTCCACATTTGTTAAATATGGAGACAAACTGCATTTTTCACAGTGCATCAGTTCCAAATATCGCTCTGCGTATCGTATTCCTACAATACCACCAAGGGCCAATACTATAAAACTTTTACAATTGTATTTTCTAGTTTTGACTTTCAATGAGTTGAAATGAACCATCAGCATTTTCAAAGATGTGGCAATTAGCCAGTTGGCAAATGGCCAATATCTTTTAAAATGCTAATGATTCATTTTATTCAGTTATATTGATAGGCTGAAATACAATTCTAGAAATACAATTGTAAACGTTTTATAGTATTGGATCCAGAACACATTGACTATCATTAATATATATTAGTGTGTGGTGTGGCCTAAAATGACCCTGTCCTCCAAGCCCGAAAGGCATCCTGCGTTCCTGCTATCTTTACATTTTGGAGGTGGGACCCCATGTTTGCCGGACCATAGCATGCCGTATCTTTGCACCTCGGTAAGCAATTCAGAAAAGGAGTCTTCATTCACTGCAGGTAGCCACGGCAATGGACAGTGACGTGGTAAAAGTTGTCGCAGACTGCCACGACTTTATCAGGCCATTGACCATTGCCATGTGTAATTTCTAGTGCTGGTCCGGCTCTCCCCCCCCCCCCCCACCCCTTGCCTATTGACATACGCTTGTCCCGGGTGAGATACCTGGGCGAGACAGATCTCTCTTATCCAACCAACGTGACCATTCTCATTTGAATATTTAACTGGTAGAGTGCTGGAAGCACATTTTTGGGCTTCATTCTGAAGTACAGATACCACAGCTTGAGGCTTATATTCAGTGCATGTGCTTTGTATTATCTTTGAAGTGATATTATTTAATCTGTAAGGGTTTGCCTTGTTACCATTTATGGGAGAGGGCCCATAGGCACTCTCCCATAAATTGTAACAAGGCAAAGACATGTGTACAAGATTTAATGGTCAAAAATAATTTAGCACTCTACCAGTTAATGATCGCCTGACTTTTCAGTCATCGTCTGTATTTCGTAAGCAAACATGGCACCCCGCTTCGCTTCAACTGACACGGCTAGCTATCCATCCCACACCACTCGATGATGATTTTCGTCCCACCTCGCGCCATATGACGTCACCAAAATCAATCTATTTCAAATGTTGCGTCACTAGATTATCAGTGGTTTCAACTCGCTTCAGTATTTTTCGATCCTCTTTCCAAATATGCAATTCATTTTCTCTGCAATCAAGGAGTAGAATAGCACATTTTCATCGCGAGAGTATGTAAGGGCGTGGTGTGAGAAATATAATCCCTGAGTGGTCTGGTGGTGGGGTGGGGAAATTTCTCCTCAAGCCTCGAGCCTGGGTTAAATATCATCCCCCTTTCGGGTAAGATTTCCCCATCCCACACCACTCGAGAATAATAATATGACTAGCCTAGCAACCACCTGTTTCATGCCTATGCGAAGGGCTTTGAGCGTGCCAATTATCGCGTAAAAGAACTTTGCCCAACTACTGCCCAACAAGGCAAATATTTTTTTTATTCTCTAGATTTGTTTTTATTTTTGGTGGGGGAGGAGGTGGGGGGGGGGGGGGTGTTGGAGTTACACAACCTCACGCTTGGTTTACGCCCATGGCTCTATTCCAGTACACTAGATTTTGATTAATACAATATTGCTCCTTTTTGCATATTTTCGAAGCATTCGTCCAGTTATCACGTATTCCATTGATATTTTTCTGTTAATATCATATTGCTTAGTGCCAAGATCCCCACACCCAGACCGTCAATGAAAATATTTTGTACATAACGGAAATCTATAGAGAAAATGTGATATATTCTTCGTTTCAACTCCTTCGGCGCCATTGTAGACCCCTATCGAATTCCTCCACCGCAGAACTGGAGAGAAAATTTCGAGCAGATTGCGATCCAGTCGCGAAACGGTTGAAATTTTATGTCAGCTTTGGAAATCGCAATGCAGTGTCAAAAACATTGTTCACTGAATCGATTGGTTTGTTTTGTCATTCGTATATTGCTTCCATTTACACTCTAAAATCAGTTGGGTTAAGAATTGACACAAAATCAATTGGGTTGAGTGAATATGAACCCAATTGGGTTCATATTCACTCAACCCAGTTGATTTGTGTCGTTTTTTAACCCAGCTGATTTTAGAGTGTAGGCTGTTCGCCTTTGAAACTAAATATTCGTTCACGTCTTCCAAACATAACTCCCGGGCGTGTGTTTTTGATAGAATAGAATACTTGATTGCATTACCATATTTATTTATTTATTGGGGTTTAAGGTCACATATTTCTGCACAATGGCTAACCATGACCGTGACAGTTTTACGGGTGGAGGAAGCCGGAGTACTCGGAGAGAACCACCGAGCAACGGCGAGCAACTGTCAGCTCCCCAACATACCAACTCCACACAAGCAGGGTTAGCATTGGTTGAAGACAGGTGCACCATCGACGTGCAGTACGTCTTAGTACACAATGTCATCGTGCCCACACTTGGGCAATGGGGATGAAGTGTCTTGCCCAAGACACAACCCGGTTGCTGCAGGTGGGATTCGAACCGAGGACCCCCTCGGCTTGCAGCCTGCACCTCTACCAACTGAGCCACCGCACCCCCTTGCACTACCATAATGCAGGGAAAAGGTTTGGCATCATATAAAAAAAAACTATATAAAAAGGCATGCATGTAAAATAGATGACTAGAATAAAATATGGTTAACACTATCATTCCTGTACACAGTCGTGGCAACGTATATTAGTGTTCCACACCTACAGTACGTGGAGAGTGTATTATCACTAAATCACCCACAGAGTGGAGATTCCATCCAAGGAATAATTGCAAATTTGTTGCAAAGCACAGCCAGCACCAGCAAAGTTTTAGCCAATGGACCTCCGGGTTAAACCCGGAGGTCCATTGGCTGAAACATTGCTTGTATTTTTTGTCCATATGTACAGAATTTGAAAGTTATTGTTTGGGTGATAACTCCACTCCGCGGGTGATTTAGTTACAATCCACTCTCCACGTACTGTACGTTTAATCATATACATTAAGTAACACTCTTCTGAATCTGAGACATACAGCGAGTCGAACTACAACTCCGATTGAGAGACTCTGCAGAACAAAACAATCTATACTTCAACGAGCTGTATCATATGCATATGCATCCTACGTTATCGTTTAGATTTCATTTTTAATCCCTCCCCAATGATATGTACCAAAGTACGTGTGTTCTATTTCGTATCTAAACACCTTATCAAAATCAAGACTATGATCTTGTGGGGCAGATTCATCGCCAGATAAAATCCCATATCCATGGCGTGTTTTCTTACTGTATAATTTAATTGACTCCCAGTATACTTTTTTTGAATAGTGTATTAGCTCGAAGTCTGGTTGTGTAACTACTCAAATATTTTTTTAATGGATTTTTTACGACTTTGGTCAACCATCCACGTCTGAACTAAATTCAGCATTTGCCAGAAATGACTTTTACAAAACGATCTGTGCAATCTAAACGATGTCCTTCGGGTGAAATTGGTCATGCCTCAATAGTAATACATGTGTTTGTCGGTCTTGAAACATATGCTTTTATAAAAGATATATATTGTGAAGTTGAGTGCAACAGTCTTACTGTCGCCTTTATTTTGAATCAGAAAAAAAATAAGCTTGAAAATTGCAGTTCCTGGATGTCTTGATCGTTACAAAAATAATTTGTAACTCTCGTTCAGCTACTAGTCATCTTGTTTATCTCTTGATAAAGGCTCCCACGGAAACAAAATCTTCAGTTCCAATACTGACACGAGTTTTTTTTTCAAAAGGTGGTGTTCAAGTTTTACAGATAAAGTTCTGATAGGTAAGAAGATTTGTATGTGACCTCACTTTACGGGTTTACTCCCCACATTTCTACACACTTTAACAAGAAGAGACACACACGAGTCGGCGTATATGCTAAAACGGTGACTGCATGTCAAATTACCAAGCCTGGATATAATTTTTTTTTTGTGGGGAGGTGGGGGGGGGGGGGGGCGGAAAAATGACAGGTACAAACTGACTCACATTTAGAGACCCTGCCTGGCATTTTTTTAGCATCAGTCGCAAACAGTAATTTTCAGTCTATTCAAAGCAGTTTAATGAGAATTTACACATACCTTGAAGGGTTTATACCATATCATTGATAAGTCAGTGTGACGACAGCACTTCAATTGAAAACTCTGCATTCGGGTTGCCTTTGACAATTGTGAATACGGAAATTCAAATCAAGGGGAAGCACTGCATGTTCGGAGTAATCCCCTGGGAAAGAGTCCATCTACAAAATCCTTGTTTTATGTTTTTGTTTTGCATTGAATTTTTGTAACGTGTTATACGGAATTCGTAAATGATTGTCGTGTATTATGATGACGGGAAATAAACTGTTATGGATTTGTACTTTCAATGAACAAAAATAGAGGTGAGCGATAATTCACCCACCATTCCCACGCGTCACTGCCCACTTAACTATGAAAATTGACCTCGGACAGAGTGACGGGCGTAAGCAACTGGCCGTCTGATAAACGCATAACTGAGTCGGACTTTGTCCGTGTCCGACCTCTTATATCCAGGCTTGCAAATCACTCTTAAATATATTAAACTTCAGCATCTTCATGTAGGTGGTCTTCTTCGTTTCTCTTAAAGCGTTCCCCAATGTACAGAACTAGAGGTTAGAGCTATAGCGTCCTCCATTGTACAGAACTAGAGGTTAGAGCTATAGCGTCCCCCATTGTACAGAACTAGAGGTTAGAGCTATAGCGTCCTCCATTGTACAGAACTAGAGGTTAGAGCTATAGCGTGCCCCATTGTACAGAACTAGAGGTTAGAGCTATAGCGTCCTCCATTGTACAGAACTAGAGGTTAGAGCTATAGCGTCCTCCATTGTACAGAACTAGAGGTTAGAGCTATAGCGTCCCCCATTGTACAGAACTAGAGGTTAGAGCTATAGCGTCCCCCATTGTACAGAACTAGAGGTTAGAGCTATAGCGTCCCCATTGTACAGAACTAGAGGTTAGAGCTATAGCGTCCTCCATTGTACAGAACTAGAGGTTAGAGCTATAGCGTCCTCCATTGTACAGAACTAGAGGTTAGAGCTATAGCGTCCCCCATTGTACAGAACTAGAGGTTAGAGCTATAGCGTCCTCCATTGTACAGAACTAGAGGTTAGAGCTATAGCGTCCCCCATTGTACAGAACTAGAGGTTAGAGCTATAGCGTCCCCCATTGTACAGAACTAGAGGTTAGAGCTATAGCGTCCCCCATTGTACAGAACTAGAGGTTAGAGCTATAGCGTCCCCCATTGTACAGAACTAGAGGTTAGAGCTATAGCGTCCCCCATTGTACAGAACTAGAGGTTAGAGCTATAGCGTCCTCCATTGTACAGAACTAGAGGTTAGAGCTATAGCGTCCCCCATTGTACAGAACTAGAGGTTAGAGCTATAGCGTCCTCCATTGTACAGAACTAGAGGTTAGAGCTATAGCGTCCTCCATTGTACAGAACTAGAGGTTAGAGCTATAGCGTCCCCCATTGTACAGAACTAGAGGTTAGAGCTATAGCGTCCTCCATTGTACAGAACTAGAGGTTAGAGCTATAGCGTCCTCCATTGTACAGAACTAGAGGTTAGAGCTATAGCGTCCCCCATTGTACAGAACTAGAGGTTAGAGCTATAGCGTCCTCCATTGTACAGAACTAGAGGTTAGAGCTATAGCGTCCTCCATTGTACAGAACTAGAGGTTAGAGCTATAGCGTCCCCCATTGTACAGAACTAGAGGTTAGAGCTATAGCGTCCAATATTGTACAGAACTAGAGGTTAGAGCTATAGCGTCCTCCATTGTACAGAACTAGAGGTTAGAGCTATAGCGTCCCCCATTGTACAGAACTAGAGGTTAGAGCTATAGCGTCCTCCATTGTACAGAACTAGAGGTTAGAGCTATAGCGTCCTCCATTGTACAGAACTAGAGGTTAGAGCTATAGCGTCCCCCATTGTACAGAACTAGAGGTTAGAGCTATAGCGTCCAATATTGTACAGAACTAGAGGTTAGAGCTATAGCGTCCCCCATTGTACAGAACTAGAGGTTAGAGCTATAGCGTCCTCCATTGTACAGAACTAGAGGTTAGAGCTATAGCGTCCTCCATTGTACAGAACTAGAGGTTAGAGCTATAGCGTCCTCCATTGTACAGAACTAGAGGTTAGAGCTATAGCGTCCCCCATTGTACAGAACTAGAGGTTAGAGCTATAGCGTCCCCCATTGTACAGAACTAGAGGTTAGAGCTATAGCGTCCCCATTGTACAGAACTGGAGGTTAGAGCTATAGCGGCCCCCATTGTACAGAACTAGAGGTTAGAGCTATAGCGTCCTCCATTGTACAGAACTAGAGGTTAGAGCTATAGCGTCCCCCATTGTACAGAACTAGAGGTTAGAGCTATAGCGTCCCCATTGTACAGAACTAGAGGTTAGAGCTATAGCGTCCCCCATTGTACAGAACTGGAGGTTAGAGCTATAGCGTGCCCCATTGTACAGAACTAGAGGTTAGAGCTATAGCGTCCCCCATTGTACAGAACTAGAGGTTAGAGCTATAGCGTCCCCATTGTACAGAACTAGAGGTTAGAGCTATAGCGTCCCCCATTGTACAGAACTAGAGGTTAGAGCTATAGCGTCCTCCATTGTACAGAACTAGAGGTTAGAGCTATAGCGTCCCCCATTGTACAGAACTAGAGGTTAAAGCTATAGCGTCCCCCATTGTACAGAACTAGAGGTTAGAGCTATAGCGTCCCCCATTGTACAGAACTAGAGGTTAGAGCTATAGCGTCCCCCATTGTACAGAACTAGAGGTTAGAGCTATAGCGTCCTCCATTGTACAGAACTAGAGGTTAGAGCTATAGCGTCCCCCATTGTACAGAACTAGAGGTTGGAGCTATAGCGTCCCCCATTGTACAGAACTAGAGGTTAGAGCTATAGCGTCCCCATTGTACAGAACTAGAGGTTAGAGCTATAGCGTCCCCCATTGTGCTGAACTAGAGGTTAGAGCTATAGCGTCCCCCATTGTACAGAACTAGAGGTTAGAGCTATAGAGTCCCCCATTGTACAGAACTGGAGGTTAGAGCTATAGCGTCCCCCATTGTACAGAACTAGAGGTTAGAGCTATAGCGTCCCCCATTGTACAGAACTAGAGGTTAGAGCTATAGCGTCCCCCATTGTACAGAACTAGAGGTTAGAGCTATAGCGTCCCCCATTGTACAGAACTAGAGGTTAGAGCTATAGCGTCCCCCATTGTACAGAACTAGAGGTTAGAGCTATAGGGTGTATCTGCATTTGAAGGATATTCACGACCCCCAGTACATGGACACACACGCGGCTCGAAAACATTTGTAATATTAGTCAATACATGCGATAATTATCTTCTCTGTTTGTTCGCTGCAGACTCTCTCGATCCCCAATATTGGTAGAAAGGTATCTTGATTGATTCTTCATCCCAAACTAGTGGCTAACTGGAAGTTAGAGTTTGACCCCCCCCCCCCCTCACCCCCACCCCCACCCCCATCAATTAACTGTATTTAGATAATGTGGAGTACTAACTCCAGCGAAAACTTCAGAGTGAAATTACCCTTAAAAAATCATACAAAATAGGATAAAAATACTGGCACCCAACTGTCAGTACTTTTATGGAAGATTTCGTTGCGATTTCTGCTTTCAATTTAATCATAACTTATAGAGGAGAGCTTGTATGAATAAAGGAGCAAACCTTTTTCAGAACGAACACCTTCAGCTCTTTAAGTTCTGCTTTTGCAAAATGCCGCGTCGATGTCAAAATTAAGATGCCTGGATTTAGAAATGTCATTTCAAAGGTAAGGCAAATAATTTAGGTTAAATATATTATTTTGTCTACTTTTCATGACAACTGGACAGCTTTCTAATGTTGGTCTAATGTAGAGAAAACAAATATGAGATCCTCGGTGTTTCTTCATGATCTGTCCAAGCGTAATTTATACGGTATTTTCACTATAATATTTTACTGTAGCAATATAAGAAGCTTGTTGCCGGTATATTTATAGTATTTTTAATGGTATTATTTTACAGTGATTGTGCTCTCACCAACACGCACACACAAAGTTTACACCAGGACTTCCCCCTCTTCAGAGAGGCTCTAGTTCGTTTTATGGTAGAAGTTACATCAACCGCTTGCTGGTACTGTTACTAATAAAGAATTTTCAGTGTAACGTAACATGTCATGGTGAAAAGGATTTGTTTCATTTTTGCAAAGTGTGCGTTGTTGTTCGATCTAGAAGCAAAATTTCGACTCCAATATTTGGTTCTGCTTCATTACACCAGGAGGTTGTTCACAAGTCATCAAGAGTGGACCAATTGATATTTTTAACATACAGCAGTGTGACCTCCGGTTAAAAATATTAATCATTATCGTTTAAGACTGGACTCTTTCTGGGTTTCGCGTGAAAAGAATTGAATCAATTTAACCCTTTACCTATCATAGCAGATTAAGCAGTACAAGTCTAACATGATCTGAAATGTGCTGACACTTTGTCAATAAAATTATACAAATAAGACTATCTTTGTTTATGTCAAGGTGATAGCTAAAAGCTGCGATTTTCTTGTTTAAAAGTGTAAATATTTTCGATAATCTTTCTGAATGGGTTAAACATAAAACGTAAAGATAGGTATATGACGGACGGACACCGAAAACCGATTTGTCATTAAAACAGACCAGCAATAATTCGAGCGGTGGTAATAAAGCGTGAAATTTAATGTCCATTATGGCGCAATATTTGAACGCCACATGGGCTATCTGATAACTGATCAAAAGGAATATTCTCCTGTAGTCATTGTCTGGGTAATTATGGCCAGTTAATATGTAACTGTTGGAAAACAGCGCATCACACATGTTCTGGACACACGCCCATATTACGCATCTATCCTGTCACCGAATGTCACGGAGATACCAAAATTCGAGTCTTTCAAAGGAACTTTAAAGCGAGTATTAAATTAAGATGGATCTAAGCGGCCGAGTTCAAGAGAAGCTATTAAACTGAGAATAAATGTTCTGGCTATGGAAATAAAAATCGGGGGATTTCTCGGAAAATTCATTCCAGCCAATTACAGTCTGAAGGTGTGTAAAGCTGTGGGCCGTTGCGAGTAAGATGAGGATGTCCCGCGCTATAGCTTAGAGGAGGTGCCGCATCTGTGCGAAAGTATAGGCACGTTGTGATGTAGGGGTGCCACAGAGCTCATAATTAGATTAGGAGCAGTCGCGGGCCAAGTCGGTGGCTATATATGAGAATAGGATCAGAAACACGAAGTATGAGCTCAGGGAGTTTGGGTAAACGACATTACCTGTTATAGAAGGCAAGCCATTAGTGGACAGGGGAGGCTTTGCCTGTATGGCCATTATTCTGAGTTAAATGTAGAGGAGAGTTTAACCCCATTGGTGGCGACTGCTTGAGTGAAAAGCATTAAGTAAAGTGGCAATAAGCTAGTGGCCGTGTCACGGCAGCAGTAGCGTGACAGTCACACAGTCATGCGTCCGATAAAGTGACAATACGTTAGTGGCCGTGCGACGGCAGTGAAAGGAGGGAGGAGAAGAGGCGACCAAGGAAGAAATACCAGCGAAAAGGAGGAAAACCCAGCGACAACAGAGAATGCGGGCCCGCAAGTGACTCAAAAACTGTGTGGGTAGGGGGTGATTGACGTTTTATTTTCTTATTCTTTTGGATTCCATGTAAGTCACAAATTATCATATTTATTTTTATATATTTATGTATTAAAATTGTTGTTTTCAGTGAACCCCTGAAGGAAAGGTTATATTAACCCCTTCAGGATAAAAACCACCCCAACAAAAATGAAACGGACGGGTTCGTTACGAATACGTTCACGCACGGATTCAGGCGACACTCCTTGAGTTTCGACTGAATACGCGACGTGAATCTATTTCCCCCAGCAGCGACAAAGCCGTGTTTCCGACAGTTTATTTTATTTTTTTTTTAAATATCAAATTCAGTTTATGATTTAAAAATTGAAAAGCTATGTTTGGTAAAGGGTTAACACATGTTATCAGTATACAATAGGGGTTCAACCATGGTTGCCTCATGGGATCCTGGGACACTCATGGCAGGTATGGATTCTCGCAACCACTTTCTCGAGAATCCAAATGGATTCTCCCAAATTTAGGTGAAATATAAGTTCTGTTCAGAGACTCGGACGACGCTTTTATGTAAAATTAGGAATTAGATAATTAAATACGTTCGTACTGGAAAATCGAGCCCCACTGAAAATGGACACACTCTTCTATTAGTATCTTGTATGCTTACACTATACAGAAGTAATAGCTGTTTGTTCCTGCGGTAAACAAGTACTGCTTAACTGTTAAAATAGGACCCGGAACCGACGCCGGGGGGGGGGGGGGGTGGGGGTGGAATACTTCTAAAGTGGGCGGCATAGGTATAAACGATTGGCTAAACTTGATAAAATAAATAAATAAATAAATATTTGTTTCTGAAAAATGCATCATGATGCGACTGGAAACTAATCGACATTATCTTTCTGTTCTTTTATCCCTTTACCAAACTTGAAAAGCAGACGACACTTGCAAACAAAATTCTTGAATACCTAATTTTTTTCATTTTTTGTCTCAAAAACATAGGTTATGACCCCTCATTGGAACGAGCTCGACAAGGTCATTCCAAAGAGACGCCATAACCTATGTTTTTCAAACAAAAAATGAAAAAAATAATGAAAATTAATTGGCGATTTTTGTGTGAATAGCGCTGGCCTTTTTTGGGCATTACGTTGGGTAAAGGGTTAACACAGCCTGCCTATAGTTCTTGTCCAAAAAAAGTGTTCAGAAATCCCCAAAATATTCTTTCTGACTTTTACGCTTTTGTGATATTAATGTCTTACATTTGTTCTGCGGAAGAGAGCTTTCCAAAACAGTCAGAGGGCTAGGGTCGTCAAGAAGAAAGTTTTCATACAATTTTCGTAGACCATTCTTTCGACCGATAAACCCATCCATAAAGTTTTAAACTTTTCAACCCAGTTTGCATAAATTTTTGCGTGAAGCAAATGGTGGCAGTCGGGGAGTAGACAAAACAATAAATACGTTACTGGATAGGAGGTTCAGTGATAATTTTATCCTACAGCCTTATAAGACTGTTGTGGAAAAAATCTGAACCTCCCCACAAATGCAACATACATTCGCATAAATTTATACGGTTCTGTACAAGACGATTCCATTCATGGCGTCAGGATTTAGAGGGCAAAACTACTGACACACATTTTTGAAACTAATAAAATTCAACATGTTGAATTGTGTCACCCAATTCAACATGTTGAATTTTATAAGTTTCAGACTTGTTGAATTTTAGCTATTGCATCTTTGTCACTAAATGTTAAACAATGTTTGTGTGTGATGGTGATATTGAATCGAGTCATAAGCAAGCACCATCAGAACGAAGTTGACTGAGGTGCAGTATGAAACAGCGAGGACAGGTTTCCCTATTATCAATTGACACGACAGTCTTGCATCCCTAATGCTGCTCGATCTTCCAATTCAGCACAGAGGGCCGAGTGGCAGGTTCCGCGGAACGGTTTTAGGCCTATTTAAAACATTATAATATTCAGCGCGGCACATCGCTTGTCTCTGGCTTCAAAGATGTGTTATTGATGAATTCACATTGTCAAGTTTGATATCCAGATTTTCAGTTGACCTCAATGGCTATCAGTTTTGCATGTAATGTAAGTAGCGTATTCATTATGAAACAACTGGTTATTTTTTTTAGATTGGAAAGGAAAGTTAATCAGAAAAGTATGGCTAATTCATCAAAAAACATTAGAATAAAAAACCAAATAAATTTACCGTGAAGATCAATCTGTTTAATGAAGAAACACTGCGTGCCGTTATTTGACTGGCTGATAGCCAAGGCATAAATAATGCTTCCAACTGTTTACTGTTATTTACGACTTGTTAAACAGCGCTTCAAATTTAGATTCAGATTGTTTATCCTCTCTGGTATCCAAGGTAGAAATGTTTGAAAAAACACGAATCGTCATGGTTGAGACAGTAATTGAACAAGATCGATCCTGTACAAGTATTTCGATGAGTGTTGCAAATTGGGAAACTGTTTTGTACCACTTCTTTAATACAACCATGGGCTGGATAAAATTTTTCATAAGCGATACTCTCCTTACGAGAATTTTAGATGAAGTGAAATCCACGAAGTTCTCTTAACTCACAATTATTTCTAGGATACAGGTGAAATAAAAGAGAGTGTGACTAGCCCCTTCTTTACCTCGCGGCCTACGGGTAGACGTTAAGCGATGCTCACGGTCAGCAGTCGGTATGTCATGCACAGACCACGCATTTGAAAGTTGGCACATGCCCACATATATGTCCAAGCGGGCAGATTACACGCACATACACAAGCAAACCGAAGGGACTGTGTGGGGTAAACTAACCTCTTCGATCCTTTTAGCAATACAATGGAACTTTCCACATCCGCAGTCGCACATGAGGCGACGCAAAGGAGCCAGAAAAGCCACCAGTAACCTGTCCGCCACCCCGCCGGTTATAGTAGGTGGTTCTTTAGGCATGTATAATAAAGTCTGCCACTTCTAATATAGCTCGTTGAGAAGATCCACTTCCTTCATTGACAAGTTTAGTCTGTCTGCAGAAGTTAAAGACGGCGATGATTCTATGGGTAGTCCTTGCTGGTCTTCAGGCAAGTATAGTCTGCCACTTGTTTTTGTAGTTGTGTTCCAGAACAAACCTTCCTTGACAATAGTCTGTCTCCGGCTCGGTCGTTGCGTTGTAGTTGCGTTGTCGGTATGTACGCGAGTTGAGGTGATATGGTAGTTTTGGTGATGAGTCTTTCGGGACAGGGTCAAACTCTAAGCTGCACCCAGCAACGACGATGCTGGCATCTACTTGGGGGTGGGGGTGGGGGTGTACAGAGCTTATGCAGCAGGTAGTTTGTGCCTATCCGTATCCACTCTGGGTATTTGCCTAAGTGTGCCGAACTTGTGGAAATGGTGATATTAGTGGTGAAATGGTTGGGACTGTGTGCAACGATGAGCACCACCCAGCAACGACGATGCTGAAATCTAATCGGCGGAGCACGGTGAACAGATACTTATGCAGCAGGGGGGGGGGGGGTTGCCTGTCCGTATCCACTCTGGGGTGTTTGCATGTGTGTATTTGTCCGTGGTTGGCTGTATGTGAACGCGATTGTCGAAAATTGCAATTTGTTGTATACAGAGTTACCGCTCTGTCGTGAGTGCCTGAGTTTGTTGGCTGTTCAGTGTTGTCGAATTGTACGCGACAGTGGTTAGTGCTGTTATGAACGGATTGAGGCTTCTGGGCAAATTTTTGTATCTGATTTTATTTTTCTGGGGGTGGGGGGTACCGTCAGATTATTCTTTTCGGTACTCATTAGTTCGGAAATGAGCTCGCTGTCTTTAAGTCTATAAACTAAGAGTTTTATCCGGGATGTTTTTAAATGGCGTTTCTAACATCTCGATGTCAGCCCAGTAGTGGAGGGTAGCGGTTGAGGCTCGGGGAGGGACTCGTACGTAGGGCGTGGTTTTGAACGCGTTGGAGTTTGATAAGGTTTGTTTGACTGATATTTTATTATGAATTCCTCTTATTCGAGGACTGGTCAGATAAATGTTTTTGTTGGCACCCCAAGCCTTACCTCTTATCCTTTTTAGGAGACTGATTCTTTTATTGACTCGGGTTAGAGTATTAGAAATGTGTGTGTTTAGGGATGGTTTCCTGTCGATAGTTATTCCTAGGAATTTTGCCTCGTCGCAAGTCTTAAATTTGGTGTTATAGAGGCACAGTTTGATGGGTAACACTCGGAGTTGTTTGTTTGGATTAGGGATTAGGTTTTTGAGTTTGTAGGGTTGAGCTTGATGCGCTACTTTTTAAGGGTTGAGCTTGATGCGCTACTTTGCGCACCAGTCCTCTAGGGCGCGTTGAAGTCGTGCTCGAGGATGTTACGAAGCTTGCTAGCAGTGTAAAGTCCTTTGTCATCATTTCAACCTGGTTCTCATCCACTTTGTGGATGCGGTTTACTTAAAGAATGAACAGTAGTGGGCTCAAGACCGAGTCCTGTGGCCTGCCGACCGAGAGCACCACTTTATCTGGTACCTCGCGATTTACTTTTATTTTAATTTTCCGGTCAGTTAGGTGGGAGATAATTCGAAGTATTTTGTGGAAGAGGAACATTTTAACAAGTTTATATCTCATGCCGTTATGCCATACTGAGTGGAAGGCTTTTTCGACATCCAGTAGAACCACTGCCCCAATTTCTTTTTGGGACATGGAGATCTGCGTGTAATGTGTCAGCAGGTACACATGCTCTTTGACCTCCTTGCGATTAGCATAGGCTCTTTGCAACTTATTGAAAAAGTTTGTAGATTCAAGGTGGGTTCTGAGTTTGTTGGCGTTCGAATATTTTACCCAGACAGCCCAGAAGACTGACAGGTTAGTAACCTGATGGGTTGTTGGGGTCTTTATGGGTGATTATCACCGCAACGGCTACTTTCCAGAATTTTTGGAAAGTGCCAACGGAGAGGCAGCGGTCTAGGACCTCAGTAAGTCTCTGGATAAAGGCAAGGGGTGTGGGGGTGGGGGTGGGGGTATGTTTAAGCGTTTTGTAAGTGATTTTTGTAAGTGGACGGACACCATCGTCGCGGGGTTCCTGTGTTAGGATGAAGTTCGGTTCAAAGATTGTTTGTTATGGCTTACAAATTCGTTGACTTCTTTTGTGAAGTCGTCATCGAACTTGACACCTTTTGTGAGTTTCCTTGAGCACTTTGGCAAAGATGTCGACCTTTGCCTTATCATCAAGCTCTTTCATGTCATCAGCTTGATCTTGGCATGGGAGAGGAGGAGCAATTTGTTCTTTTGCACATACACCTGCATATTTGTATGGAGTCTTAGCCATGTATGCACAAGCATGCACATACGTATTACCACCAAGTGGGTTTCAGAGATGATGTATTGAAGTCTCTGGGTCATATATCGACGAGTTTGTTAGAATGAGTCGGTATAAGACTCAGAGGCGAGGACGAGAGTTCAATACACCACCTCGGAAACCCATTTGGAGGTAATAACTAATTTATCGTACAATATTCCTCTCTTTCTTGACTTGTTCGCATATATTTTGACAATCATTCAGCGTTTATGAATTGATTTTTTATGAATGGAAATCGCGACCTCATGGTATTTCGTTCTTGAGCTGTGCATGAAGTATTATGTTATTATTTCCACTTGTACTCTAACTGCCAAAGTATATAGTATTTTTTCAGCTGTGTTTTTCATTGTTTTTCTTTTCAAGTTTAACACATGGTAGGTCTGTAAAAGATATCATCATGACAAAAATGATCTATTCTAATTTATTTCGTTTAGTTAGTGATTTATTTATCATTTAATAATTGTTATCAAAATGTGGCCTCTACATGTGTGATCTGTTTTCTATGAGTGCAGGTAAAAAGTTCTCTTTCCTTATCGAATGATCGCACGCGGATAACAGAAAACACCGAGACAGGATCATAAACACGATAGGGTCTCGGTGTTTTCCGCTACCTTCCAGTTTAGACAGACGTGTAAGTGATGAGTTGTCTTAACTGGTAGAGTGCTGGAAGCCCATATCTGGGCTTTATTCTGAAGTGCCGGTGCCACAGCTTGAAGGTTCATATTTAGTGCATGTGCTTTGTATTATCTTTGAAGTGATATTATTTAATCTGCAAGGGTTTGCCTTGTTACAATTTATGGGAGAGTGCCCAGGCACTCTCTCATCAATTGTAACCAGGCAAAGCCATGTGTACAAGATTTGATGGCCAAAAATAATTTAGCACTCTACCAGTTAACGAATCCAAAAGAATGAAAATTCTTCTGAGCACTTTGACACAGTAAACAATAGTGGCGGGATTTTGTAGAGAAAGGAACTTTACACCATCACTGCTGGCAGTTCAGTTACCATCATTAAAATCGGTCTTATATTATCGACTGAAACATAAGGTTATCACAAAAATGACTTTGCTGTACATTTAATAATTCGCATTGGTTGATTCATTTTATTTTATTGGAGGTTTAACGACACTTTCGACAGCCAGGGTCACCTCGTGTCGGAGAATTTTACGGGTGGAGGAGCCTGAGTACCCGAAGAGAACCATCGGACAACGACGAGGAACTGTCCGATTCCCCAACGTACTTACTCCGTACAAGCAGGGTTAGCACTGGTTGAAGGAACCGCACCATCGACTTGAAGTACGACTTAATACACAGCGCCAAACTGCCCCCACGTGTGTAATCGGTATTAAGTGCTTTGCCCAAGGTCACAACGTAGCTACCCCTGGCGGAGTTCGAACCGTGGACCTTTCGGATTGAAGTCCAATGCCGTAGCCATTGAACCACCGCACTCCACCCGAATTTGTTTTGAATAAAGTTTTCCGTTCAAAAGTGACAGGTTTACAATTGACAGTTTATTTTTGAACTTATTCCCATGTAATATGGGGTAAAGTAATAATAAATATACAAAACATGTAAAAATTAGAAGCATGCTGGAGGTGGTGTATCCACACAAGATAATATCATTATCAACTTTAGTCGATCGCTCCCTCGGCTCTCCCCCCTTCCTTCCTCTCCATCCTATCCCTCCCCTCCCCTCCTCTTCCACCCTCTCTACTATTTTCATCCTTTAGGATCAATGCCCAAGTGCATTTTAGCAGAACACAATTTATACATACTCATGATGTACCCATGATTTGAGATATAAACATTTATATTGTTGAAATCAGTATGCAGTATGTGCTCTCGAGAACGTACCACATGTAGCATTCACCTCCGATTTGCTTCTCTCCTTACAGAGTGTACTTTCAAAAAGTGGTAATGGGCCAAATAAACCCTTACCCGAAAAGACGAAACAACAGGGCACTGTTGTCTGCAAGGGGAGAACACCAGGAATGCTAGACGTTTCTACAGTAAGTGGAGAGCGCACTACCACTAAATCACCCGCAGCGCGGAGATTCCAACCACGCAACAATTGCAAATGTGTTGCAAAGCATAACAAGCACAGACAAAGTCTCAACCAATGGACCTCCGGGTTAAACCCGGAGGTCCATTGGCCGAAACATTGCCTGCGTTTTTGTTCATATGTATAAAATTTGAAAGTTATAGTTCGGGTGCCAACTCCACTTGTGTTAATTTCCTTTTTGGCGTTGTGACAAATAATAGGATATAATTAAATTTCGTTTACAGTTACTAGGGCCCGTGAATTACATATTTCGATTCGAATCGAATCAAGTCTATTATTTGAAATCGAATCGAATACAGGAGTCTTGAAGTCCCGGTGGATAAAATATTCCAACTACATCACCAAGGCATGCCTTCGTTGAAGGCATGCCTTGGTGATGTAGTTGGAATATTACCCAGTAAGGATTTTTGTTCAAAAACAGAAACGGGTACGAGAATTCTGTACTGGGAACTGCACGGGGCTAGCCACTCGCAACCTTGAGCTTATCATCGAAATTGCTTGTGAACTTTAAATTTGCTTTCAGCAGTGGTAGTGTGACTCGTGAAAGTGGAATTAGCATGGGTTGTGACATGAATACAGATGCTTTTTATGTTAATATAGCGGAAATTACACTCAGTCTTTATTTTCAACGTTATTTATTTATTATTGATATAAATTTAGTACAAAAATATATGGAACAACATAACAACATATAATCATATGTACATAAAGATATAATTTACCTACAATCTAAAAGATGAAATATATGTATATTTGAATGCACATCATAAGAGTATCTTCATTGTTGGACATCATTCCAGTAACACCATTTTTTCCTAATACTTTCCGCCCTGCCGATTGGATACATATATAAAGAGGAACATTCAAGAACTCCTTAGGAGGTGATCGCCCCCACTAAGCCAGTAATGGAAGGGAGGGGTTTACTTCGGGTACATATATAAATGTATCTCTTGTATATTAACAAACATGTTCTCCAGATACTTGGAGAATCTTCATGGGATGGGACCTAAAAGAATATCTCTCATGTTTATATTTACATGAAATTTTTAATAAGTGTTACGATTAATTTTTTTCTACCAGTCTTAATAAAAGGGTTTTCGAGTGAAAACATTCCAAGAATAGATGTAAAATCGTTTCTTTAGTTTTTCCGCATAAAGAATGCGGTTCCGTATCCAATAACCCACATTTAAACAATTTAGAATTTGTGTATAGAATCATATGGTTAATTTTGTATTGTAATGTTTGTAGACAAGTATCATCTGCTGCCCGAAAAGTTTGCCTATAACGATAACGCCACTCATTTTTTCCTATATTTTCCTTTATTATGGTATTCCATTTTTGTTGAATGTATTGTGGTTCCTTGGAAACTTTTTTCAAAAAGATGGGATAGAAATGACGGTTTACCTTGAAACAAGATCGAATATTATTAATACATGAATCTTCTATATGATCCAGTTTCCTACTATTGGATATTGCAACTTTCCATGACCTTGGTATAAAGCATTCACCACACCTAAGTATGTGGTGAAAGGTTTTCCAAGGTCATGAATGCGCTTGAATTCATTAAAATCGATAACCGATCCTGTTGCGTCAACAATATCGTTGATAAAAAAGACTCATCTTGTGCCCCAGTGTTTAAAAAAGGAGGGTTTATTATTTATATTTATACTTTCGTTAAAAACAGTGGCTGTGAAAGGATCTCGTTAAGGGATAATGACTCGCTCTCCTTCAACAAAGACCATGCTGGCAGAACATTCCTCCAAAAAGGATCCAATCGTTCTGAGATCTTTAATGTGCCTTCTTGTGTGAGGGACCACATATTGTTTGCTCCAAATTTTTCGAAATTATGAACAGCAAGTGTTTTTCATTGGGCCATTGTTTCGGGCTCTAGTAACTTTTTAATCAATACCATTTTTAGGGAACAACATAGTATTCTTATATGCGGAATTTTGAGGCCACCATTTTCAAGTAAATTGATTATGACATGACGTTTAATTTTTTTTAGACCATAGAAAACTGTAGAGTGTGCTTTGAATTTGGTCTAATATCTAATCTGCTGGGTTTGGGAGGACTGTTAGGGAATGAATTATGATAGGAATAGCCAAAGTTTGAATTACTGTAGCATTACCAATCAAAGTAAGATTTCTTCAGGACCAATCATTGAGGAGTGTGCGGATGAATCTTGATGGTTCCCTTTTATAGGTTTGTCTGTCTTTATTTACTTCTCGCCCACAGCCACGTCGAGAATCTATCCATACGATCTGTGTCTTATCGTAGTTAACATTTAGGCCTATCAGATATTAGTGAGGAATTGTCAAGGGTATTTAATGCCATGTTTAAAGATTCCTCGTCGTCATCTAGGAACAAAGTGCTATCATCAGCGTACTGGTTAATAATGTATTCAGACTCATTAATCTTTATTCCGTATATTTGGGGGTTAAATTTTAAAAAGCACTTACAATTTCAACATATAAGATAAATAAGTAAGGTGAGAGTGGGTCCCCCTGGCGAACCCCTCTCTGAATATTAAAGGATTCTGAGCAGTTCCATTGTTCATAATGCAGCTGGAAACATTGCCATAAAAGTACTGAACCACTGATAAAAGAATCACCGAAATATAAGGACGTTAGAGTGTTTCTAATAAATTGCCATTCCTGAGAGTCAAATGCTTTTTCAAAATCGACCAGGATCAACATTCCCGGAATGCCCATAGACTCTGTTTTTTCGATTGAAACGGCAATAAGTCGTGTTGACTCACCTATGAGTTTCCCTTTCATGAACCCCAGCTGACTATCTGATATTAATTTCGGAAGAACATTTTTCAAGCTGTTGGCTGTTGTGGAAGAGCCTATGTTTGACCCACGTTGAGTAAGGAAATCGGTCGCCAGTTTTTTATTTATTCTTTTGGTTTACCCTCTTTTGGTATGCACTTAATTATCCCCCGCCTCTGTGTAATTGATAATTGTCCGATTTTGTATCCAAAATTTAAAGAGTTTACAACGTATTTACCCAAATCTTTTCAGAGGTATTTATAGAATTCAACAGTAAATCCATCTGAACCGGAGGATTTACCGTTGCCCATATCCCTGTGAGCCATATTGCACCCAGCCATGTCAATAGTTCCTTCTATAAGTAAACTATCCTCTCTGTTCAATTTATTAAGATATGGGTTTTCCGAATCTAAAAATCCGTCCTAAATATTTTCTAAAGCAGGGTTTGTATTACTTCGCGATTTGTACAAGGATTCGTAAAAATTACGCTGTTCTGCAAGTATATCGCCAATTTCTGTACATTCTATATCATCATCCCTTATATGTTTTGGAATTAACTTTTCGTTTTTTCTAGATTGCAGAAATATTTTGAAGGCTTCTCACCTTCAACTTTCCAACGAGATTTTAATCTCAATATCATACCCTGTACATTTTATTTCTAATGCTTTGGAGTTAGTTCCTTAAAAAGATCCATACTTTATATCACACTGTCGTTTCCTTCATCGAGCTGTTCAGACAACGTCTTAAGTTTTTGTTCAATGATCGATTCCGCGCTTTGTGCTTTTCGTTTAACCCTTTACCTAGCCTGAAAAGCAGACGACACTTGCAAAAATAATTCTTGAATAACTAATTTTTTGCATTTGTTGCCTCAACAACATAGGTTATGACCTCTCGTTGGAACGAGTTCGACGAGCTCGTTCCAACGAGGGGTCATAACCTATGTTTTTGAGACAAAAAATGAAAAAAATAATTAAACTTAATTGGCGATTTTTGAGAATAGCGCTGGCCATTTTGGCCGTTACGTTAGGTAAAGGGTTAAAGATGTCAAAAAATTAAGATCAGGTGGTACACTTATTCAATGCATCCCTTTACCTAACATGAAAAGCAGACGACACTTGCAAAAAAATTCTGAAATAACTATTTTTTTTCATTTTTTTTGTCTCAAAAACCTAGCTTATGTACCAAGGAGTGGTCATAACCTATGTTTTTGAGACAAAAAATAATGACAATTAATTGGCGATTTTTGAGAATAGCGCTGGCCGGTTTTGATAGGTAAAGGGTTGTAAGAGGAGTAAGATATTGTCTTACCTCTTATCATTAATTTTAAGGTTTCCCAGAATAATTGGTCGTTTATAGTAAAAATGTGGCACCATACTACTGCCACTACTAGTGTTGGTGTTATTGTTATTTTCATAATAACATGAGTATTGTGTAACCGTATCTGCTATAGTATCTTTTACTAATTTTATATATTCGGGGTTATTTAGTTAGCTGTTGTTAAATTTCCATAATCCACGCCCTCGAGGTTGGGTAATAAATTCTAAAGTGAGTGTTATTGACGCGTGGTCTGATCTATACATAAGACCTATATCTACATGTTGAACAGCTAGCTGTAAGTCCAATGGAATTGGAAAGTAGTCTAATGTTGAAAGTCTTTTATGTTGAGCTTTCCACGTGTACCTCTGTTTTCCAGGATTCTGCAGCGCCAAACATCATGCAGGTCCAGTTTTTCCATGTGAAGATTAATGTACTGATTACATTTAACATTATTTAAATTTCTGTAGTTTAATGTATCTAATGATTGGTCTAAAGCCACATTTCAGTCACCACTAATCAGCACTGAGATATTTCGGGCTGTCACGATTTTTTAATTTAGGAATCGATTAATCGTCGCAAATAATCGATAATAATCGATTAATCGTACATAGATGACCCCCTCCTCTCTCTCCCCTCTTTGAAGTCGTTAAAAATGAAGTTCAAGTCAGCTGACCTAACTCAAGTAAACAACGAAGACGATCCACTTTCTGTAGTTTAATGTATCTAATGATTGGTCTAAAGCCACATTTCAGTCACCACTAATCAGCACTGAGATATTTCGGGCTGTCGCGATTTTTAATTTAGGAATCGATTAATCGTCGCAAATAATCGATAATAATCGATTAATCGTACATAGATGACCCCCCCCCCCCCCCCCTCCCTCTCTCCCCTCTTTGAAGTCGTTAAAAATGAAGTTCAAGTCAGCTGACCTAACTCAAGTAAACAACGAAGACGATCCACTTTTAGGTAAAGCTTTGAATGTACCTAAAAGACAAATGCTTTTAACGGCTTCATGGTGTTTAATGTCGACGTTCTTGACCTTTTACCTTTAGAAACAATAGTTTTTTCATCAATTTTTGTTTAATTATTAAACGTTTAAAACGGGGTAAAATTCACCGAATCTTCGACAACGACAAATACTGATCGATTACGGCATGACCGATCGACAATCGATTAATCGTGATAGCTCTGGAGATATTACCCATGTTTTCAATTACATTAGAAAAGTATAGTAAAAGGGGGTTCATCACTATTTGGACCATATACCGCAGCGATAGTTAACCGTTGGTTTGGATCATCAAATCTAGCACTAGGAAGTTTCCAGCTGCATCAATTATTTTATTTTTAACATCATAAGCGAAATTGTTCTTAAATAATATGGCTTATCTCTTTTGTCACTGACAAGTGACGAAAAGAAGGCTTCAGCGCCCAACTCGTGTTTCCACCTATTTTCAGGTTCTCTGGATGAATGAGTGTCTATTAAAAATATGATTTCGTACGCATCTCTACATCGAGAGAATATATCCCTCCTCTTTACTGTGTCCGGTGATAAACCTCAACAATTTTCAACGTTATTTATGTACAATTTCTATCTCAGCCACACGTTTTGTATGACGACCAAGATGACTGATTCTAAGCAAACTTTCAGTGAAAACTTTCAAAAGAAAACGAATCGGACAGCCGATTTCGAATCGATCCGAATACCAACTGAAGATTCGAGATTGAATCGAAGCTTCGAAGGGCCCTACCCTTTACCCAACGTAATTGTACTCTAGGGAATCCGAGGATATTATGGACTGTCTGTTTACCCACTTATCGTAGAGTTTGTGCGCAGACTACCGTTAATTTAATGTGATGTCCCTTTACTCACAAATATATACAGATATTATTCCTTGCTCCAGTAATCGATATTCCAATCAATAAATATTTAGTTTGCCTTGGAAACGTCAAGATGTTAACATAATTGATGGACCTACGCGGCGTAATCATAAAACTACAGCTGTGGTTAGTCTTCATTCATAAGTATTTAGTTTACCAACATATTTAACCCTTTAGGTAACATGAAAAGCAGACGACACTTAGAACAAAATTCTTGAATAACTACTTTTTTCATTTTTTGTCTCAAAAACATAGATTATGACCCCTCATTGGAACAAGCTCGAAGAGCTCGGTCCAAAGAGGGGTCACAAACTATGTTTTTGAGACAAAAATGAAAAAATAATGAAAATTAATTGGCGATGTATGTGAATAGCGTTGGCTGGTTTTGTCCATTACGTTGGGTAAAGGGGTAACAAATTAACAGCAATGTAATGTCATTAAAGATTTGGTCAAATAAATTCTCAATTTAGGAACATTTCTTGCGTTGATTTAAAGAAAATACAGTTCATCGCTTTATCTCCCTCCACGTAACTGCGGGGACATTCAGGTTCTTTTTGTTTCTTACTGAAGTAATTTTCCGTCCACCCGTTGCAAAACAACGAGAAATTTATATTGTTTGTGCACACTCTTGGGGCCACACATTGCTGGAGACAGAACATAATATTCATCCACTTCAGAACATTTCTGAAAGATTTAACATACTGTAACTATCAGGACATGCCTCTGTCCCTAACTTCCCAACATATTCACCAACTCAGGAAAATGAAGTGGAATAGTCCAGGTATATAATAGGACCAACTATCCCCGTCCCCATCTATGTTCTTTCAGTTTTGGAAACTGGTGACATGAATTTGGTGTTGGCCTGTTAGGTCTTGCGAATATGTCGAGTGATGAATTTCTTTAACGCTTCGCTGTTTAACCCTTAAGTCCTCAGATTAATTTTAAAGTATTTATGGCCTTTTTCTGCTTACATAGTTATTCATGACTTGGCAGTGGTTCTACATCACTGCTGGCTGCCTATACAGGCAGCCAGCAGAGATGTAGAACCACTGCCAGGGAAAATTCAGTCTACACACAAGAGTAATAAAAAAGATTACACAAGGGAGCACCTGCTTCAATGCAATATAAAAGTGGCGGTTTGGGGCTATATGGGGGCTTAAGGGTTAACATCATTTCTGGTAACTGACAAAAACTTTGTTGCAGAGAAACAGTTCATCAAAAGTTATTATTTCTTGTCCTATGGATTTTTACGACAGTCCAAGTGAATGAAAATGATGTTTATTTATCTAACAATCATAAAGATTTTGGCTTGAAAACCACGAGAAGCGGTACGTATCACATAATGTGTACCGATTCCGTATCATATAGACGACTCATTCTGATTCCGTATCACATAGACAACTTGTTTCCGGTGACGCGACAGTTACGGGCGATTGGCTAAACATTTTATGATAAATAGAAACTGCACAATTCAATATTACACCTACCCGGTTCCTGGGGATGTACCCTCGTAAATTCAATCGGATCGTCATAGGAAGTGACACTGAGAGTGAATAATTTGACAACACAACTTTGAAAATTTCGGTCATCAGGTTACTCATTGTTTGTCAGACTGCACAACAATATAGTTCCATAAAATATATTTTTTTAAACTTTTTCTCGCCAACATTATGTCCCAAAACTGTGTTAATAATTTAAGATTTAATCTGTTTGTGTGACAGAATTGTTAGATAAATGAATTATCATGATAATGTCCATGTACTGTGATTTGCATCAGATTCTCGGTGGTGTACAAAATGGGATCACAACTCGCCGGAAAATCCGGCTCGTTGAGATCCCATTCTGGACACCACCTCGAATCTGATACAAATCACAGAACATGCACATTATCATGAAATCTGTATTTATCACATACTCACCAGCAAATAGCTCACTACGGGTATCTCGTTCGCAACACGTCAAATAAGTGTGTAACGTCAGAAGTCAACGTCGACACCGTAACACTGCGAGCGAGTTAGTTTCGTAAGGTTCCGCTCCACAGTTTCGCACTATTGCACAGGGGTGAAATTCTAAACAAAGGGCGTATGTTGAAACTAAGGCAATGTAAAATAGAGAAATATTTTTAGTATCAGATATATGATTACATTAGGCTTTTTGTTGGACAAGAGAATTTGAAGTTTTGATCCCAAAGTTGGAGTCTGATACATAGGGGTAAATTATCAGATGAATTATGGGAAACAGTGGCTTCGAAAAATTGCCTATTTTTTTAAATGTAATTTTTACACGGGTTTGTTACCAGATAGGTAACTAAAAAATGAGACGGAAACATATCAATTTTTTTTTGCATTTTAGAAACAAGGGATGCTCTGCTCCAGGGGTGGGTAGGCGGGGTTCGTGGGAAAATTCTGCTTTTGAGGCTGCTAGGTGGCTGAAAATGACTGGTTTCGGTATTTTTTCAGGCAATTTTTCAGGTTGAAGTCTTGCCTTTGACAATAAATAATTCCACCCACATTCAGATTGTTTATTTCTACTTAGTCAGATAGTGTTATATGTTTTTTTGTGGATTTGGGAAATGTAATACATGTAATGGGTTTGATAACTAAGTTACAGGATATTTGCTTTTGAAGAGAGTGTATGACATGTCACATTTGGAAATGCCTGGAAAACTGTGGAGCGGAACCTTAAAGAGCATTCTGCCGACGGTGTCAATTCTTGAACCAGGAAGTTCCTTATTTGTGTTTGAGTTATAAATACACCATTTTTCAAAAACTTTTCATTATTTCTGGTTTGTGTGCTATTGTTAGTAGTAGTTAACATTCATCAAGTGATATCTCAGCACAACTGAAAGGAAATAAGTGGAATTTTGAGAAATTTATTGATATAGCCTAATTTTGCACTTGTTTTGAATTTTCGTCAAGATTTCAAAAACATTAAGGTAGAGCACTGCCTTTCCTAAACACCGAGTCTTGAATTTATGACAAATATATGCAGTTATGGACAGCCTGGTTATTACTGTTGACCAGAGATTTGCAGTCATGGTGTCTACTTTTTCATTTTGGTCATTGGTGTCATGTCTGTGTGTCATCCGTCCATCAAGCTGTTCACGCTTTAGTATCTAGAGAGCAACCCCCCCCCCCCCCCCCAAAGCTATGGTTATTAGTGCTTATTATTTTACATTTTGATTGTATTTAACAGTGCTATTGGCAGGACCTGGGTAGTCAATGTGGCTGATCGTAAAAACAAAAATACTATCTGAAGTGGCTCAGAGAAATCGGGGGGGGGGGGGGGTGGTGTGGTGTGGTTGTGAAAATCGGGTAAAATCTGGCCGAAAAAGCTATTCGGCAATCAGGAAGGCCATGCTGTATCTTTTTACTGGTTGAAAATAGAGACTTGTGGTTTTTGTTCATTCATCTCAGGATAGACTCCAGATTATTTTGCCTGAGTGAAATCCAGGGGGAGATCACTCTTGTTTTCTCTTTAAGGTTCCGCTCCACAGTTTCGCACTATTGCACAGGGGTGAAATTCTAAACAAAGGGCGTATGTTGAAACTAAGGCAATGTAAAATAGAGAAATATTTTTAGTATCAGATATATGATTACATTAGGCTTTTTGTTGGACAAGAGAATTTGAAGTTTTGATCCCAAAGTTGGAGTCTGATACATAGGGGTAAATTACCAGATGAATTATGGGAAAAAGTGGCTTCGAAAAATTGCCTATTTTTTTAAATGTAATTTTTACACGGGTTTGTTACGAGATAGGTAACTAAAAAATGAGACGGAAACATATCAATTTTTTTTTGCATTTTAGAAACAAGGGATGCTCTGCTCCAGGGGTGGGTAGGCGGGGTTCGTGGGAAAATTCTGCTTTTGAGGCTGCTAGGTGGCTGAAAATGACTGGTTTCGGTATTTTTTCAGGCAATATTTCAGGTTGAAGTCTTGCCTTTGACAATAAATAATTCCACCCACATTCAGATTGTTTATTTCTACTTAGTCAGATAGGGTTATATGTTTTTTGTGGATTTGGGAAATGTAATACATGTAATGGGTTTGATAACTAAGTTACAGGATATTTGCTTTTGAAGAGAGTGTATGACATGTCACATTTGGAAATGCCTGGAAAACTGTGGAGCGGAACCAAAGTAGAACTGAATTAATCTTCTCTTATATTTCATTAACTGTCCTCCTCACACGGAAATTTGTGTTTTCTACCTAGAAAACATAGCTTATGATCCCTCGTTGGAACGATTTCAACGAGCTCGTTTCAATGAGGGGTCATAAACTATGTTGTCGAGGCAAAAATATAAAAGAAAAAAATTGGTTGGTGAATTGTGTGAATAGCACTGGTCTGTTTTAGTCGCTACCTTAGATTAAAGGATTAAATTACACATAATGTGAAAAAAGTATCAAATATGTCACAATCCGATTTGAAATTTCTGAACTGTGTCCACTAAAATCGACTTGAGCGCTGGTAAGCCTCGCATCGTGACTCTTAAGAGATCCTCTGCAGACTGCCGCCGTAGACTGATCACTTTCATCGGGTGGGCAATATTTCCACGGACGCAGTAATATTAGATTCCAGGCACTAATTTTTGGAATAATCATCAAAAATTTAATTAATGAAGCACTGGGTACAACCCGGTGCTTCACTCATTAATATTTTGCTGCTGATGACATCACTGCCCACACGTCGATTACGGCGACTGTACTGTACATCTGTACTGTGATAAATCTGATTGTGTAAGCACAGTAAAGTCATAAACTAAACTTCTAACACTGGGGCATCGATCCCTTTGAGTGAACATCGTGATTTGAAGTTTATGGAGGACGCCATCATGGGCGCTTCCATTCCATAATTTGCCTTCGGCCTAAATATTCCGAACAATAAACCCGTCGTGTCTCTTTACCTGCAGTAATATTTATTTGAAACAGTGCATTTATACTACTGTTAAATTAAGGGCCTCTTCCCATTTAGTTATCTTCTCTCTATCAAAACAAATATTTTGAAACCCTAAAAATTATGTTCATTTGGTCACGAGAGAAGGTTTCAATATAGCTATAGCTTGGAGAAGTTTCTCTTCTAAGATGTAAGCTATTGACGTCCAGAGGAAGTAACTGGGCCCGCTTCTTGACTTCATCAGCGAGAGCAGCAGTACATCAACAATGTTTATTGACCATGATACTGTTATTGCTATATGCTATTGTTATTGGAAGCGCATGATGCCACAATGCATAATCAGTGACACGTGCGTTGTTATAATAACCGATGTAACCGGCCGTGTTTTGACGTATTTATGAAGATGATAGATGATGTCGGGGTGCGCATTCGGTGCATATGTTCTGGAGTGGCGCATGTTACGCTGTCCATTTTTCTCACTTGGAGGCATCATCATGGATTTCTAGAATAGCATATGGTTTCTATGAAGAGCGTGTATTCTTTTAACTTTGATTACGTATCCCTTGGTCGTGTTCGGTTCAAAGAGCACCTGAACACATTTAACTTGGGAGTAGTAATGACAGTCATATCCCTATTGGTCCATTTTAGCCCAGGAATTGTCGCTCCTCCTAAAACATTATCCTACTCCTCCAGAATGCGGATGGAATGCAAATACTGATATTTTTTTTTTTTTTTTTTTGGGGGGGGGGGGGGGGGGGGGGCTGCTCAGTAGCTCTGTAGTGTCCTCTGATAAATGTGAAACCTACTTTTAAGGGTCCTCTTCCCATTTAGATATCTTCTCTCTATCAAAACAAATATTTTGAAACCCTATATATTCATTTGATCACGAGAGAATGTTTCAATATAGCAATAGCTTGGAGAAGGTTTTCTTCTAGGATGCAAACTATAGCCGTTCGGTGGAAGTAACTGGGCCCGCTTCTTGATTTCATCGGAGAGAGCAGCAGTATATCAGGGATTCTTATTGACCCTGACATTGTTACAGCTATTGTTATATAATATTGCTATTGCTATATTCTACTGTTATTGGGATAATATGTTGCCACGGTGCATAATCAGTGTCACGTGCTTTGTTGTGATAACCGGTGTAACCGGCTGTGTTTTGACGTATTTATGAAGTCGCATTCGCTGCATAAGTTCTGGAGTGGCAAAAGTTACGCTGCCCATTTTTCTCACTTGGAGGCATCATCGTGGATTTCTAGAATAGCATGTGGTTGCTATGTAGGGAGTGTATTTTATAAATTTGATTACGTTTTCCTTTGTCGTGTTCGATTCAAAGAGCGCCTGAAAACATTTAACTTGGGAGTAGTAATGACATTCCATATCCCTGTTATATCCCAGGAATTGTCGATCCTTTTAAAACATTTTACTTTTCCAGCATGCGGATGGAATGCCAATGGTGATATGTTTTTTTATTTATTTTTTTTTTTTTTGGGGGGGGGGGGGATTTGGGAGCTCTGGAGTGTCATCTGGTAAAGTAGACCCTACTTTTGTTTCTACTCGTTTATGGCGACCTCTTTCATCTATTCATAGTCCTGTTCTCATAACTGTTCTATTGATTAATTTAGAATGCCCAATTCTTCGAAGATCCAATCACATTCCATCTTTAACGCTCGTCTTGCCTCTTCAGTCGGCACATAATTATCTCCAGAGACCGTGGCATGTTAGTCTTTCCTCCCCTATGAGACCATGAGGAAATCCCTGAATGAGGCCTTGCTTCAAGTTACTCAGGTCCTCGTCTTGATATTTATGGATCACTACTGCTCCATAACTGCCTTCTGTCAGTGATTTTTCTTGCTGCTTGCATTACTAGTAATGCTACGAATGACTTCTTAGAGTCCTACAGTTATTGTGTTAATGCAGATAATGGACTATAGCTGATGTATCCATACCGAGTTATCTTTCTTAACCAGTCCTCAGACATGTCAGTTCGTCTTTCCCCACGACGGACAGAAGTAAGCTTCAGAATAACAACTTGCGATGTGCGTGCATAATAATACATATTACCGCGGTAATAAAACAACAACATAGCCATTCAAACTGATTACCATTGCAAGGGATAACGAATATGCGTTGTGGTTTGAGGTCGCTTCCTGATCAATAATGGGGTAAATAAGATCAGGACAAGAAGTGTATCGGATATACTACCGAGAGCGGGTTTATTGGTGCATATGTATGTGTATGTCGGTAATGGCGCCTTATTTGTGCCTGTAACTGTGTACATGTATTTTAAAAAGATTCAAATTTGGACATATTCCTTTCATACATTCATTGACAGGCCCATGCAACATTTTATGAACATTTATTGGGAGGAATTTTACGCAAACCTTGTTTTGAACAGAATTGATGTGTAAGGCCTCATAAAGTAGATTTTCTGTTGCTCAGGCCATTTTTGTAAAATTGCATGCGGACAGACGGGTTTTTATTTTATTTTTTATTTTTTGTAATTATTTCTTTACCATGAAAAGTTCATGTTCTTGGTTGTTTTATGTCTCATAATCTACAGCCCAGAAAAGCATGGTTGGTAGTGTATTTCGTCCCTTGGGGGCATGAAGGCTTTGCAATGCTGAAGCATTGCAAAGCCTTCTTGTACTCAAGGGACAAATTTATCAATTTTATAAAGTGGGATGAAATATCAGACATAAACCATTTCATTTTTATTTTTTGATGTTTGCGTTGGTTATAATATGTGAGCATGCGGTAGCCAAAAAGACCATGCGGGCGTGAGGGCATGAGAAACAGATTTTTAACTTTTTAGGCCTAATCTGATATTTTGATTCGAGAAGTCACGGTGTCATTAACTCATATATAGACAGACTGACTGATAGAAATACCAATGGAGTAGGCAACGGAATGGGGCCATAAACAGGGCAGAGTGAGAAGACAACAGTAAAGACTGGCATAGACAAACAGGTTCGCTAAGGCGGTAAGATGGTGCCCCTGAACAATGTTGCATATTATCCAAACTTCTCAAGAGAAAATGCATCACGAAATCATGTCCTATTTGGTAAAAACACAAAAATAAGTGCAATGAGTCGTTCGTGTCAAATTAACGATGGTACTTTTTTTTACCTTACTTGAGCTGAATAAACAGAAAATTTTTGGCACAAAACATGCACTACCGCAATCATAGACACAATTAAATGTGCATAGAAACAGATAGATTTCCATTCGGTATTTAATTGAAAGCAAGACTTTAGCAAGTTTGTGTTTAGAAACGCATCAGGGGGTGGAACTCAAAAAAATTAAAGAACAGCAATTTTTCTTGTGCGAAACTAGATAAATCATCAGCATGTGTTTACTCATTTAAAAGATCGTGATGAAACGAAATAATCGGTTTAACATCACATTTGTTGATGAGTAACCCCCAGCAGTTGACACTTTGTTAATATTTCTTTTTTGATATTTAGCTACTTGCTGCAGATTTGAATTAATGCGATCACTGTTTCACAGAATGCTCTGATTGAGTGCAGAAAAAACAAATGTTCACAAACTCAAAGCACCTTGTATTGAAACGCGATTGTCTTGTGCATAAGTTACCTCCAATCCCCCCCCCCCCCCCCCCCATTATTATTACCTCCAAGTGAGTTTCCGAGGTGGTAAAGTAAATACACAGAACGACACGCACGCGTGAATGGGTTAATCGATATGACACGAGTGCCAGCGCGAAAGGATAGAACGAGAGGCCGCAAGCCTCGAGTTTTATCCTTCCGTGATGGCCAAGTGTCACTTCGATTAACACATTCACACGCGTGTGTCGTTCTGTGTGTGTGTGAGAGAGAGAGAGGGGGGGGGGGCTCTCCACCTATAAACAACAAAAGAAGAAATATGAACTCATGAACGGAGGGAGAGAGAGAGAGAGAGAGAGAGAGAGAGAGATAGTTCCAATCGACTACTGTGACAGAGACAGACGTAAAAACATTATTGACTGAAATGACCCACCATACTTTCTAAACAAAAATTGTTCGCCTCACCAGCATTGTTGGTTTTGTTTACACTAGCTTCATTAAAATATTTTCAAAACTTTCTAACTTTATTTTTTGTGACTTAATTTCTTAAATTTTCAGGCCGCAGCTCATAAATAGCACAAAAGACAGAACCCTTGATGTTGGTTTTGTCGAGGATGGTCCTAAACACAGCGAAACTGAGTGCCTAACAAAATATTTTTTAAAAGTTAATTTATTACATATTTAAATTGTTCAAAACAAAACTGTAGACCCCAGGATATGTTATTTATTGTATAGAATGCAAATGACTAAATGTACATCACAAACCGGAGTTAATAAGCCCCTTTTTCAGGGTACTATTTGGTGATTTCCCTCATATTGTTTTTGTTTACATTCTCCTTAAGACTCTTCTAAGATAATCAGTTAAATCCCACTTATCAACCGAAAGAAAAAATACCACAAAACCATCAACATGAAATGTTTACACAAATTTACGGATATTGCTGTCTATTTAGATAATCAAGCAGTTTTACTTTCGATTCAGAGGTGTATGTTAGAAATAAGAAACTTTTTTTTTAATTAGATGTGCCGGAAATTTGATCTTGATAACACTTTTTAGGTTATAAGTGAAGGATTAGATGAATACCTTATCCATCTCAAATGACAGGTCTTGACGGTTATCATTAGATAGGTTGGAATTAGCCGAGAAATTCATTCAATGTTTTGAGCTGCAAGTTTATCGTTAACATACGAAACAAAATTACCTCGATGAATAGTTTTCATCATACCTGTAATAGTTTTTTTTCTGTTAAAAAGTGTAATTTACAACATAGTGCTTTTAGGCACTGCCCAATAAATTGTAAGCGAATACTCATTGAATAAAAAATGGAATTCCAGTCGAGTAAATGATACCCACTATAATTAAGAGAAATGAGATGATAAGCGATTGTAGAGGAATTCGGTAGCACATGATATTTCATCAGTTTATTTTACATTGCGATTCAAAAGTATTTGTTCGTTCTAGATGAGCCATCTGGAAGTCAGTGATTTGACAGGCTTCTTAGCCAACGTGTATAATCCCCAAAAATGAAAGAAAAAGAAAAAAGACTACAAAAACTAACTGCTGTCGTATGTACCAATTTGAACGAGAGTTCATTGTCTTCAAATGAAGTAATCTTTGAAACTAAGCACTCTTGACTGGGCATATTATTTTGAAGTATCAACCCTTAACCCTTTAGCCAACGAAGCGGTAGTAATCGCCTGCATAACATACAAATTGAGCAGTTGAAAAAAATACTGTTTTAAAAAAAAATAACAAAGCCTTATCATGTAACCCCCTCAGTGGAAGGAGTTCGTCGAACTCGTTCCAAATGAGGTGTCACATGACCTGATTTTGTTGAAATAGCTGGAATTTTTTTTAAAAAATACAATAAAATAACAGATTTTGATGTGTGCTTTAGGTAAAGGGTTGAAACGTAGCATGGTACGCTATTGATTGGACAATGTCGTGATGTACAAAGGTACTTTTCTTTCACAAAGGTAAGCATCTTATTCAAATTTTGCAACACCAGTGACTATTCCAGACAGACAAATTGGGTGATTTGTTGTGATTTAATGAAATTTTTTACCTTATGAAACCATTAATTAAAACTGTGTTTTATTACCTGATTGTTCTATGTAATCCCTATCTACAGCAACACTAAACCGTGCGGAAAATGAAAATCTGTTCCGCACGTATGTGCACCGCTATTACAATTTGAATCGCTAGCGAAAATCATTTCCTGAGGTCCAATGTGTTCTATGTGCCAGTAGGCACATAGAACACATTGGGACTCAGGGGACGAAATAGTAATATGGGATCCCCAAATTTGGTTGGCGATAAAATGTGTTCTTTTTGTTGATAATTGTCAAATAAATTGCTGAGTGTAATTCTAATAATTGTTTTTACAGTCGTGAAGGCGTGTAATAAACACAGAACGACACGCGTGGGTCAATGGGTTAATCGATATGGCACTTGTGCCATCGTGGAAGGATAAAACACGAGGCCTGCGGCCTATCGTTCTATCCTTCCACGCTGGTCCTCGTGCCATATCGATTAACCCATTCACACCCGCGTGTCGTTCTGTGTATGTATTTGCTAGTTATTCGTTTTTCACTCTTATTTGTTACACCCAATTTTTAGGGCACAAAACGTTTTCTGATGTCCCTTTACTGAAAAATAAAATAAAGATATTTGAATTCAAAAATTTAAACGAGGCAATAATATTTGTTTACACAAGCTTTATAATGGTTGTCTTAGGGAAAGTATTTTGTAATGTTATTCCCATAGTATAGTTTATTGCGTGTGCGAAGATCGTGTTACACATTTTGTTCTGTTCTTTGTGCACTCAATAGCCTTCGTGTCTCTCAGGGATGTTGCATTTTGTTGTCAGCGATTAAACTAGTTTGATCACAAAGTGACCTGAATGGCATGATGCCGCGCTAGAAATTGGATCCGGTGGAACCTAAAGCTGCATCGATACAAATCAGAATTTCACTCTTTACAGATAGAAACGGGAACTTCACTTTCTACAGATAACAGTCAGTAAAAAGGAATTGTGTTTTCTTGTAGAAAAATGAGATATATATATATATATGAATTATGTACTTCTTTCAAAGAAATAAACCAGTCTGGGGCCAATACTTCAAAACTTTCACAATTGTATTTTCTAGAATTGTATTTTCTAATTATGACTTTAAATGGGTTGAAATGAACCATTAGCACTTTAAAAGATGTGACAATTTGCCAGTTTGCAAACTGCCATATCTTTTAAAATGCTAATGATTCATTTTAGTCAGTTATATTAAGAGATAGAAAAGACAATTCCAGAAAATACAATTGTAAAAGTTTTATAGTGTTGGCTCCAGTATACAATTTTGAACTCAAGGGATGATTTCTAACTAATGATCTCAATTCATAATTCGTGACTGTTCGATGTACACTCTCCATTTGGCTGTGATACTGGGGCGAAAAAAGGTTAGTGAGGAATATCTTGAATTTGAAACGATCTGAACGGGAGCCTGGGGGCTTATATGAGTTTACGGAACGGGGACTTACAAACTGCTCTAACTAAATATCTGATCATGATTTCACTTTGCAAGAGAATATACGTAGTGTTCATTTTTTCTCATAAATGAAATGTTTTAAGCAATGTTTTGCCCGAAATTTCATGCGAAAATCAAGATACAGTTAAAAAATATCGCACAATTCCAGAGTCTCCTAATTTTAATTTTGTTTTTTATGGTTACGGAGAAATGTAATCCCATTTTTCAAACCACAAGATTTTATCATCAATTAGTATGCCTGGTTTCATTTCAACAAAACTATTGGTTTTTTTAAAACATTCGTGTAGTTGGGATAAAAACATTACAGGGAGGAATAAGGTCAAAATAACAGTTTACAAATGAGGAAACTTAAAATAGCATGTAATAAATCTCATATTAGCAATGAAGACACGTGTAATATTTATCCTAGCTATTCTAATGTGTGTGAATATAATCAATCATTTTTGGAATTCCAGTTTCTGATGAGGAAATTTCAGATTCTGAGATATCCCAACCCCTACACTCTAAAATCTGTTGAGTTAAAAATCAAGCCAAATCAATTGCACATTTTGGCTCCATAGTTAACAAATTTTTCCTTCGGGCCGGAGGGCGAAATTTATTAAATATGGATAGAGAATATTCACTTTTCGCAGCTTTTGAGACTGTTGTGAAAAATTATACGAGGGAATATTCGGTCAGATCTTAAGAGTGAATAATCTGTGTCCTCATCCCACCCCTCTTTCCTGCTAATTTCCATTAAGATGCAGCGACATAATTCAAAATAGAAATTAATACAAGTCTCCGCTAACTGCATTTGAGGCGTGGGGGATACACCCTCCCCCAATCGATTCTCTGGTGGTAGTATTATAGTGTTATAAAAGTATATCGGTAAAGATAATGTTGGTCTAGCCCCCCCCCCCCCCTCTCTCTCTCTCTCTCTCTCTCTCTCTCTCTCTTCCTCTCTCTCTCTCTCACTCTTATCTCTCTCTCTTGGTCTCTACTTCTCTCTCAGCTATTTCTGGAAAAAGCTGGTGGCATGTATCCTCTCCTCCCGGTTCCTAAGTCCCTGCCCTTATATGCAACGATAATTAAGTTTGGTTGAGTCCTTCTGCACTACTGAGTACAATCACATGCAGTCATTCAGCAATAGACGAGCTCCATTAACCCTGTACCCAACGCAGACGATATCAAAATTTATTATTTCAAATATAAGTTTTTTAAATTTTTCAAAAAATTTCAACAAAACCATATCATGTGACCCGTCATTGGAACGAGCTCAATGAGCTCGTTCCAATGAGGGGTCACATGATATGGTTTTGTTGAAATATTTCGAAAACGTTAACTTTTTCATTTGCATATTACGCGGGCGGATGCGGACGATTCGTTGGGTAAAGGGGTTAAACTATTCAGTCACGTCGCTTTCGTAATAAAATAATAATTGGGATATCGTCTCTGAGTCGGGGTTGCAATGGTTGCCTCGTGCGTTTGTGAGCTCGACGATATACGATGACAGGCGGTCATGATGATGAGGTATCAGCTAACACCGCATTCTGAACGTCACAAAGAATTTTCGTATGATTGTGTCAAACCTTAATTCATTCTTTATTATGATGACGCTATCACATGACATGCCCAAATCGGAGTTTTAATTGTTTTCAGGTATTTGGTATGCACGTGACAATACCTCAGTGGTAATTTATTAAACGGTATATGTTAACCATTTTCCAATTTTGCGCTGTGATGATAATATATCTCTGGCCATGCACTGCAAAACCACTTTTCTCAAAAGAGAGGACTGTCATCATAATGTAAACGATATATCTCTCGTTAAACCCATCCACCGCCAGCCCTTCGGTTTTACAGTACTCCTGTACCGACCCCTTTTGACACATCGCAGAACTGTATTCGTGTCCCGAGAAAATGGAATGATAAGTTTTGGAGGGGTTTCTACCGTGGGAACCCCGGAAAGTGGAGCATTGTTTGTTCACAGGGTTAGTACACTGACGTACAGGTCCTGAAATAAAGCTTGGCTGTTTCCCAGTTCGGTTCCGGGTTTTGCGGCAAATCGGAAAACCAAACCACAAGACCCTGCAAAACACTGCCAAACAGTTTCACTGGGTTTGTGCATAATCTGATCTAACTACCTTACTGGGAGGAAACTGGACTTGTGATCCCCTGTGGATTCTCGTCTCTTAGTCTTTCCGGCAAAGGGGCGAATACGTCGTGTTACCATTGAAACATTTTCTCCCTTATAGACTCGTGACAATGGGAACACAACAAAGATTAGATGAAATTTATTCATTTGTCTCCTTAATTATTATTATTATTATTATTATTATTATTATTATTATTATTATTATTATTATTAGCTCAACTTGACAAAGTCAAGCTGAGCTATTGCCATCACTTCTCGTCCATCGGCGTACGTACGTACGTACGTTAGTACGTTAGTATGTTACTACATTAGTACGTTAGTACGTACGTCCACAATTTCCTTTGGCACACCTCACAGGTCGCATTTATGATCAGATTACTTTGAAACTTCTTATGCTTGTTTGGGGTGACCTCTAGATGGGAGCTATCGATTTTCTTCAATTTCCGTCAAAAAATGTTGCCGCGGCCAACGTTCTTAGAACTTAGTTTAGTCAAACCACAATATTTCCCTTTGGCACACCCTACAGGGCACATTTATGATTTGATTGCTTTGAAACCTGATACGCTTATTTAGGGTGACCTCTAGATGGGAGCTATCGATTTTCTTCAATTTCGGGCAAAAAATGTTGCCACGGCCAACGTTCGTAGAACTTAGTTTAGTCAGACCTCAATATTTCCCTTTGGCACACCCTACAGGGTACATTTACGATCAGATTGCTTTGAAACCTGGTATGCTTGTTTGGGGAGGCCTCTAGATGGGAGCTATCGATTTTCTTCAATTTCTGTCAAAAAATGTTGCCGTGGCCAACGTTCTTAGAACTTAGTTTAGTCAGAAGACTCAATATTTCCCTTTGGCACACCCTACAGGGTACATTTATGATCGGATTGCTTTGAAACCTGGCATGCTTGTTTGGAGTGACCTCTAGATGGGAGCTATCGATTTTCTTCAATTTCTGTCAAAAAATGTTGCCGCGGCCAACGTTCTTATAACTTAGTTTAGTCAAACCACAATATTTCCCTTTGGCACACCCTACAGGGCACATTTATGATTTGATTGCTTTGAAACCTGGTATGCTTATTTAGGGTGACCTCTAGATGGGAGCTATCGATTTTCTTCAATTTCCGGCAAAAAATGTTGCCACGGCCAACGTTCGTACAACTTAGTTCAGTCAGACCTCAATATTTCCCTTTGGCACACCCTACAGGGCCCATTTATGATCAGATTGCTTTGAAACCTGGTATGCTTGTTTGGGGAGACCTCTAGATGGGAGCTATCGATTTTCTTCAATTTCTGTCAAAAAAAGTTGCCGCGGCCAACGTTCTTAGAACTTAGTTTAGACAGAAGACTCAATATTTCCCTTTGGCACACCCTACAGGGTACATTTATGATCGGATTGCTTTGAAACCTGGCATGCTTGTTTGGGGTGACATCTAGATGGGAGCTATCGATTTTCTTCAATTTCCGTCAAAAAATGTTGCCGCGGCCAACGTTTTTAGAACTCAGTTTAGTCAGACCACAATATTTCCCTTTGGCACACCAATATTTCCCTTTTGTACACCCTTCAGGGCACATTTATGATCGGATTGCTTTGAAACCTGTCATGCTTGTTTGGGGAGGCCTCTAGATGGGAGCTATCGATTTTCTTTGGTTTCTGACAAAAAATGTTGCCACTGGCAAAAAAACTGTCATTGGTCCCAATGATCTTCAATTTTGCCATTTCATTTATAACTTACCAAGTTCAAGTTTGTCAAGTTGAGCTACAGTGTCATTGACACTTTCATTATTATTATTATTATTATTATTATTATTATTATTATTATTATTATTATTATTATTATTATTATTATTATTATTATTATTTATAATTTGACTCAAAAGGCTTAGCAGCTGACCCTACGTGGAGGGTGGATTGTAACTAAATTACCCGTGGAGTGGAGTTATCACTCAAAGTATCACTTTCAGATTATGTACAAGTGGACACAAAACACAAACAATGTTTCAGCCAATGGACCTCCGGGTATAACCCGGAGGTCCATCGGCTGGAACTTTGCTTGTGTTTGTTATGTTTTGCAACAAATTTGCAATTATTGCATGGGTGGAATCTTCATTCTTCGGGTGATTTGTTGATAATACACTCTCCACGTACTGTATATGCCAGTAGGCACATAGAACACATTGAAACTCAGGGGACGAAATAGTGACACGGGTTCCCCTCGCAAACTTGGTTGGCGATAAAATGCGTTCTTTTTGTTGGTAGTTGTCAAATGAATTGCTGAGTGTTCTTCTAATAATTGTTTTATAGACGTGATGGCGTGTAATAAACAGATCGACACATGCGTGTGAATGGGCTAATCGATATGGCACTTGTGCCATCGTGGAAGGATAAAACTCGAGGCCTGTGGCCTCTCGTTTCATCCTTCCGCGCTGGCACTCGTGCCATATCGGTTAACCCATTCACACACGTGTGTCGTTCTGTGTATTACTCATTTGTAACCCTAATTTGTTTTTTCTGACTCAAATGGGCTCGGCAACTGATTCCCTACAACCCTAAAGAATGAGCAAAAGGGAGTTATTCTGAACCCAATGGAGATACAATTACAGACAGGGATTTTTGTGGTGATATACAAACTATTGCGTTTTTTCCAGTTGAAAGAGTCTGAAGTGTTGTTAACTATATTAACCCTTTACCCAACGAATCGGTCGAATCCGCCCGCGTAATATGCAAATTCAGTAGTTGAAAAAATATTATTTTTCAAAAAATTTCAACAAAACCATATAATGTGACCCCTCGTCGAGCTCGTTCCAATGAGGGGTCACATGATATGGTTTTGTTGAATTTTTTTGAAAAATTTGAACAAATGATATTTAAAATAATAAATTTGGATATCGTCTGCACGATATCTCGGTATACCGGTTGGTACCGGTATCAAATCGTAACCGATTGAATACCGTCCGTCAAATTTGAGTACCGGTATACCGTCACTACAGGTATGCAATTTTGCGGCACAGTATTATAATTTTAGAGCACGAGTGCGTGGACGTCCTGTAAGGTGGGTAACATAATTTTATACCATGATTACCTATTGTACTAAAAATAAAAAAAAACTATGACGTAAATTTTAGCTTTACACACCAACCGTGATGAACACGCCCGCAATGGGATTTCAGTAGTTAAAATTTACACCTACAGTGGAACTACATCCAAGTTGACCTTTGATGACCCCGATTTGAATGCAGACTTGTCTAAATTTATCACTCGTCGCCTCGCGAAGAGTGAAATGAAAGCGGCAGTTATTTATTACGTTTTTAAACGAGTTTACCTCATTAGATACCAAAATTTAACAAACAGGCGTTGTCTCATGTTAATAAAGCATCCACAATTGGAAATATTATGTTATTATGTTATCAAAATGAAAAAGGCCCCGTGATTTTTCCAGTTCGTTTCGGTGATAAAATTGACAGCGGAAGTGCCGTCCACCGGTGCTCATGTAAACAAAAACAGATTTCGCACGTGTGTACGTCTGCTGCTCAATAAAATCGAGAAAAACTAATAGCGACTCTTATTAATCTGACGATCATGGTATAAATAAACTATACCCAAAGTAGCTTGGTGTACCAAATGTTCACCACTCGTGGTGAACATTTGGTTCACCAAGCTACTATGGGTATATTCTATATGGGTATATTCTATATATCTTATTCATGCCTTTCCCAATTCATAGCAGCCCTATACTTTCAATATTTTCAAGACAATTCCCATCTTTAAAAAACTACACCGTAATCTGAATATTTTGATTTGAAAAGAACAGTTATGCTATATTTCCCTCTGTGTTACGAAGAAATGAAATTAGAATGGCTCACTCAAACACAGCTAATAATATGTATGGTGGTAAGAAATTGAGACGTTTACCAACAGATGGTATGTTTTATTTATTTGGACATTTAAACATTTATAAAGCACGTGTTAAGATAAAAGTCGGTCCTTGATTGCATCAAGGCGCCATCTGCAATACTAAAGCATTACATATGGCGCCTTCAGTGCCGTAATAACCCATAGCCGGGTCCCGAGGCTTTTAGGTACTTCGGGGCCCCCTCCGGCACTTCAATCTTTCACCCCACTACAGCTGACAGCCTGACCCTGGTACGGTGGGCACTATGTAGCAAGCAGTACATAGACCATTATCCATTATGCGGGTATCCTACTCACAACTTGACATATTAATTAAATAATCATTAAAATAATGTACTGTATATAAATATATATATCTATATATAGTATACTTATGAGCGGATATATATGGATAAATACATATGTACATGTATCGCGACGACGCAGAGTTCAAACTGCCTTTAACCATTGGAGCCCTAGGGCGCTGGTAACAGTACCTCAGCAAAAAAAAAGAATTGGCGGGCCTCCTGTCCCTGTGGGCCTCTAGGCTTCAGCCTAGTTATGAATAATACGGCCCTGGGCGCCTTGGCCCTCCTCTTTCGCGTGATAGTTTCGTTTTCACACCATATCTCATCTCATTTGGGTAGGAGTTTGAAATATAACTTAAGCTCAAAATACCCTTATAATTACCATATTTTTTCTTATTTCCACAACTTTTCGACGTTTTTAGATTCTTCTCTATAGTAAGCAATGATGTGGCGAACTGGCCGATCGTTAGATTTACCGATGGATCAGTGCCGCATCCAACAACAAACAAAAAATAAAGTCCAAACTGATGTTTCGTTCGTAAATGTGACCAGTTTTGTACTAGGGACAACATGACGGATCGATTTGCCACTACTGTTTACCACCGAGAAGCTAGCGACATAATTATGAGGTGGGCGGGAACTCCAGTTCCATTTTGTGCGGTGAACTACGACATTAGACTGCTTTCAACACAAAATAGGTCCTCAAAGGTTGCAATTTGAAATTGGGCGGGCTGATCTTGTTTGAGGATGGGCCGACCAAAGGTTGAGGGCGGGTCTGCCCAAATTTGAGGATGGGCAAGTCAGAAGTTGAGGGTGTGCCGGACAGTTGTTGAAAGTTGGTCGATCAGTCCGAAGCTTTCCCGGGTCGGTCTGGAGGGAGAGTGTCCGCCCCGGACGCCACATGAGTAAGCATTTAAGGGCTAATACTGTGACATGTCAATAAATATGTCGACAAATTGTCCAAAATTGCTGACGATAACATACTCTCCAACTCATTCAAGGAGTTACTCAAATGTAAACTTCGGAAAACTTGGATAATTCAGTTATCTCGTTACAATATCAAAGATTTCGATACTAAAACGTTAACCAATGGTAATGGAAAATGCCTGAAAGATGTATTAGAATCTCAGCATAGAGAAAGATTTACTAAAGATATGTTCAATGATGACAAAATGAAAGGCAATAATAAGTTACGAACGTATCGATTAGTTAAAAATGAATCCAAGCTTGAACCTTATCTGAAAATCACCAGATCTCGACAGGCCAGTGAACTGTTTACTAGACTTAGGGTTAGTAACCATAATTTGGAAATAGAAAAGGGTAGACATACGCAACCCCCAGCGCCCCTAAATGATAGGAGATGCCAGGTGTGCGATATCGGTGAAATAGAGAGCGAAAAACAAATTAAAAATTGTGAAGCATATGTCGAAATTAGGGAAACGGGGTTCGAAGAAATTATAAAAGAAAACAAAGAATTTGAACGATTAAATGATTCGGAGAAATACTATTATATATTGAAAAACTGTGATAGTAAATCGATTAATATTATTTCTAACATGATCTGGTCATTGTTCTGTAAGTGAGATCACCTTGTTAAAGAAAAACGTCATTAGTACTTTATATTATACATCATGTTTACTTATTCTTCTTATTTGTTATGTTTGTATTGTGCAACTGCCATTATGGTGTAATGCATTAAACTATTAAACTAAACTATCTTACTTAGTTACATAATAACGTCACATAATTGGGTTCTGATACATTATCCGGAAGTACAGTTTTGTGTGTGTGTTCTGACTTTTACAAGGGACTATAAACATAATGATTTTGTTCGATTTTTCTGGGGATCCCAAATAAATAAATGTTTGGTATTCGGTTACGATTGAGTCATTTATTTGAAACAGTTCGATAAAAACAAACAAGGAAAGATTTTGGAAGTTTTGCGTTAAGATTTCTTTATTTACTATCGTTTCCTTGTGTTAGGTCTACCTCGAGGTTAGCGCAGGCCTGAGAACGAGGAGTCTCAGAAGCCACCATCGGCATCTCTCGTAGCGGATATGCTGTGAACGCCAAAACTCATCTTGGTCTAAGCCTCGTGTGTCGTTCTGGGTGGGTCCGAATATAGTTCACACAAATGAAAAAGTAAGGTAATTCGTCTTCATTGGAATAAATTGGCACAATTTGTCAGACCATTATAAAAATTCACCTGCCTCACAGAGGAAAATACATACGTAGAATTTACTTTGCAATAAATGAGTTGGTTTTGATTTTTGTAAATATATGATGTGAGCAAATGCAGGAGATATATATACAGGTTATTCCGACCAAGTGGTTTTCCGATATGGTGTATTGAAGTTGAGACTTCGTCTCTGGGCATATATCGACGAGTCCGTTAGGACGAGTCGATATATGACCCAGAGGCGAGGTCGAGATTTCAATACACAATGTCGGAAACCCATTTGGTGGTAATAACCAATTTATCATACAATATTCCTCTCTTTCTTTACTTGTTCGCATATATTTTGACAATCATTCAGCGTTTAGGAGTTGAATTTTTATGAATGAAAATCATGACGTCATGGTATTGCGTTCCTGTGCCTTTCATGACGTAATCTCCATTCATTATTCTACTTGTTCTATAGCCGCTGAAGTTTCTAGCAACTTTGTGTTTCTTTGTTTTATTTTTCAGATTTAACGCATTGTATGCCTATATAAAAATATGATCATGACAAAAAATTATCTAGTCTGATTTATTTCGTTGAATTGGTTATTTATTTTTCATTTGATTACTGTTATCAATGACGGTGTCCTCGACATGTGTAATCAGTTTTCGATGAGTGCAGGTAAAAAACGTTCTCATTTTGATTCGAATGATCGCACGTGCGGTTGCTTCGCTCAATGTAGATTTGCATTTTACCTAGACGTTTTCACTTGTATTGATGAAAATACGTTCTTGTCAGATAAAACGTGAGATTCACATGAACTTTTCTGACCTAATATCGTGCTATAATTCAGATCGGTATTATGTTTCTTCAGGTGTTTCAAACATTTTTCTCCGTATAATTTACAACCGATCTTTATGCCATTGTAATTCAATAATGCTCATATAATTTCGATCGTTGCAAGTGTTCAGCTTATTTAACGTTCTTCAAACCGTATGTCCCCTATACTGCCCCAAACTACCATCTTTGCATTGCTTTGAAAAAGTACCCCACCTGTATTTTTTCCTCAAGGCTTCAGTCTGTGGGCGGCATATACCTTGGCGATGTTTTTACATCATTGTTGGCTGCCTTTGCAGGCAGACAACAATGATATAAAAACACCAGTAATTCACATGTAGTTATTACTATAAAATTAGTCTGTGGCTAAAGGGTTAATGCATATGCTTTCATATTTCACATGCATCAACATTTTATTCACGTGCACATTTATGTTCATCGTGTTTGTAAGCACAAAAATGTTTTTTTTGAAGATCAAACGGGTGGAGACATGAATGGATGTATTTTGGTACAGACAGCATGACAAATGGAATACGGTGTTTAAAGCAGTAAGTGTAAATGCATTTTTAAGGCGTTTTCAACTGCATTGTTGAACCGTGTAACCCGTTCAGCGCAAAGTCATTTCAGAAGATTGTAGCAACAAATAGCTTCAGTTTGTTGTCAGCTTTACTTCGAAGCATCTGGCGATTATTCATCATAAAAAGTAAACGTTCTGGAACCAGAAAAGATGCAAGGTCAATGAAAGTATGTGTGTGCGTGAGGGAGAATGGGTGGTTTGGGGGAGGGGGGGGGGTGCAATATATCCAAGACACACCGGACTCACTATGGTTCGGCCCAGTAAGAAATCTCACCTCTCCAAGAGTTCGACAAAAGGCGTTTAAAAGTGTGTGTGTGTGAGGGGGAATAACATACCTTAGCAGGGATTCTTTGGGGTATCTACAGGAGCCGTTTATGGGATCCTTTCGCAATGACGTTTGGGCATATTTCCCGATTCTTAACCCAAAAGTTCCCAATCTCACTTCCCACTCAAACACAAATTTAATGCACAAATGGTGCCCTGGATTGGGTAGTCATAAGGCCCCAGAAAACCAGCGGTTTTCTGAGGCCTTATGACTACTCAGTTCAGGACACAAATGGTACATTAAATTTAAATTGCTTGCCTAACGAAGTCTCTTAATATTATAAGACCAGTGTATTGATAATAGAGATTAAAGAGACTTTATGAACATGATTCCATGTGACTGTTATAAAACTTACTTGTAGTATGCATGCAGATGCTTTGGTTACGGTCTTAATGTTCTCTGCTCATTTTGAATGTAAAATTTCTTACTCTTTGAATGTTTTTTCCCATCCAAAACAAATTCCCAGTTGGGGCCCTCATGATGCAAATTTTCCCAATGACATGGGTCCCGGACGCTTTCCCAAAGAGAGTAGGATTATCCCTGCTTAGAAAAATCTAACGACATTTTAGTTTCTAGCGATGCATTTTAATCGTATGTCATCAAATGTACCAATAGCCGTTTGTTGGGAGCGCGGTTGTTCAATAATTGGAGCATTGAGGTTCGATCGATGGTTCTATCCTGACTAGCGATACCTACATTGTGTCATGGGTAAGACCCTTCACCTCGATTGCTCACGTGAGGTCACGATGGCGCTGTGTACTAAGGCGAACTGCACGCCGATTGTGAACTTGCCTTCAGCCACTACTGATGTTTTCTTATTAGGGTTTAACGACACATTAACAGCCAGGGTCATATCATGTCGGTGACAGTTTTACAGTTGGAGGAAGCCGGAGTACCCGGAGAGAACTACCGAGCAACGACGAGCAGCTGTCAGCTCTCCAACATCGTAACTCTGCACCGCGGCACAGGCAGAGTTAGATTGGTTGAAGACATGCGCACCTTCGACGTGCAGTACGCCTTAGTACACAGCGTCACCGTGCCCCTATGTAGGCAATCGGGGTTAAGTGCCTCGCCCAAGGACACAACGCGGGAGCGCGAATAAGTCGCTGAAAGCCGCTACTGATCTAGCTTGTGCTGAGTTAGTACGTCGGGGAGATTGACAGTTGTGCTTCTTTTCGGATCCTCCGGCTTCCTACACGCGTAAAACTGTCCGGCTTGATGTGATCCTGTCTGTTGAAAGTGTCGTTCAACCACAATAAATAAAGAAACATGTTTGTGTCTGTTTTTTTTTACCCTTTACCCAGCGTAATGGCCGAAACCGACCAACGCTATTCACAAAAATTGCCATTCAATTTTCATTATTTTACAAATGTTTGCCCCAAATACATACCTTATGCCCCTCATTGAAACGAGCTCGTTGAGCTCGTTCCAATTAGGGGTCATAAGCTATGTTTTGGACCCCAAAAATGAAAAATATTAGTTATTCAATAATTTTGCATGCAAATGTCGTCTGCTTTTCATGTTAGGTAAAGAGTTAATGTGCATGCTCGATTTTGTCATGGTTCAGTCTTTTCTTTCTACTTAAACAATCTTCTTATCCGAAGGTTCGCCTTCAGGTTTGAAGTTGGTTTCAGGAGAAGAAACAGACAGAACAGTCAGTATGTGGGGTTCATTGACCACATCGACTAAATTTGTCTTTCTGCATATCTGGAGGTGGGACGGTTGAAGTGGGGACGGTTTTGTGTTGATATTCTACTACCCATAGCTGTTAGAAACGGTCAGGGAAGTTCAAAGTGGCTTGACGGAACAAGGGATAGACCAATGCCAGATTTTTTAATGCAATGTTCTTCAGTGAGTCCAGTGTGAATGGAGGCTGTGATTTTAATGTAACAGATCAGAGGAACGCTATTATCAAAATTGGTTGGGAAGACAGTCACCAATGGCGTGAGAAAGAATATTTATCACTTTCAGGCAGATTTGAAATGTACCATCAATACTACACCCCCCCCCCTCCCCCCCCCCCCCCCCCCCCCAGTTGTTCGCTCGTTTACATACCTCATTGCTCCCATCTTGTTTTCAAGGACGAATAATGCTAAAACACACTGAGCGTGTCTTGTCAGGCATGGCATACCTTGCAGAGCAACAATGCAGATCTTACCTCGCCGATCGCCATCAGAACATGAATGTGAGTGGAATGTCATTGACTAGCGTCGCCATAACCAACACTTCGTTTACTGTTTGCCACTGTTGGTGTAACAAAAACAAAAAATGTATCATACATAGACAATTCTTCTGTTACGAAGAATACGTTCTGTATTCCATGCTTCATTCTCGCTCGTAGGATATCCAGAGTAATGTTTGCTTCACTCACTTTAAAGTAGTATATTGAGTAAAATGTGCTCACAATACCTACTTCTATGTTAATATGACTGGCAATGCAAATTCAGAGAGCGACAAAGCATTGCCCGTGGCAGCTATTCCACCACCATATGGAATCACTATATACCTGGATTGTTGTAACGCCTGCGAATGCACCGCAAATCAATCTGCCCCATCAAGGTGTTGTCATGTCAACCAATGCACAGAATTCCTCGCATCAGTGGCGTTTGATGACATGAAAGCCATTACTACGTTCTTACAAGTAATCCGCGTTCAGCACTTGGCGTATCTGGAACATTTTCCAATGTCTGCATCTTATCGCGTAACGTTGAATACACCAAAAACTGGTTCTAATCTTGTCCCTGGGATGGAACCAGTTCTGTCTAAACAGTATTTATTTCAATACCACATAAAATGACTAGAAATGTTCCTTAAAACTTCTGAATTTATTGCTCACTCAAATATACCTAATATGTCGCCCTATCTGTTTTTAATTGACACAATTATATTACCTGAACGAGCTTGTTTGTCTTTCTTTAATGATTGATGTCACGTTATGCAGTTTGTTTGAAATATAAAATGTTGGGTCCTGCGAAGCTTCGAGATTCTATATGATTTCGAATCTTAAGTAGATATATTCGGTTCGATTCGAAATCGGCTGCCCGATTCGTTTCCTCTCAAATCTTTTTTCCCAGGAGTATAGTTTGGTATCAGTCATCTTCGCCGTCTCACAAAACCAACGTTCAGATGGAAAACGTACATGAATAGTGTTGAAATAAAAAAACGGAGGGTAACTTCCACTTCATTAACATAAATAACATCAATACTTATGCCACCAGTCATGCTAATTCCAATATCACTAGTCCCTACCACTCTTAAATGCAAATTTAAGGTTTCCAAGCAATGTCGACGATGAACTATAATCCTTTCAGGGTAATATCCCAACTACATCACCAAGGCATGCCTTCGACGAAGGTATGCCTTGATGATGTAGTTGGATTATTTTATCAGTCGGGTCTTGAGTCATCACCGCCGGAACAAATCAGGTTTATAGCACCCCCAACATCCATCGGTCATCTTCAAGACGTCACTGATTCAATTCGCGGTTCGATTCGATTTCAGATAATAGACATGATTCGATTCGAGATTCGATTGTGTGATTCGCGGGGCCATAATAAAATGTCTACCGTTCATCCGAAACGAAATAGGACGACTGTTCTGCATTTTATACCATTCGGACAAGTAGAATGAAAGTTTATGCGAACTACTCATGGTAACGTTTCAGAACCATGATCTACATTACCATGATGATGGATCTTGATATCCCGTAACTATTGTTCTGACTTTCCCGCTTAACACAGCGTGTGAATGAGCTGTTTGTGCTAGGTCTGAAGTTGGTCAGGAAGAGACAGGGGAAGACTCGATCCTATGAAGCCAACGTTGGGAAAATTGCCATAAGTGAAAAAATATATGTCCTTATAGAAAAGTCCGTACATACAGTAACGGTTGAAATTACTTGTGGGAATACTATAAGTAAATTCTCAATCCATTTCTCTCTTAATAAATTTAAGACGGGACATCATTTCTTGGGAAGCTCTCTCAGAGAGCTTCCGAAGAAATAATTTCAAGATTGACTTATCAACGAAGAGAAAAATGCAACATAAATGTTCTTATGGTTAGTCGACAGTTCATTTCAGCTTGTTCTGTAGCTAGACGGTATGAGAAAATTCCGAGATGCGTTGTAAAGTTAAGACAGTTAGACGCCTAGGAGAGCTCCAGATAGTCCTATGGATTTCTGATTACAAAGGAAATTTTCAAATGAAGACCCCCGCAAGCTATGCTCATTGGGAGATATGCCACCCTGTGTATTAAGTAATTGCCGTTAAAATTACAATAGAAGAACTGTAAACCAATTGCTATTACTTTTACCGTGAATGTTATGGTAATTGTTGTTCCCGCTTAAAATTTCTTAGTGTATGATCTGATCCTTCTTTCGGTTATTAAGCCCATTCATTAACCCTTTACCTAACATGAAAAGCAGACGGCACTTGCAAACAAAATTCTTGAATAACTAATTTTTTTCATTTTTTGTCTCAAAAACATAGGTTATGACCCCTCTTTGGAACGAGCTCGTTCTAAAGAAGGGTCATAAGCTATGTTTTTGAGACAAAAAATGAAAAAAATAATGAAAATTAATGGCGATTTTTGTGAATAGCGCTGGCCGGTTTTGGCGGTTACGTTGGGTAAAGGGTTAACAATGGTAATGCACGGCCCATCAAGCGCCGGAGAATAATCATAGATTTAGACTCTAAGGACGAGGAATGATAAATATTTGTTGTCTGTGACAATAGTTGATATTTATTTGAAAATTGTTTCATTAAATTTATGTCACTAATACTTCGCAATCTGATCATTATCGGGATGGTCACGATTAGCCATTGTAAATAAGTATGTGACCCTAAACACCAATAAATAAATAATAAATGAATAATCATTATCGGGACTATTTATTTCGTGACGTGGATACTGAGGAGAAACAACGCTTCTTGTATTGTAACATAATCGCAAGCTTTAAAGACGCCGCTGCTTGTTCCTCGTCTTTTTCTGTATCTGTTGTAGGTTTTTTTTGGATCACATAATAAGTCAAATCTTGAACTCGTCCCCAATTTATATCGAAAGTTATAAAACTCGTCCAGTAAATTAGGTCTGGACCTCGATAAAACTCGGCTCAGACCTAATTTACTGAAATCATTTTGTAAACTTCGATATAAACTGGGGACTCGTTGGAGATGCTCTAAAATATGTGAACTAATACAGAAGGGGTTGCAAATACAGGGCAGCAGTAATTTTTAACAAAAGCATTCAACTATTCAATTCAGGCTTTTGTAAGGTGAAGTCGTCCATGACGAAAGGTGCCTCTTAGAGGACTCAGTTCTAAGATAGAATAAATAATGCCTTTCCCCCTGCAGCCATTCGGCTGCAGATTAAAGATATTAATTGGCCTACTTTGTGTAACAAACAAACCAACGTCTTTCTCGTGTATTGGAGTGATATTAATTGGCCTACTTTGTGTGACAAACCAACGTCTTTCTCGTGTAATGGAGTGAAACAAAGTATCAGCTTCTTCGTTTTTCTCAAAATTAGGGTTTAATTACGGAAACGGGAATTTTCTGTTTCTCTTTTTGAAATGTCAATTACGATACCAGGAATTTTCCACTTCTCATTTGTGAATATCAGTCCGAATCCCCGGGAAAATCATAGTACAGAACCGGGTATCAAAGGTTGTGTTTCCGCAGCCTTTGATTCCCAAATCTAGTCAATGAATTTCCCGGGCAGTCGTACTGATTTTCAGAACTGGAAGCCTGGAAATTTCCGTTGACGAGATTAAAGCCATAGCGCCAACGGTGATGCTGATCTCGGAAGAAATTGATATTCGCCGTAATCTCATAACTTATATTACGCCATCATTGATACAATTGGTGTATGAGTTTCCCAGGTATCGTGTTTAACTTTCAGAACCGGGAGACACAGAGCCGTGAAACTCCCGTTGCCGGTATTAAACCTTCCTTAAGATCGAACAAAAAAGGTCGGTATTGTCAAGATAGTTTAATGCAGTCTTTTCACCGTGAAACGTTATGGTAGAAGTGCAGACAAGCGTTGGACCCTTTCACCTTCCAGCCTCCCTCATGTCAGGCACCCGAGCTTCTATCCTGCCCCGAACCTTCTCCAACAGTGTATAGTGTTTTACCCCAGCTCTGACAAATTTGTTGATACATCCTCGAATTTTATTGGCTGATAGTGTCACGCGCATACCCCGGGTAAATCCCGTACACGATGGGAGTCACTTTAATACACGGTACTCTTGAGTTATCTTTCTCGGGTGAGTAGCCGCCATTAGTTTTTTTTATGCATTTTCACTCACTTCAAATAAGTACCAAAAATATTTTCAAAGTACCGTATTTATTAATTTAAAACATTAAATATTTAAAAAATGGACAGAAAATATTACTTGTAGTCCCAAAAGTTATTTGTTGTTTTTACTATTCTATCGAATTTTTGCGCTGAAGCGAACATTTTCTTTACGTTTAAAAGTACTTTTTTAACCATTTCAGGTGGTACTAAGTGAAAATGCATCAGTAATTATGTCAGTACATACTGCAGAGTGTGTAAAATTGTTGGTTTTCATTCAACTTTTCATTAACCTTATTCCTGAAGGTCATCGGTGGGGGTAAATTCGTAACATAGTCAGCAATTAACCGGATATGAGTTGGTGTCTGGTCTGTAGTATTTATAGGAGGCGACGCCTCGCTTGGTATTAATTCTACAGACTAGGTACCATCCCGTACCCGGTCACTTGCTGACTTTGTAATTAATATTACTTCACAGTATTTCATCTGCCTAGAGAAATAACTTACGGAATAAGCCTCTGCACTCGCTCGGTAATTATGTCAGTACATATAGCAGAGTCGGCCTTGTTTCTGAATACGGATTTCATGTAGACATGTGGAGTGCAGAAAAATATCCGAGGCAGTACGCGCCCAGAAAGAATGTGTCTGGAAATTCACCAAATATATACAAAAAGTAAAAGTTAGGGTTGTTGATTTAAAGTTATGCAAAAGTACAATAACATATGAGGAAAAGAATTCATAATAACAGAAAAGGTTATGTACCTGTATATCGTATTCATATTGTATTGAATTTCTTGATGGGGAGTCATGATAGCTAATGTAGATTTAATTAACCATTAGAAAGTACTCCCAAGAAAACATAGATATTTTTGTGCACTAACGTATAAGACCCTCAAGGTGCCAGAGAAAATACCGAGAACTTTACACGTTAGCCCTTTACCCAACACAGACGATATCAAAATTTATTATTTTAAATATCATTTTTTCAAATTTTTCAAAAAATTTCAACAAAACCATATCATGTGACCTCTCGTTGGAACGAGCTCGACGAGCTCGTTCCAACGAGGGGTCACATGATATGGTTTTGTTGAAATTTTTTGAAAAATAATATTTTTTCAACTGCTGAATTTGCATATTACGCGGGCGGATGCGGGCGATTCGTTGGGTAAAGGGTTAAACAGAGGGGTTAATTGTGGCTCGATAGGGATGAAATGTCGTTGGATAAATCAATATGATATCTTCTAATTTTGTACAGATATTTCTCATTTTTTCAAAGTTCAAACAAAATAATGCACAAGTTAAAAGAATGAACATCCAGGCCTTTTTGTGTCAAAAGTATGCCTCTCATTCACTAAATGGTACAAGTTTGGAGAGTCCCTTCCATTGTGGAGTCACGTGCTTTGGTTGGAAAATATAAGATAATTTCCATTCGGTATTTGGTTTGTTACAAAGAAGGTGAATTTCTTGTTTTGCCGGATAAAGAGCTATCGTTTTCTTCTCGTCTTTCAAAAACGACTTTTACAAAGGTCGTAGTAATGGGATTGTAGAGTTGCAGAGGGGCGTGCGACGAACCTTTGCCCGACCATCATCAGGCTTATTGGTAGGGGGCGTAACTAGGGGTGTATCTGAATTGGAAACTGAGATATCGATTCACTCTTTCGGATAATTATGTACTTTCTTACTGAACTATATCTTCTTATTGGACTTATGCCACACACGGCATGTCAAAGTACCGTCGGTACCAACATAACCGGTACCGGAACGGGACTGTGTCTGTCCCGGCGAGACCGGTGCCGGTACCGGGACACATCAACAATTGGGTGACATATCGCAGTCAGGGATGATGAAATGGTTTCGCACGCAAGCCCCTTTCGACCCTCTGTGACTGTTTAGATCTGGAAGCTACGTGTCTAGGCGTGGAAGGAGGAGAAGGATCGAGTAATTAGCAGATGTCTTCGGCTAGATGATCAGGAAGAGTGTTGGGTTGTCTTTGTGTAGGTCGTTGACTGAACCCTCGGGTGAGGACCAGAACGAGAGGGGGTCCTCTCACAAAGGTGCTACCTCTCTCCGAGTGTGCTGTGGTGTTTTTTTCGGGCAAGTATAGTCTGCCACTTCGAAGATAAATCATGGAGCGATGGTGGGCCATCATTGGCAAGTATAATCTGCCTCAGGCTGTTTTAATCAATTTTCCGGCTTTACAGTTGGATGTGTTTTCGGATAGACGACAACAACAGCTCTTTCGGGGTGCACCCATAGAAAGACCCGAACTTCCCTGTTCGGGGGCAGGCCTGTATTGGAACCTATTTGGCTGGGTAAAAAAAATGCGCGCTACAGACGCTCACAAAAAGGGGTGAAAGCGGAGCGCAGGACCAGCGCTCGCCTCCATGGAGCGGAGGATGTTCAGAGTCCTTAGCGGTTACTGTGTTCCATATCGGTTATAGTTTCCATAGCGGTTATTGGAGTGCTGGCGATCAAAAAGAAAGCATCTTGGTGTACCTGCTAAAAGAAAAAGGCAAAATTAGTTGATTTTTAAGATAGACAAAAATATGTGATTGCATTTTTGGATGGTTGTCGATCACTAGGAGCAGCTAGTACATTTCTTTTTTTCAGGTTATGATTTCCCGGATTAATGTTTTCAGCTAAGAATTGGGGGGGGGGGGGGGCTTTACCAAAGTACCACACCCGGGGGTGTTTCCTGCCCTTACCTCCTCCTGATTAAGTTGAGTCGTTCACCTTTTCTTTTCCAGTATTTGTTTATTTGTATACAATAAATGTTTGTGATTCAGCTGAGTCGGCGAAGACAGCTCTTCTTGGTAGAAGATCACGGCTGAGAAGTTATTACTGCCTGTATGTTCACCTTCTCTTTGTCAGTATTTGTTTATTTTTAGAGACTAAATTTTAATGATTTATTTGAGTCTGTGAAGACAGCTCTTCCTTGTAGAAGATCACGGCTGAGCCGTTATTACTGCCTGCTCCTAGGTATCTACCGGTCGAAATAGGGGGAGGGGACACGCCTTACCAAAAAGCCACACCCGGGGGTGTTTCCTGTCCTAACCTCCGCGGTCTGGTTCCTACTTACACGGTTGTTACATTAAATGTTGGCGTTTGGGGTTTTTGTCGGCTTTCGCAAATGTCCTGTAGTTCGGAGATTAGTTGGCTGTCGGCGAACCGGTCGTGATTTTTCGCAGCTAGGGAGGCGAGGCGGTCCTTAATGGTTGGGATGTCGGCTCTGTCGTGGAGTGTTTTGATAGATGTATCCCAGGGAGCACGGAGGGCGACCCTGAGCGCGTGGTTTTGGACCTTTTGGAGTTTCCCCATATTTGTTTGATTTAGGTCTATTAGGATGATGGCCTCATACTCGAGTACAGGGCGTACAAAGGTTTTGTATAAGTTAAGTAGAATAGTCTGGTTGGCTCCCCAGTATGTACCACGTATCATATTTAGTAAACCGATACGTTTTGTCGCTTCGCTGGCAATATCGTTTGTGTGTTTATTGAAAGATAGGTTTTCGTCAATGGTAATGCCAAGGAATTTTGCCTCTGTGCATTCAGGGAGGACTTTGTCCAGTAGTTTTAGGTCAAAGTCATGGTTGTTTTTTCTTACGGGTGAACGTGATTCTTTAGGTTTTGTTAGCGTTCAGCTTGATTCTCCATTTGGCACACCATTGCTCCAGGTCATCGAGAGCGCGTTGAAGGGGTTGTTGAACCAAATTGGCGGTGTTATTAGAGTACCAGAGGCCCTTATCGTCTGCAAATTGTGAGATTTTAACGCGATGCTCGGTGATTTTGAGATCACTGACGTAGATGATATATAGGAGGGGCTGAGGACGGATCCTTGGGGGTTGGTTGCCTTGAGGGGGACACTATCGGACATTTCGTTGTTGACACTGATTTTTATTTCGCGATCGTTAAGGAAGGAAGAGAGTAATCTAAGCATTTTCATGGGGAGATTCATTCTTAATAACTTTAGGCGCATTCCGTTGTGCCAAACGGAATCGTACGTTTTTTCTACGTCTAGTAAGATTGCCGCGCCTATTTGTTGGTTATTAATCGCGGTTTTCATTTGACTAACAAGGCGATAGACATGCACAATGCCTTCTTTACGATTTATATAGGCCCTTTGCCATCTATTGAAGAAGTTAGCGGTTTCTTCATGGTGCCCCCTCAATGGATTGGTAAGGATTCTTTCGAATCTCCTGCCAATGTAACGGAGTAGACTGATTGGGCGGAAGCTGTCCGGATTGGAGAGGTCTTTGTCTGGTTTGGGTATCATGACCCCAATGGCTGATTTCCAACATTTTGGAAAGTAGCCATGAATGAGGCATGCATTGAATAGATTGTTGAGTTTATCAATTAGGGAGTTTGGGCTCTGTTTCAGAATTTTGTAGCTAACCTCATCCTCGCCGGGCGAGGAAGAATTTTTGCATTTTTTATGATATTGATTATTTAGTGATGGGAATGACGAGGTCATCGTGGTCCCCTTCTTCTGGATCGGTATCAAATTTAAGGTAACGGTAGATATCTGGGTGTCCGTTGATGAAGTCGTCGATAGCGTTTATGATGACGTCATCGGTGTCGGGGGCCTCGGTATGGGCGGTGGGTTTTTCTGAGGAGGTTGGCGAAGGTGTCGGCTTTGTCTGTGTGTGTGAAGGAGCCATCTTCCTTTTTAAGGGGTTTGGCTGCTGCTTTGTTGCCTTTGTTTTTTTACGAGTGAGGGTTTTGAAAGAGTTCCAGAATTTATTGGCTTCCCTGACCTCGTTTAGGTTGGCTGTTGCTTTTTCCCAGTCGGCCTGTTTTTCAGTTTGGAGGGCTTTTTAACCTCGCCTTGAAAACGGTTATACGTTGTTTTGAGGTCAGCTTTTTTGAGGGGGGGGGGGGAGGGGGGCGTTTTCTGCTTTGAGTGCTCGAAGCGCTTTTCGTTTGGTTTTGATTAATGAAAGTGTGTCGCCCGAGATAGTACTTTTCCAGGGGCGCACTTCTTCTTTAGAGTATATTTCATTAAGGGTTGAGTTGATGATTTTTTCTAGGCCGTCGCATTGGGCTTCGAGTTCGCTGGCGTTTAAAGGGGAGCGACCGAGGAGTTTGACATCGATGATGTCACGGTAGAGGTTCCAGTTTATTTTTCTAAAATTCCTGCGGATGGTAGGGGGTACCTGAGGGACCCATTGCCTATTTGGATTGAGGCATGGGCCGGGAGGTGATCCCTGCCTAGTTCATCTTCCCCGACCCAGTGATCGTCGATGTGATTTATGAGAGAATCGCTGGTGATTATTAGATCTACGGTTTCGGATTGCTGTAGCGGGTTGCTACTGACGTGAGTCACGGAGTTATCTTTCATAACCAAGTGTAGGTTGTGTTTTTTTGGTGATTTTGAGTAGGGCTTCACCGTTGGGGTCAGTGTTTTGACAACCAAAGTATAGATGTTTTGCGTTGAAATCGCAGAGGAAGACACAGTGTTTGTATTTCTCATGAAGAATTCAAAGACGGTATCAGAGACTATTTTGCTTGGGTAGTTGTTATAAAACACAATCGCGATGTTTTTTATTGTCGGCTGCGGTGATCAGTTTTTATGATTTTATTTTTGATGTTTTTCTTTATTAGAAGAGCAACGCCGCCACCTTGGCTGAGCTGTCGATCTCTTCTGATAACACTGAATCCACTGAGTGAGAAGTTTTTATATTTCTTTAGCCAACTTTCGCAAATACAGACTATGTCTGTATTTTCGAAATATCGGCTCATTTGGAGTTTTTTTTTATTGTTAACGCTCTTGGCGTTCCACACGGCTATTTGTTGTTTATCTATTAATTGTAGTTGTGTTTATTTGTTTTGATATTGATTATTGCGTTTCTAACTGATCGCAGGTTTTAGTAGTGAGTGGGAGATTTGGGATTTGAATAGACCGGATGAGACCTTGCTGACATCTTTGCAGATGTCAGTGATATCAGTATTTGCATGTTTCTGTAGTACTGCGTGTAGACTTCCCGCGATGAGTGATCAAATGGCATTGGGGATGAGGTATTGGTCAGCTTGTTCAGGTTGCCTGACTTGAGTTGGATATTTTCTTTAACCTTTTTGAAGTGGGGGCATCCACGGTAATTACTGGAGTGGGCCCCTTTACAGTCAGGACATGTGGGGGAGCCTGCACTGCATGAGCTGGTGAGGTGGCCACCCCCGCATCTCAAGCAGATCTGATTCCCTCGACATTTTTTTTGAAAGATCCCCGAATTTTTTACACTTATGGCATTGGAGGGGTTGTGGAGTAGATCTATACATCTCTGTTTCGCGTTTATGCCTGCCATGATGGCCCCGTTGTTAAGGAGCTTAATTTTCATATCCCTGTTTGGAGCAGTGACCTTAAGCTTCCAGATCTCTTTACCTGTTGTTTTTGATGTGAACCGTTCCCACTTGCAGCCTGGGATGGCTCTATCTATATCGGTTTTGCTCGTGCTCCCTAGAAATAACGAAAAATGGAATTGGTAGGGGTGATTGTGGTTTGTTGTTGTTATTTGTGGATTTCCTGGTTTTAGTTTTTTTACCCATTTTTAGGGTTAGTTGCTATTGATATGACCTTATTAGACCAAAGGTCCGTACCCTGACTACTAGATCCTGAGGATGAGGTGTCAGTTGCAGGAGTTAACCCGGTTTCTGAATCCTTAGGGGTGGGGTGGGGGGGGGGGGGGGTATTCACTTTCATTAAAGGTGCTATTTTGGAGGATTTGGCAGTGATCTTACCATTGGCCAGCATTTTACCTTTAGGTGAAACAGGTGAGTGAGGCGCAATTCAATTGCTGGTAGGAGTAGGAGAATCCACATAGAATTCATATAGTGTTGTCACCCCTAGGAGAGGTGATTTTTCTTATTTTTTTAGCTGATTTTTTGGTACGTTTACTTTTTTTGGTGGACCATGGGTTGATGTTGTAATCTTCTCCGTCAGACTCGGAGTGGGATTGTGGAGAAGAGCCCTGTCATGTGTCCTCTTGCCCGGGGTACGGAGGGGATGACTTATTATTGGTTTCTGAATAGAGGGACTAGCCTCGGTGAGCTCCATGTCAGAGTCGGGCTCTGACTTGTAGAAGTTTTGGGTGGTCATAAGCTGAGATATCGATTTAGCCTCAACATGTGGGGTGATGTCTTGCTCCACACCCTGAGAGTAAATCGCTGTATCTGCCTCTGACGCATTAACTAGATTGTCTTGGTGAGTCCCATCTTTTACCGATGGGGATATTTTTTCTAAACCTACAGAATTATCAGGCTCCGAGTTGTCTGCCTCTGTGGTACCTACAGCGACAATCTCAGTATCATTGTTTATGTTGTTATTGTCATTATGTACACCTGGAGTACTAGCTGCAGGCACGGGATCTGTTGTATTTGTAGCACTTGTGCCATCTGGAGAAACTGTAGAAGAAGACAGTTTGGGGCCTTTATCCTTCGCGCTGATAGAGGCCATAATCTTCTAGTGTCTTTTTAAATTAGCAGCTCTCTCCTAACAGAGTGATTTCTTTAAATCATTGAGCTGAATTTTTAGTTTGGCATTCCCAGATCTTTCCTTATCTAATTGTATTAGTAGCTCAGAAACAATGGGTTGTTTCTGATCTGTGTTATTCTTGATAGGTTTGGGTTGAGCCCCCCAGAGGTCTATGAAGGGAAGAAGAAATAGATATTGGAAACTGATGGAAACCACTAACCTTATTACTGGTCGATCCTGCTTAGATCCTGTGGAGCTTGTTCTCTTGTCTGTGGCTTTCTTTCCTCCCTTTTCCCCTTGATTTTGAAAAGTCGGTTTGACAGAGTTGATATACCGCGACAAATCAGCGGCCGGCCAAAGTGTTATTATTATATTATACTCAGACATGTTGACAGTGAACTGTAATCTAAAAACTCGCAATTGAGACTGACAGAAGTATGTGCTATAACTCTTTCAGATATTTAGATTATGATTAAAATCACTGTTCTAAATGGGGTGTCAGATCTCAATCAGGCGATCGTCTGTCAGATGGGAGAAATTCGCATTTAAACCGCCCAGTCCCCAAGATCGCAAGACAAACATGGTATCGTGCCGATTATTCTGCGGCGACATCAAAGCAATCATAAAGCACGAGGATCGTGCTTTATGATTACTTTGATGTCGCCGCAGAATAATGTCTTTGAAGTAGTCGATGATGGAGCTTTCATTGTCTTTGATGCCCTGTTTGAAAAGTCAAAATGGTTTGCCTTATCGAGGTCGTGGTGCAGACAGAACATGCACATTTAGAGTGTTTTGATATGCTCATTCGCAAATAAGTTGAATGTCTGTTATGCAAGTGGCCATACATGATTATTAGCCCTCGTTCAATTAGGAACTTCCCCATAAAACAATTTTGCCCTGGTAGCGGCGGGACAGTAGATTCAGTACCGGTACCGGTACCGGTACCGGTTGGGGCATGAGAAAACCGGCGGTACCGGTACAGGTATCGGTTGACATGCCTGATCAGCCACACACGCAGTCATTCTCGTGCAAATGAGGTCTGTGGCTGATTGGGATGTTGGGGTCCCAACATGACCAATTTTGAGTTTGGCACATGTAAATTAAATAGGAAGTTTATCCACAAAAAAGTTTCTGAACTATAATCCCCGTTGACAAATATTCCAACTAACACCATCATGCCTTGAAGATGTATTTCTGTAGTGGAGACTTGCGTCTTAGCATTTGGTATTATTGGGTGTACCCACACCCAACCACCAATCGGCCGTCTTTGCGATGCACCTGCTTATCAGAAAAATTGTTTTAGCCTGCAGTCTTGGTGAATATACATTGAAACGGATGGATATAATTGCCAATTACCGGTAAGAAATTAAGAATCTAGGAGATTAATCTTTTAGTTATTCATTTAAAAAAAAGACAGTTCGCATGTTGGGTGAGGATACACACTCGCATAATCCAGGGGTCAACCCCCATGAAATTCCCGACTGAAATCAGCGTGTCCACTTGTGTCACGTGATGGTGCTGTGCTTCGCTGACTCCTTTATGGTCTTGCCGCACCACCAGGGAAGGTTATCAACGCCATTGTTTATTATCTCATCCTGGGTATAGCTTGTTCCAAGAAGAAACTACAATTCATGTTTTTGAAGAAGGAATTACATTTTTCATTTCTATGGAAGCAGTACTGAGGCCGAAGATTCCCGAATTCATCAAGAACAATGTCGGAAGAAGTTTCTAAAACTTAGTTTAAACAATATTTATTTCCAAAGTTTAAAGAAAGTTACAGAAGTCGAGTACGATAATGATACAAGTAGCAGCGAGCACAAAACATTAATGTGTTTCTGGTTCACGTTGATAAACCCCAATGCTGTTTGTTGGAGAGTTCCTGTGGGTGCTTCCCAGCAAACTGTAACGGGTCAGGTCCAAATAACCTAATGTTGTCTCCTTGCGTCTTCATAACGTGTAAACAATGCCTTTTCTGTGTTCCTGGTTCACGTTGGCAAGCCCTGTTGCGGTTTGTTGGTGAGTTCCTGTGGGTACTTTCCAAGTCCAACAAACCGTACCAGGTCAAGTCCAATTAACTAATTGTTTCCGTCCTGTGCGTACATTGAACATGTAAACAGTGCTCTCCGTGCGTTCCCACTTCACGCTGATAAGCTGATGGTTACCTCCCGACAAACTGTAACTCTGTAAGTCCACTTAACCTGACGTTTTCCCCTCGCGTGTACATATATGGGCACGTAAATACTGTCTTTCCTGTGTTCTTGGTTCATGTTAATAAGTTGACAAGTTGATAAGAAACTCTCCAAAGATCTGTAACAGGATGAGTCCATTTGAACCAATCTTTTCTCCTTGCTTGTACATTAACATGTAAATAGTGCCATTCCTGTGTTCATTCATAAGATTTATCTTCTTCTCTAAAATATATTGCCTCCAAACCATCCGTGACAGGATAAATACATTTAACCTTATTTTTTCTCCTTGCTAGTACATGAAGATGCAGACAGTGTAATACCTGTGTTGCTGGTTCATGCCGATAAGCCCCGTTTGAATGAGTTTCTGTGCGTGCTTTCCAACAAAGTGTAGCGAGACAAGTCCACTCAAGTAATTGTCTTCTTCCTGCTCGTACATGAACAGTGTCATCCCGATGACCTTGGTTCATGCTGTTAAAATCCCTGCTGCAGTTTGATGGAGAGTTCCTGCAGGTGCTTTCCAACAAATTGCAACACAAGTCCACCCAACCAAAATTTTTTCCCCTTGTTTGTACATGAACATGTAAACAGTGCCCATCGTGTGTTCCTGATTCACGTTGATATGTGCTGTTGCAGTTTGTTGGGGAGTTCCTGTGGGTACTTTCCAACAAACTGCAACAGGACAGGCCCAATCAAGCTAATGTTTTTCTCCTGCGTATACACGTGGGTACTTTCCAGCTAACTGTAACCTTGAAAGTCCACTTAAGCCAATGTTTTTGTTTTTTTTTTCTCTCGCCCTCTCCCTCTCTCTAGTGTGTATATGAACATGTAATCAGTGTCTTTCCTGTGTTCTTGGTTCATATTGATAAGTTGATAAGAAACTCCCCAACAATCTGTAACAGGTTGAGTCCACATAAACTAATCCTTCCTCCTTGCTTTTGCATGAGCATGCAAACAGTGACCTCCCTGTATTCTTTCTTGAAATTCAACCTTCCCCCCAAAAAAAATTTCACTGCCTTCCTACAGTCTGTAACAGAGCAAGTCCACTTACCTCAAAATTTTTTCTCCTCGCTTGTACATGAACATGTAAATAGTGTCCTTCATGTGTTCATTATCGAGATTTAACTTTTCCCCTTAAAATTCCCTGCATACTGTTTGTATGGGTGGTTTCTCCATACAGCTGAAAATGCGTCTTGCAATTTTTAGTTGATAATTTTCTCCTCATGAAATACCCGCAACTCTGCCTCAGTGAGTAAGCAACTGATTTATGTTGATATGTCCTGTTGAAGTTTGTTGAGAGGCTCTGAGGGTGCCTTCCAACAAACGCTAACAGGACAAGGCAACTTAACCTAACTTCTGCTCACTTCTCGTACTTTCTTAATCTATTAGAATCCCAAACCCATTTTTCACTGTATTACCCAGCCTAACTACCTGTGTAAGATCTCGCAACTCTTCTCATTCCACACTACATACCTTCTTTCACGTCAGCTTGAATTCAGTTCATTTTTGTTGTCGAAACTAAGCTTTTATTACCACCAACAATTTACTTTTTATTTACTTTTTAGTATATAATGTGTTCTCTAGAATTATACCGTGCCCAGATAGGCACTTTCAACCTTAAAGTCTACTCTAACCGCTTAAAAGATTGCTTGCCAAGAGAAAGATGTATTTGTATCTTAGCTTACTTGCTACTACGTTTAAGTGGTGTCGGGCTTCATGAAAGCTTCACTATGGCTGTTTTGTTCCATTTGCTGACCAATGAGTCAATTACCTTTACATTAATAAATTCTCTCAAAGCATTTCCATATCGTAACAGGGACGTGGATGAACCAAAGCCAAAATTCACATCTGAGGTAGAAATCTCGTCCTCCCTGGCCATGTCGCTCTTTCTTTACTTGGCCCTAAGCCTATTGTTGTCCGGGGACATCGAAACCAACCCAGGTCCAAATTCTCTCCACTCAGATCACCATCAGAATACGCTAAAAATTGTCCATCTTAACGTTCAGAGCCTAAAACCGAAACTGGATATTGTCGAATGTGAATTCGCACCATATGACATTTTGGCCTTGACGGAGGCATGGCTGCTTACCAATGACCCCACATCCGATGTTTTAATCCATGGATTCCATGAACCATTGCGATTCGACCGCTCGACAAGGGGAGGCGGGGTTGCGATTTACATCAAGGATGGTATCCCATTTCGACCAAGACCGGACCTTGAAACGTTGAATACGGAGTGCGTATGGGCCGAAGTTTTTACAAAGCGGGGTAGATCCTTATTATTAGGGGTATTTTATCGGCCACCAAATAGTCCTTCAGATTCATGGGACGTGATATTGGCATCAATTGAAAAAGCCAGAGACACATCAATTGCTGACTTGATTATCACCGGGGACTTCAACGACAACCAAATGGTTACATCAAGAAGCGGCTTCTCTGAAATAATTAATTATTTTAATTTAAGACAGACCGTGAGTGAGCCTACCTGTTTTACTGAATCATCGGCATCTTTGCTTGATCTCTTTGCTATTAGTGATACAATCAATGCGAAAGCATGCGAGGTGCAAGAACCTCTTATTCCAGATATGATCCGCTACCATTGTCCAATTTCAATTGAAGTTGAATTTATAAAACCGCAACTTCTTTCTTTCAAGAGGAGGGTGTGGCTTTACGCCCAAGGTAACTATGAAGCTTTAAACGATGCTTTTGTTGATGTTGATTGGAACTCTCTTTTTGATATTATAGATCTTGATACTATAGTTTCTAGATTTACCGACACTTTACTCGACACCGCATCCAAATACATACCCAACAAAGTTATTACCACGAGAAGGGACCAGCCGAAATGGATGCACAACGACATAAGGCTATTAATTAGACAGAAAAAGCGCTTATATCGTATTGCTAAACGCACCAATCTCCCCCAAGCCTGGGCTAAATATAAACTTAAACGAAATGACGTGGTATCGTCTATTAGAAAGGCTAAAACGTTATACTTGTCTAAAATTCAGTTCACATTGAAAAACAATAAAACACCCCCATCACGATGGTGGAAGACCCTAAAAACACTTATCGGTAGTGGTAACTCGGTAGGAATTCCCACTCTTATCCACTCAAACAACATTTACTCTTCAAGTGCTGAGAAAGCCGAGGTGTTCAATGAATACTTCAGTTCTATCTCAACAGTTGACGATTCGAATGCTTCCTTACCAGACGCACCACCCCGTGTTTCCGATGGTATTGATTCTATCACTTTACATTGTGACGAAGTATATTCTGCTATGAAGTCGATAAAAGTGTCCAAGGCGTCTGGTCCCGATCTAATAAGCCCACGTCTCCTTAAAGAATGTAAATCCTCCTTGTGCGAGCCACTTACAATCTTATTTAATATACTACTGAATAACTCATACTTCCCCTCACTGTGGAAAAAAGCAAATGTCTCTCCGATCCTAAAAAAACAACCCTCAAATTCGGTTACCAATTATCGCCCAATATCATTGATCAGCTGTGTTGGTAAATTGTTCGAAAAATGTGTATTCAAACGCTTGTGGCAATTTCTGATTGACAACAATGTTCTCAGCCAATTTCAGTCAGGCTTTACACCCGGTGATTCAACTGTCCTTCAACTGACTGACATATACGACGAATTTTGTCGCGCGCTTGATGAAGGTAAGGAAGTCAGAGTAGTCTTCTGTGATGTCAGTAAGGCTTTTGATAAAGTATGGCACGCTGGTCTTATCTACAAGTTGGAGAGCATTGGCGTCTCTGGCGAAATGTTATTGTTTTTAAAATCGTATCTTGCGGATAGGTCACAGCGTGTCGTAATAGCATCGGAGGCATCCTCGTGGAGACCCATCAATGCCGGTGTGCCTCAAGGGTCGATACTCGGGCCGTTACTGTTCCTAATATACATTAATGACATAACTAGAAACTTACTTAGTAGCATACGCCTCTTTGCTGATGACACCTCCTTATACCTAATTATAGAGAACCCTGAACAAGCCTCTACCATAATCAATAATGACCTTGCGACAATTGAACATTGGGCTGAAACATGGCTGGTTGAATTCAATCCGAACAAAACTGAAAGTATGCTTATATCACGTAAAAGCAACCCCATCTCCCATCCACCTTTATTTTTAGGCGATTCACGGATATCGGAAGTGTCCAACCATAAACATTTAGGAGTAATACTGAACAGCACCTGCACATGGAATGACCATATTGATCATATCTGCACAAAGGCCTGGTCTCGTTTGGACCTGTTGAGGAGGCACAAATTTTCTCTTGACCGTATTGTCTTGGAAAAAATATACTTTGCTTTCATTAGGCCTCTTCTAGAATACGCTGATACTGTTTGGGATAATTGTTCCCAGTCCAAAATGGCGGAACTCGAAAAAATACAGATTGCTGCAGCAAGAATAATTACGGGAGCAACCGTGAGTGCTAGTAAAACATTGCTGTATGCGGAAACACGATGGGATTCTCTCCACGAAAGACGCCGTAAACATAAGCTAATTCAGTTTTTCAAGATGTATCATTGTATATCACCTCCATATATCTCAAATAAAGTCCCACCACTCGTCTCCTCTACGAATGCAATGTTCAGTCTCCGATCAAGTCAGAACCATCGAGTTCCCTTTTGTCGAACACAATTGTATAAGTCTTCTTTCATCCCTAGCGCTTCTGACGAATGGAACAATTTACCCCTGCCTGTCCGCGAGAACTCGTCACTGATACATTTCAAGACCTTCCTGAACGGCGGTAATCACCGACCACCAAGGTTCTACAGTAATGCGACTTCTCGTGCAGCCCAAATATATCATTGTAGGTTACGACTGCAGTGTAGTAATCTTAATTCCCATCTATATGATAATCATTTATCACCAAATCCACTTTGTCAGTGTGGTAACCAAGAGACTCCTGATCACTTCTTCTTTCATTGTTCAATTTTCTCAGATATCCGTAATTATACAATTAACCTGCTACCCTTTGAAGTTGATACATCAACACTCCTCTTTGGTTCAGAATTTTTGAATAACGAAGATAACCGTCTTATCTTTGAAGTGGTACATGACTTCATTTTAGCAAGTAAACGTTTCCATTGATTGATTTACAACATAACGTTAATTCAATCAATCTTATCAAACAGGAATAATGCCAAAACTGGATGACTATACCCCCCTCCACATGCAGCCATTAAATTGTCTTGCAGCTCGAGGCCACTACTCACTATACTTTATGTCTTACTAGATGAACCGAATGAAACAAGCTACCTTCTTACGACTTTCTCGAGTGTATCTAATGCATTAAGTATTCAAGCTGGCAGATATTTGTCTTTTTTCAAATCTTTGTATTTTATTCATGTTGTAGTTTAAACATTCTCACATATCGTTGCCCCGTGGTCCGCATCTCTCAATGGCACCTCCATCTCGCTTTATGTCAATACTGGTTAGAACTACAAAAAATCTATCACTCAAATTTATTATATTTCCAGTTTTGGTTTTAGAGAGATTGCCTGTGTCCCATCGTAGGCGCGAGCTCGCCGTGCTCGTTCCGATGGTGGGTCACGAGCTGTGTCTGTTGGGTCGATAATGAAAAATCGAGTGGTTCAATAATTTAGTTTGTACCCGTCATCTTATATCCTCTTTGGGTGAAGAGTTAATCTGCCGTACCAGGAGCAGGGCCACGGGGAAACGATATGTGAGCTCACCTATTAACCCACACTACCTGCTTGCGAAAATTGATAATCAACCTAAGGAGACGACTAACATAAGCTATAAGCTTTCTGTCGAATCCCTACCTTACATAGCAACCCATATCTATGTGTATATCTTTGTTATTTTGTGCTCTGTTGTATTTTGTGTTGTATACATCGTTTAGCTTAATGTACACAAATAACAAATTCTTGAATAAATATTGTTTAAACTAAAACATTAATGAAAATGGATTCAGCAACAAGTTAGTAGCTTATAATAGGCTGTTTCCATATAGATAAGTTGTTTATGTATAATCTAGGACTGACGACGATGATACAAGTCGGTGGATTGGAGCAGGCGCGTAGGGCTTTGTATAAATTTACGTATTGTCGGTGGTTTATTGATGCCTTAGGGATGAAGTGAGCCATTGTATACCTTCGAAAACTACAAAGCTGCATGCACCTGCAACCAAGTCACGGTTTGTTAGGAATACGTATAAACAGTTGTACTTTGGATTTAAACACTGTGTAGGATAATGAAGTAGTATGGTGGAAAGGTTTGGTATTTAGGCTGTTTTGGTGTTTGTAATAGTGCTCTCAGTTGGGTGGAACGCCTGCATGTAGATCGGCAGTGTAATTAATCGACGTGAGGAGGCCAGTCAGTCACGGAAAGTCGACCCTTATGGTTGATACGGTACATATTTCTAGGACTGGGTTTCATATAGCGCATATGGCCGAAGTGGTTACTTAGTAAAGAGTATAGACACAAGCTCGTTTTCTAAAATTTATTTTTCCGGACGGAGTTCAAAATGGCCCAGACTGCGTGGACACCGCCTTTGGTAATTAAATTTTCGAATAAGCATGCAGTCGTACATTCTTCCGCGAATACGCACACCCAGACGCATGCGCGCTCGTCGCACACTGTGCAGCCACACGTCTGTGTCAACAGATATGTAGGTGCGCAACACACAGCATGCATATGCTTGCATATAAGCACGCACACTCACCCAATTATAAAAAAGTGCCTCGCGTGACGTCACACCGTCATGTTAAATGGGCGTGAACGCGAGCAGTGGGGCAAAGTTATTTTTTTATTTAAACCTTTTAGTTAGCAAGATAAAACTGTGAGTTGTTTCAAAAACGTTTCTATTGATTTTGGGAGTGAAAAGAGAGCTGCCGTACAAAAGGGTGTCGACGTTGACAATACCTAGCTGACCTATTGTAACTGTTCGTACGTCGTCGTGAAGCGGGCAACGTAGCGGGAAATGTTCTGTTGTTTCCCCTTCGCCACATCCACAATAGAATGAAGACGATAAGTGGTTTCTGAATAGGTTATCATTAAGATTGCTGCATCCTAGGCGGAGCCTACAGTGTAGAATCTGGGCTAATAGGGACTTATGACCGACATAGAAGCTGGGTATCTTGCGATTTTCCTTGTTAAGATACTGTTTGAAGCTGGTGGGATTAGGGCTTTCTCTAACCTGAACTGGGGCCTCTTTCCAAAGGTCGGTTGTGGAAGGTAAAAAAGAAGATCGGTGACTGTGGGTTCGGCTTCTGACGTTACTCAGGTTAGAGTTGTTTCGAAGGTTATAGCTGTGGGTTTCCGCGAGTGCTGGGGGAATCATCAATGATATATAATGGGGTGTTAGACGATGGTGCATTTTGAAGTACTGCATAAGTTTATGTTTTTTCATTCTTGAAACCAAAGTTTCCCACCCAGTCTCAATATACAGAGACTGCTTGCTCGCACTTTTAGTTCCTCCGGTCACAATCCGGGCTGCTTCAGTTTGAATTCGTTCAAATCCACGGGATTCTTCTACACTGTAATTATCCCACACTACGTCTGCATATTTCAATGCTGGGCGAACGAATGAAAAATAAACTCTTTCAAGGCCTTTACGATCTAATCTAAACTTTAGTTGACTGATCATGCCAATTCGTTTCCACCCTTGAGGGATTATTTCACTTAGATGGGATGACAAACTAGCACTCTCGTTTATGGTCAGCCCGAGGTGTTTGTGCTTTTGACGTTCTTTATATTCTGTGAGAACATTGCCAGATGGGGCTGGGTCTGCTGTGATATCTTACGTGTAATTACCATAGATTCCGTTTTGTTGGGATTGAAGGTTACAAGCCATTGGTCAGACCAGTCCTCAGTTATTTTAAGATCATTATTAATAATTTCAGCTGCCAGTTGCGAATTCTCGACAACAAGAAAAAGAGTGGTATCATCAGCAAAGAGTCTGATATTACCTTTAATATTATCCACTATGTCGTTGATGTAGATCAAAAACAAAAGTGTCCTAAGATAGATCCTTGGAGAACACCGGCTGTTACATTCCCCATGATGACGTTGCAGAGTTTATACAAACCCGTTGCTGGCGGTCTTCTAAGTAACTATCAAACCAGCGAAGTAAGGGTCCAGTGATACCTATACGTTCAAGCTTGAACAGGAAGCCATAATGCCATACTTTATTGAATGCTTACATCACAGAATGCGACCCGAATTTCCTTCCCATCGTCAAGCGCAAAACTAAATATATGATAAATTTCAGTTAATTGTAGAACTGTTGAGTCAGATAGGAGGAAGCCGGATTGAAGAGGTGTAAGTAGAGAGTTACTTCGTAGAAATGCGATAATTCTATTAAAAACACATCTTTCAAAGCCTTTACTTAGACAATTCAATAGGGTTATTGGACGGTAGTTCGTTGCCAATTGGGGGTTCCCGGATTTCTAGACGGGGACAACGTTACCCCTCTTCCATTCAGTTGGAAAAAAAGAGTGGCTCAGCATCATATTGAAGACAGTTGTCAAAGGAGGTGCTAAGCTAGTTGAACACCTTTTGAGAATCTTCGGGCTGATATTGTCGGGGCCACGTGCTTTGGAGACACTCAGAGAGTCGAGTGATTATTTCACTTCCTCAGGGTAAGAGTAATCTTACTTATTACTGGGCGATCAGGGCTGAAAGGGGTATGCGGGAGGAAATGACCTTGGTCTTCAACTGATGAGATATTACAAAAATAGTCGTTAAGAATTTCTAAACCTTGTTTGTATTTCGTCCCATGAGTTGCACAAAGTGTCTTCTGCAAGGCTAAACCATTGCAGATGGCACCTTTGTTGCACTCAAGGGGCGATATATAAAATAAAAAGGGAGAGTTTCTTAAGTGATTATCCTTCCAATTTATTTCTAATGAAACAATATTAAAGTCTAGATATTACCTGCCAAGTCATTAGATACCACCCAATGCTAATTCTGTTGCATCCTGGGTAGTGAGGTGGAATACTGCAACCCCAAAGTTGTGATCGATCAACCAAATGTTACAGACAGTTAAGGGTTCTTTTCTCTTGTTGAAGTTTGATCTTTTTATCGCGGCAACATCAAAATGATCTCATTAGATGCGGTTTAGTAACCTTAATAATAATTGTGTTTATGAGTATCAAAATACATAAATCTATTAAGATTTTAGTTCAGTGTTATTAGCAAAGAATTCTCTGCTTCCGAAATAGTTGTACTTCTATTATTAACACCCAGACGCCTGGTGACGATAGTCGGACCCGTTGTGTTATACAGCATGACTAGCCTTCGGGTTTGAAAATGGTTGAAATTGAAAAAAATAGAATCATGACCAACCCGCCCACAGAAAAGTGAACTTAGCGGATATTTGTATATATTTATTGAACAGTTAAAAATTAACAAACGTCTCGAATTAATTTCCTTACACGTGTACTTCGAAAGAAAATCTTCAGTCATTCAAGAGAGGTGGAGTTCATTATTTGATGTAGTTTAACCCTTTACTTACATGAAAAGCAGACGACACTTGCCAAAAAAATTCTTGAATAACTAATCTTTTACATTTTTTGTCTCAAAAACATAGGTTATGACCCCTCATTGGAACGAGCTCGACGAGCTCGTTCCAACGAGGGGTCATAACCTATGTTTTTGAGACAAAAAATGAAAAAATAATGAAAATTAACTGGCGATTTTTGAGAATAGCGCTGGCCGGTTTTGGCCGTTACGTTGGGTAAAGGGTTAACGCACTTTTTATTATTTCACCTTCCTTAACCCTTTACCCAATGCAGACGATTTCAAAATTTATTATTGAATGGTGGGGAGCGCGGTGGCTCAGTAGGTAGAGGTGCAGGCTGCAAGCCGAGAGGTCCTCGGTTCGAATCCCACCTGCGGCAACCGCGTTATGTCCTTGGGCAAGACACTTCATCTCCATTGCCCGCGTGGGGGCACGATGACGCCGTGTACTAAGGCGTATTGCACGTCGATGGTACGCATGTCTTCAACCAATCTAACCCTGCCTGTGCCGCAGTGCGGAGTTACGATGTTGGAGAGCTGGCAGCTGCTCGTCGTTGCTCGGTGGTTCTCTCCGGGTACTCCGGCTTCCTCCACCCGTAAAACTGTCACGGTCATGATTAGCCATTGTGCATAAATATGTGACCTTAAACATCAATAAATAAATAAATAATTATTGAATGGTGGGGACGCGGTGGCTCAGTTGGTAGAGGTGCAGGCTGCAAGCCGAGAGTCGGAGAGGTCCTCGGTTCGAATCCCACCTGCGGCAACCGCGTTATGTCCTTGGGCAAGACACTTCACCTCCATTGCCCACGTGGGGCACGGTGACGTTGTGTACTAAGGCGTACTGCACGTCGATGGTGCATCTGTCTTCAACCAATGCTAACCCTGCTCCTGTGGAGTTGGTATGTTGGGGAGCTGACAGTTGCTCGCCGTTGCTCTGTGGTTCTCTCTGGGTACTCCGGCTTCCTCCACCCGTAAAACTGTCACGGTCATAGTTAGTCATTGTGCAGAAATATGTGACCTTAAACACCAATAAATAAATAAATAATATTATTGAATGAATGAATGGTTTTATTCAGTAGTGCCACATGTATACAATCAAATCCAAAAATATACATAGAGGTAACATTATTCACAACTACATGATTGCACCACAGGGAGATGACGTAGCCACTAGTGGCTGTCTTCCCGCCATTCCCGTTAAAAAAAAAATGAACAAGAAAAGGTGAAAAAAAACAAACAAACAAAAAAAAACGAAGAAAAGAAAAGAAAAAATGAATGAGAAGCAGACATGAGAATCGAGGCAATCCTGGCAACAGCGTGTTCTCCAGTAGGAGGTCATTTTATGTCCCTACTATAAAGGATATGTTAGGCTGGTTCTTTCCGTAATATGAAAAATCTATTCTATGTTTCTGGCATGTCAGGAAAATTGAGTTCAGTTGAAAGGTAGTGATGGGATAGACAGAGCTACGGCCGACAGTCGGGGCATACTGGATTGTTACAGTTGACATATAGTGAGTATGAGCTTAGAAATAGTTCAGTTAAAGTTTTTTTGAATAGTGGTCTTGAATAAAATTTGTTTTTAAATTTTTCAAAAAAATTCAACAAAACCGTATCATGTGACCCCTCTTTGGAACGAGCTCGTCGAGCTCGTTCCAAAGAGGGGTCACATGATATGGTTTTGTTGAAATTTTTCGAATTTTTTTTTTTTTTAGCTGCTGAATTTGCATATTACGCGGAAGGATGCGGGCGATTCGTTGGGTAAAGGGTTAATAAAATTGGCTCAGAAAACATGTTTCAAACAGAGTCTTACATGCATCATTCTGTTTTTCTTTTTCTCAACACCCTCATAATACAAACGAGAAAAAAAGATCGCTACAAAGCGTCTTGTCCCCAAATTGATCCCAAATGAGAGGTATATAACTTCATCTTATGTAACTTCATCTTACGCCTCATTGCCCCCTCATATTTTTTTCATAAAGTCTTCTATCATATCTGGTTTTCTGTAGCCATTTACACACTGAAAGGTTATAGCTATATACATCTGAGTGTAATATCTGCTTACTGTACAAAATACCATATTATATCAGCTAACTTACAAAATACTGTATTATATTTGAATGAAAACATTAAAAGTATATCATGTGGCGTGACTGTTATGACACAAAAGGATGTCGTCAGTCATATCGGAGGTATTATAAATTTACCGGCGCCTCCTTCCCCCAGGCACTTTTAACACCTTCTGTTTCCCTCATCAAAACTAAGAATCGATTAAAAGGCATTTATGCGGATTTTTTCCAGCGGTCTTCCACTGGGCCAAACCATGGTAGGCCTGGTGCATATTAAATATTTGTACCCTCTTCCACGTCACACAAACACACTTGTATTGTGCTTTTAACCGCCTCTGTGGAAAAGAACTCAACCCATTGATATTTTTATATTTTTTTCCAACGAGCTTGGTCACCACATATACCTGCCAAATGGGACAGATAAATATAATTTTTGTTTTCCATTATAGAATAAGGGTGGGGTGATGTGCTTTAGGGATAGACAGGTGCCATCGGTGGCAAAATTCTGCTTCTACTTTATCAGATAGTTTTTACACTCCTGTTTGTAAAACGGTCGTATTATGTAAATGGTCCGTCCGTCCGTCAATCCGTCCGTCCGTCCGTTCGTCCGTCCGTCCGTCCGTCTATGTCTACCTGTCCGCCTGTCTGTCCGTAAACAATTGGCTTTCGACGGATAACTCCAGTTTGGTCCGGGCCAACTAAACCTGTTTAGGAGCTATTATTTTTAGGAGGTTAGTCGAAATTAGGGCATTATTAGGTTTAGGAGAGGGGAGGGGTTAGGGGTAGGGGTAGCCCCAGGGGCAGGGCTAAAGGTTGGATGGCGTTAGGACCCAGGGGGTGAGGGTTGGGGTCAGGGGTGGGGGGTTTAGTTTTTATAGCCCCTAAACCAAAGAATAGCCCCTAATCCTTTTGGTCTGGCTAGGGTGGGGTTAGGGTCAGGGGTTGGGTTGGGTTAGGGTTAGGGGTAGCCCCAGAGTAGATCTTAAGATTGGGGTGGGTTAGGTCCCTGGGGTGGGGGTTAGGGTCAGGGGTGGGGTTTTAGGGTTTAGGGTCAGGGTAGGGTAGGGTTAGGGTTAGGGTGTGTTTTTTGAGTGGATGGGGTGGGGTTAGGGTTAAATATAAGTTCTAGGGTGGAGGGGGTGGGGTTCTGGCTAAAATAAGGTGATGGACATATAAAATGTTTTTTTCGAAGCCCTTAAACCCAAATAGTTGGAACGTCCGTCCGTCCGTCCGTCCGTCCGTCCGTCCGTCCGTCCGTCCGACCGTCCGTCCGTCCGTCCGTCCGTCTATGTCTATCTGTCCGTCTGTCTGTCCGTAAACAATTGGCTTTCGACGGATAACTCCAGTTCGGATTATTTGATTTCAACCAATGTTGGTAGTTGTATTCCCTAGCTAGTAATACAGGCCCAGTTCGAATATGGGTTCCGTCCATGCGTTATGGCACTTTTTCGACTTAGAATTTGACCGTCTATTGACATTTTTGGTTTCCGACCGATAACTCCAGTTTGGATTATTTGATCTCAACCCAAGTCAGTATGTGTATTACTCATGTAGTAATACATGCCAAGTTCGAATATGGGTTACGACTAATTATTTTTAAATGAGTTACGGCCCTTTTTCGACTTAGAATTCGATCGTTTATTAACATTTTAGGTATCCGACCAATAACTCCAGTTTGGATTATTTGATCTCAACCAAAGTTGGTATGTGTATTTTCCAGCTAACAATATGGACCAAGTTTGAATATGGGTTCCGTCCAGTTATTTTGACATGAGTTACATCCCTTTTTCGACTTAGAACGGGCGTATTTATCCACGCCTGGCGGTGCTCATGTTACTGTTTTGGGTGAGTTAGGAAATATAGTTAACGTGGAACTGAATCTCTCAACAACTGCTTGACGAAATGGGTCTTCAGCAAAGTTTAGGGAATGTGACACCCCTTTACCATCCTCGGAATCTTACCTTCCTGGCTATGACCCAAACACCGGAGTTACAATGTTTGTAACAATAGTTTGTAATGGTATCTGAATGTATAGCTCTCTATAACACTGAAATTGCAGGTCGCAATAACCTACGTGAGAATACAGTAACCGCGTTCCCATTTTCGATTGTCGAACAACAAGCGTGACTGATCTGAGTGTACGTAATTTAAAGGAAACCGTTAAGTCATTAATATGCACAAGTGACGGATACAGATAGGCTTTTTGAAAATATCTGCTTTCCTGTCGCCGCACTGATTTGCGAGTCATCCTAACCTTCCTCTGCCATATGCGCAGTTGTCTATATTTAAGGAATAGTGCATGGCTTGGAGTTGACTACGCCCATATAGTGCCCAGTGAGGTGGTGTAGTTCCCGCCGCGAAGTGGAGGGAATCTACACCACCTCACTGGGCACTATATGGGCGTAGTCAACGACAAGACATGCACTAATCCTTATATTATATCGAACACCCATCAAGAAAAATATCTGTCCGATTTGTTAATCTGTTACCAAAGTAGCAGCCCTACCAACCAGCGTTATACAGAAAAAATACCATGTAGTTTTTAAAAAACATTTTCTTCTTCCAAAACACGGCTAACTTGGATTATTGATATGAGCAGAAGACAGATTTTGAATCGGTCGGCAAGGGTAAACAAAACATTTCCCCCAAACGGGACTGTGTATTCTAGAATCGCGCAACTCGCGAATGAAAACTAAAATTTTCGAAATTTGACAACGCAGTTTGATAATTTCCACACATTTGTCACACATATACATTACCGAATGGGTCAGCACGGGATACAAACTCCGAAGATTCAATTGAATTCCATTATTTGTTCGTTTACTGCCCAAAACATACAATTAAATAGCGAAATAATATGAGCAGCGAAACAAACGATTTTTCATATCCGGATGAAAGTTGGACCCAGGTATGGATCATTCTCTTCGAAACGAGATATGGATCATCTTCTCAAGGAATAAAATGAACGCCTCGAAAAATGTGACTTCAACAATGGAAAAGCGATACATTTTTCCACAAAGATTTCTTTCCGGGTCGTTTTGTGGATGTTGTGACTCTGTGAATCGATTTTTAAATTTAGTTTCATTCGCCCAGTATGAAAAGAAAACTGATATAGTAGTGTGCTAAAAATAGAAAACGTGTAGTGCCTGGGTGTAGTGCCTGGTCAGTTCTGTGGATGCAAACTACACGAAATAGAGTATCATCTTTCAGCCAATCAGAATGCAAGGAAGTCACGTGATATATAATATTTGACTGTAGTGTGTTGCGAACAATATGTATTGTCCGTTTGGTGCTTGATGTGCTCAAGGGGCGGTAAGTCCTATGCATGACACGGACGGATTCAGAACTAAGTCAGATATTTCTTGCTGATGGGTTCCCCGGTTTGTTGTTGAAAAACCCTACAAACGCTAAGGCAAAATGAAATAAAACTAAAAAAGTTAGGGTAAAAATTATGTCACGGTAAATTTTTCGATTAACCCTTTACCCAATGTAACGGCCAAAACCGGCCAGCGCTATTCACAAAAATCGGTAATTAATTTTCATTATTTTTTCATTTTTTGTCTCAAACGCATAGGGTATGACCCCTCTTTGGAACGAGCTCGTCGAGCTCGTTCCAATGAGGGGTCATAACCTATGTTTTGGAAACAAAAAATGAAAAAAAAATAGTTATTCAAAAAATCTTTTTGCAAGTGTCGTCTCCTCTTCATGTTAGGTAAAGAGTTAATGCTGTTACTGCTAAAAGTGTAATCATGAAATACTGGAGAGCTTTCGTGGAATTTATTCTACAGAACGATGTACATTTGACTCTTTCATACTTTGATGGTCAAAGTGGCATCTTCAACATAAAAGATGGATTGAATTCTTCTGGTTCATCAATTAAAATTTTAAATGGCACTCATATTGCTACAGGTTAACCCTTTACGCAACGAATCGGCCGCAGCCACCCGCGTAATATGCAAATTCAGCAGTTGAAAAAATATTATTTTTCAAAAAATTTCAACAAAACCATATCATGTGACCCCTCGTCGAGCTCGTTCCAATAAGGGGTCACATTATATGGTTTTGTTGAAATTTTTTGAAAAATTTGAATAAATGATATTTAAAATAATAAATTTTAATATCGTCTGCGTTGGGTAAAGGGTTAAAGATCTTAATTGGTCTATTCTTCGTGACAGTTGAACAGCCTTTTGGTGTAATGAAGCCGATACAAAATCAGGTCCTGAGTTCGACTCTTAGGTTTCGAAAATGTCGTTCTTGCAAAAAAAAAAACCTTCACGGTTTTTATCATCAAGTTTCAGTGAAACAGCATCGGCTCCTGGTTGTATGTCTTGTTACCGTATTTAACGGTAGTGTATATTATCCGCAAAGTCGACAGCCCAGCAGATCCACCGTGAAGCGGGTTATCAAGTCTAACCCTGTGACTTCATTACACATATAACACTCTCGGTTTCATTTGTGAGAACTCTCTCTATGACAGATTTCCAAGAATCATTATTATCAGATGGTTATCATCAGTGAAGAGGGAGGTAAGGAAGAAGTTTGGATGTGACGAAGCTAAAATGTAAGCGGGACATTTTACGAGAAAATTACGTTAAAATAAATTTGTGATAAGAGAGTGACCTGTGCGATTTTATAACATTAGTGGACAACCGGCGCCGGTGCGGCGCCGTACGTCCACTAATGCTCTAGAATCCATAAAATCGCCCAATAGACACTACCCATAGCCCAAAACCTACATCGTGAAACACTAGAGGCTTATTCACTAAACTTGTGATCGTTAAAAGTTGACTTGTTCACAGTGTTAGTAAATAAACCTTTCGTGTATCCCCGACGGCACTGGATAAATAATCAATAAACCAGATAAACTCATTCCATCTTAGTTCAAATCGTAAATCGGTTTGTACTTTAAACAATACTTCATCCGGAACACCGTCTGCTGCACACGTGAAACATCCAGAAAAATGAAGCGGCTTACCCGTCACTCCGTTGATGAAGCAGTTACGAAACGGACGACGTTATTGCAAATATTTCGCGTTGTGACGTCAGACGGTCACATTTGCCACTTGAGCCATAAACATAGAATATACTAAGCGAGCTCTCGACCAATCGGAGGAGGAGATTTTAGTCTTATTGGAACATTGCAATATATTGTGGTTCCGACGCCTCTCAGTCTGATCCTCTTTTTCATTGCGTATCGCGGTTTCAATAGGAAAGTGTGAGAAAAGAAGACACCGCGTCAAGTCAAACAACGGGAAAACTCCTTCCAATCCATGACGTTTGATTACGTGACAGCTGTTACGCTGTGACCACGCTGTGACAGCTTTCGCTTCATCAAACATCATGGTGTTTTCCTAGTTACACGGTATCAACACCCCAATGTATGTAATTGTGTTTGTTTATTTATTATTTATTAGGGTTTAACGACACTTTAACAGCCAAGGTCATGTCGTGTCAGTGACAGTTTTACAGGTGGAGGAAGCCGGAGGACTCAGAGAGAACCACCGAGCAACGACGAGTAGCTGCCAGCTCCCCAACATTGTAACTCCGCACTACAGCATAGGCAGGGTTAGATTGGTTGAAGATATGCGCACCATCGACGTGCAGTACGCCTTCGTACGTGTTGTCACCGTGCCCCCATATGGTCAATCGGGGTGATGTGCCTTGCCCAAGGACACAACGCGCGAGTCCGAATCGATCGCCCAGAAGGTCAACCATCAAGGGACTAACCGGGTTCAACGTTGCTTAACACTTGTGTTTGTTAATAAAAACTAAAATGTGTTGTAAATATTCAATTTGTATTGACGTGATTAATGTGCATCATCAAGCTATTCATTTTTCACATACACCAGAGTACATTCTTTAAAAGATGATCGGCGATTTGCTTGGCGTCAGGAAATTGAAAACCTGCGAGAAATTCCTTGTTGAACATTGTTCATTTATAGAAATTTTCCCTTTGTTGAACATTGTTTATAGTAGTTTCTTCCTTGTTGAACATTGTTGATTTATAGTAATTTCCCCTCCCCCCACCCAAAAAAGGCGGTTGAGAAATTGTTCTATATGTGACCGTTCCAGACTCCAGTTATATAAAGATCAGTGTTGCAGGGATGGGGGGGGGGGGGGGGGGGGGGGGGCACGAATATGACCGATTGCGGATGTAATCTTGGTTTGTCCCGATCAGACATGTCAACCGGTACTTGTACCGGTACCGCCGGTTTTTTCATGCCCCAACCGGTACCGGTACTGAATCTACTGTCCCGCCGGTACCGGGACAAAATTATTTTATGGGGAAGTTTCTAATTGAACGAGGGTTAATAACCATGTATGGTACACTTACACGACAGATTTTCGACTTATTTGCGAATGAGCATATCAAAACACTCTAAATGTGCATGTTCTGTCTGCACCACGACCTCGATAAGGCAAACCATTTTGACTTTTCAAACAGGTCATCAAAGACAATGAAAGCTCCGTCATCGGCTACTTCAAAGACATTATTCTGTGGCGACAATTTGATGCCGCCGCAGAATAATCGGCACGATGCCATGTTTGTCTTGCGATCTTGGGGACTGGGGCTGTTTATATGCGAATTTCTCCCACCTGACTGCGATATGTCACCCAATTGTTGATGTGTCCCGGTACCGGTACCAGTTAATATTTGATCTACATCGTCAAGGCATGCCTTCGCCGAAAGAATATTTTTGAGTTGGGATTATAGTTTAGAAAATTTAAGAGTTCCTAGAAATTTATTTGTATGAATAAGTAAATACATGCAGTAGTGACGACCAAAGTGGTCATTCCTGTAGCCCTACAGCCTGAATCTACCGATCTCTATCTGTATGACCGACTATGTGTGTAACAAATGTGGTCTCGTAAAAAGTGCATGCCAACTTATTGATTGCTAACGCGCGAATAGATACTCGAGACTGCCATCCAGACGAAAATGTCAGAACTGGAGAATTTATTGGGGGGGGGGGGGGGGGGAGGTCATACCCCGTACACTTCCTTCCTTTTGAACACGGTAATTACAAATAAATGGCGTTCCGAGTTAATAAGTGATATATTTAAAATCCCTATACCAATTTCCTGAGATGCATAGATGAAAAAAGCACTGCACATTTATCAAAGTTTACTCGGCATTCATCATAATTAATTATGTTCTTTATAGGTTTCTGAAAGCATGCATACAAATCGTTAAAGACTTGGACGCGTGTTTGCTTCACACCAGGAAGCCGAAATAAAAAAAGAAACTTTTTGTGTGCAACCGATCTGACATTTCATCATTATCACAAAAGGAATCAGCAATTTCAGTTAATTCAAACGTCCTCAGCCGTTTTTTACCAGACATGCAATAAAAAATGTCGACTATTTGATCCTTTCATGTTCTTTCAGATTTTTTTAACTCAAAAACACGAGGCAAAACCGCCGAAATATTCATGTCATGGGCTCGATTTCTTTTCGGGTTCAAGAATTATCGTTCAGCCAATGTGAATGCACATCAACTATAAACATATACCTAAGGTCTATATTTACAGTCAATTTATAGTCAAAATTAGGGATCGCTGTGGCTCCGTGGATACAGCATTGGGCGTCAAACCGAAAGGTCCACGGGTCAATCCCAACCAGGAGTAACTGCGTTGAGTCCTTGGGTAAGGCACTTAATCCCGATTGCACACGTGGGGGCACGGTGGCGCTGTGCACTAAGGCATACTGCTGGTCGATGGTGTTTTTGCCTTCAACCAATGCTAACCCTCATTAAACAGAGTTAGTACGTTGGGGAGCCTGACTGTTACTCGCCGCAACTCGGTGGTTCTCTCCGGGTACTCCGGCTTCTCCATTGTCCGACAGGAGGTAACGCTGGCTGACGAAAGTGTCGTTAAACACCAATAAATAAAATAGTCAAACTTGCAGATTGAGATGATCCATGTTTAACGTATACTTCAATGGCTGTCTAAACAAGAAATTAGTCAACTCTAAAAATTGCTTGACTTTAGCGAGCAAACTTTCTGGTGATTATGGAATTCCGGTAGTCTTGTGGAGAAATATGCCCGCTCGAAAACATTGCCTGATTTTATCGAGAAAACCTTCAGACGAATGTATAATCCAACGCTCCTGTAACTTAACCTTCTGCACACTGATTTCAAAATACCAACATTTTAAGCAGCAAATATTTCCCATAATGCAACTTACAAATTTAACCAATTCTGTCTTGTTTGACAGAGCTCCGTGAGCTCTGTCAAACAAGACTGAATTGGTTAAATGCCTTGTTGCATTAAATGGGGAATTTGTAGCTTGGAAGTTTTGATATCTTGACAGTTCAGGGCAGGTATGTCAACCGGTACCTGCATCGGTAGCGGCACCACCGGTTTTCTCATGCCCCAATCGGTATCGGTACAGAATCTACTGTCTCGCCGGTACCGGGATAAAATTGTTTTATGGGGAATTTCCAAATTGAACGAGACTAATAATCAATTATGGCGGCACAGTTGCACGACAGACTTTCAACTTATTTGCGAATGAACACATCAAAACACTCTAAAGGTGCATGTTCTGTCTGCACCACGACCTCGATAAGGCAGACCATTTTGACTTTTCAAACGGGGCATCAAAGACAATGAAAGCTCCGTCATCGACTACTCCAAAGACATTATTCTGTGGCGACATCAAAGTAATCATAAACCACGATCCTCGTGCTTTATGATTACTTTGATGTCGCCGCAGAATAATCCGCACGATGCCATGTTTATCTTGCGATCTTGGGGATTGGGACGGTTTAAATGCGAATTTCTCCCAAATGACTGCGATATGTCACCCAATTGTTGATGTGTACCGGTACCGGTACCGGTTTCGTCGGGACAGACTCTGTCCCGTCCCGGTACCGGTTATGTTCGTACCGACTTTGATATGCCTGGTTAAGGGTTAAAAACATTTGAAAAAAAGTCATATGATTTTATCAGGCAAACATGTTGAGAAATATATAATTACATGCCTTTCGGAACTAGAAATTTGGCGTTCTCAGAATGTTGCTTGATTGTATCGAACAGACCTTTTTATATATCTCTTTTTGTCAAAGTGTCTGCGGGTAGAAAAACCCAACTTTAGGGCAATTATTGAAAGCTGACCTTTAAAGTGATTGTTGTCAAGGTTGTTCCTCTCGACCCAGAATACTACAGCATATTATAATTATAACAGCAAATTCCAATACCACCCTCCTCTGTTTCCAACCACTTCAATATCGAAAGAGTCTCAAGTCAACTTGTCCATGCAAATTATTTATTTCATTCTCAACTTTATAACCCTCATTGATGAGTTTGTCCCAATGCGGGTCACAACGTTTGGTTCAGGGAAAACTGAATTTCGGGTTATTGAAAACTAGTAGACCGACTCGTCCCAGGTTGGGAAGCCGCGCCCACGCAACGGAAAATGTCTGGTTCCATTGAATATCAAGGGAGATTATCGAAGCTTGAATATCCAGCTGGACTGAATCACGGAACCACACAGTTCCCATTTATATAATAGGGTAAATATTAATAATTTTGTCCACAACTTTTGTATGTTAGAGAGTTAAAGTCGCCCCAGGAAGAGACATAACTTCTCAGATATTAATAGAGTACCCAAGTTTTTTCGACCATAACAAGAATTCTCCCGACGATTTTTACGAACACATATACACAACTTAATGATTGAAAAGGGTAGACATATGCAGCCCCCATTACCTGTACATAAAAGGTTATGTAAGGTCTGTAACAATGGTAATATTGAAAACGAATTCCACTTTGTTATGGATTGTAAGAGATATGATTCTATACGTGCTGACTCCCATTGCAAAATCGAGAGAGAATATCCAAATTTTGTTGGTATGAGTAGCCCTGAGAGATTCGTATTTCTTATGAAAAATGAAATCCCCGCACTGTGTGGTATCATCTGTAATATGATCCGACAAATGTATGAATACAGAGAATGCTTACTTGCGGCATAATACCAATTAGAATGAAATCATTAGCTATAACATGCACCAACTGAACATTAGTGTTTATGGTTTCAAACATATTTTGCTATTTCCTGGTATTATTGTTACTAATTTCAATGACGTGCAATCTGCCTTGTTTTTGGTGTTCTTGCAATACATATTATCTTATCTTATATGTAAGCTTCTCAGCGAGGATGTCTTCCCACGAGACCAATTCCCTTTAGACCAATTCCCTTTGTTATTGATTAAGGGTTAAGGATAATTAAGAAAACAAGTATTTACTGATAAGCTCTTTGACAAAAAAAAATTATATGCATAACATACAAAAATATAGGTTTATAACGTTTCAGCTAGCTCAGTACATATAACATTTTACAAAAAAATATAGATTTATAACATCAATACACACAAAGGATTGTGTTTGTTTTGTTGGGGAATCAGGTAAAAACAATGAGGCCTCCCACTGACAAATGAGGTCCCCAGAGGGTGAATTTAGTGATGCTACCCTGCACAGCAGGGTAGCATCACTAAATTTACCCTCTGTGAACCTCAACCTGAATCAAGGCCTCAAACATAAACAGCAAGAGGTACCCAGAGGATATACTGGCCCACTGTATGGAAAAGCATCACCCTCTGGGGACCTCATTTTGCAAACAACAGACTGCTTATTTTCAGGCTTGAATATCAATATCATTAAATACATTTATAAATATTTATAAGTATATCAAATTATTAATATAGAATTTAAAACTAGAAGATATCATTTGGTCTAATGGGAATTCGTCTAAGGGGAATTGGTCTTTTGGGAATGGGTCTAAGGGGAATTGGTCTAGTGGGAATGAACCTCAGCGAGCCGTCCGGGGAAAGAAGTCAACAATGACCGAAAATAGCCAAGATAGTCGATAGGGTTGTGGGAAAAGCCGTGACAAACTGCCACGGCTTTTATCACGACATATTGTCGATTTTTTGCTGTGGCTTGTGTTTTGGACTGGTCCAACTCCGTCTCACATATCAACAAACTGGGAACTACCCGTGATATTTTTATTTCCTGTCCTGAACTTTTTGAACAATCCAGCTATTGGTCAGTAGTACTGTCACACTGGAGATAACCGTCGGTATCCGTTTGTAATTCTGTTGTTCATCTCTGAGATAATCAAAGATGATAACAATTTAATAGCGACTCTGGTATATTTCACATGTCGAACAGTAAATAACATTCAGCAACTGGACTTGTTGGATACCTGAACGATATTACAGCGATAGCTCGTGATATTTCCCAATAATATGAAGTACAGTAACATTTGGAAATCCAAATTATAAAAAAAAATATTAAAGTAATGTTTCTGAGAAATTTCAACTCAAATATCAAGACGGGGTGGATGGTCCAAGTGAGGGAGCTAGTAGAAAACTACTCATTGGAGATCTCGGACCATGACGTTGGGGCAAACCAGGGTAAAACGATCGTCAGAGAAAGGGTCATGGGGGATTGTAACCGTAATTGGCGAGAGGGGGTCAAATCAAAGAGATCTTTGTGTGGCTTACGTGATAAAGCAGAAGCCTGGTTTTGAAGAGGAGTACCTTGATGGCACCTTTGGGGGCTCACTGCTGTTCAAGCTGAGGTCGCGGTCCCTGGAGCTGAGGGGAAAAATTGGGAAAAACAGTGAAAAGGAGTGCCAGATGTGTAATTTGGCGTGGAACACTTTCTTATAGAATGCCCAAAATACCAGTCTAAAAGAACAAGATTCACGGGGAGCATAATGGGGAAGTTGGATGGGAGAATAAAGGACATGTGGTTAGGGGGCGACTCAAAGAAGAGAGATTGGGAAGAATGGGGCAAGGGATGTCATCAAGCAGTTCGTCTCCGAGTGTTGGGAGGAGAGAAGAAGCATAGGAATAGGAAAGCAGTTGGTAGAACAGGGGTAACCAAGGCCTTCTCACACGAGAACCGGGACAAATCAGCGGTCGGCCAAAGTATTATTATTATTATTAAAAGAACTCTTACTTGTGATCAGTGTTATTTACACAATACAATAAATGAGTTATGTCACTACAAGTTTGCTAGATATAAAGATTAAAGTAGGCTTTCACCGCGTATTATTCAGATGCCTAAGTAGCTTACTGAATACAGCATAAACAAACACTGGAGGGGAACACTAAATAGAGGTAATTTGTTAACCACTCCTACAAGAGGGGCTTGCTGTTACATCACGAATGTTGAAACATGCTGAGTTTGAAACAATTGAAATTAAATGGACTATAATGTGAATAGTATGCATTGTTATTGTAATATAATAATAATAATTAGTCTTCTGTATCGAAAGTCTGTCCTAAAACATATCCTGTGACAGTACTCTTTCTGACTAATGGCCGAAGAGACAAACACTTTTTAGGTCGGTCCCCCATCCCAGGATTTACACCCCTTGTTCTAGTTGTTGTTCAGACTCATATAATTGTACATCGTACCTTCATTTCATGAGTATTGTTTTTCTACATAAATACCTCTGCCTGAATCATATATAGAGGATATCTAGTGTTTTTGAGTGGATACTGAAAATTATCTCATGAGTGACCGATACAAATGTTTATTTTTCGAGAGAGCTTGCGCGAGCGAAAATGACCATTTATCTCGGTCACAAGTGAGATAATTTTCGGTATCCACTCAAAAAACACCAGATTTTCTTTTTGTTATACGCTTTTAAAAAGAATCAGATAATTCCACTCTTTTCAACCTTGAATTTATGCATGAAAGTAAACAGCGTATTGAATCATTGATACGCGGAAGTGATTTGATCGATACTCGGAAGAGATAGAGTCTTGCTATCTGATTCAGTTGTCGAGTTTCCAGTTCAAACATGGCCTGAAAGTCCGTAATATAAGTTTTTGGTTTGGTACGTCTTTTGAAAGGACGCACCAAACCAAAAACGCATATTACGGATTTTCAGACCATGTTTGGACTAGCGGGTTTCATGCATCAATTCAAGGTGAATACGCGTCGAATTATTGCTGGAAATGATCGGTATCCACTCCAAAACACTAGATTTTCTTTTCATTATACGTTTCTAGAACAAATTTATCATTTCCAGTGATAATTTGGCTCGTATTCACCTTGAAGTGATGCTTTGAAAGCTGCTATTTTGATTGATACAGTGAAAGTGAAAATTTCTGTATCTTCACAATGGGGGATACAATTTCTGTCTTTCCGCAATTTCTTCGATAATACATCGTTTAGCGTATAATAAATACCTCTGCCTCAATCATATTAAAATTTATGAGTTCTTGACTCGTGACGTTATATCTGCTCCTTTGGGAGGAAGTACTTATTAATGCTGCAATTACACACTTAGACAATTAAAAAAATAGTGAACGACCGTGAAGCCCTCTCTATTACATATTACATTATAAAGGTATAGTAAGACTGAGTGGTGGAGATCAAAGTGAAATTTCGCCATTCAAAGTGTTGTTGTATTTGTAAGTATTTCTGTGTTCAAATGCACTTAGAGGGGAATTCAATAAATTGTGCACACTTGGGTGAGCTAATGAGTAGACCTTGTTGAAGGATCGCGGCATTTTTTGTGAACGCTCAATAATTTTTAAGAATGCCTGAAATTTCTTAGGTTTGTTCGTATCCAGCATTGATTCCATTTTAACCCTTTACCTAACGTAACGGCCAAAACCGGCCAGCGCTATTCTCAAAAATCGCCAATTAATTTTTATTATTTTTTTCATTTTTTGTCTCAAAAACATAGGTTATGACCCCTCGTTGGAACGAGCTCGTCGAGCTCGTTCCAACGAGGGGTCATAACCTATGTTTTTGAGACAAAAAATGAAAAAAATTAGTTATTCAAGAATTATTTTTGCAAGTGTCGTCTGCTTTTCAGGTTAGGCAAAGGGTTAACTCTTTGAACCCTGATTGGTGGAATCTTCTTTGTCAGTTCAATGGAAGAAATTGGAAGAGTCCATATTTATTATTAGGCGGTAGACCAATTATTATTTTCAACGTGCAGCCTTGGGGCAGCACATTGAAAATATTGATTGCTCTATCCAATACATTCATGTCGCAGTTATTCTACTTAATGAAATTATGACGTATCATGTTCCTGGACCTGAAAAGTGGCCCCTCGGGTTCTAAGGGCGAATCAGAGGCGCCGAAAACACAGAAGAGCGTGAGGGGCTCATCTTTTGCAAATCACTTTTGGAAGATTGCCTGAGTATGCGATGTTGGCAGATATGTAGCCGAACTGTGTCGTTCACAGAACTGTCCTTTCTGCGGTGTTGGTGCGGTGAGTAGTGTATGAATACCATTCGCTAAGGTAGTGATTCAGTAGCGTGTTGGACGGTGAGTCAATCTCTCGGGTATCAATAAGTATCAATAGGTTAATTTTAGACAGCCGTCCCTACCCAAAATTCTCTTTCAGTTGAGAGCTATATACCTCCTCGTTCCTGATGTTAACATTTTTTTATAACTTCAGAATTGCTGTGTGTACGTATAATGATCCACACGTAAAATTGTCTTTCAAACCTGCATAATATAAACAAGCTACGTAAACCTAAATAAAGACGGGCCCATTACAGAGACATAAACTTCCTTCAGTATTCATTAAACTTGAAAACGCAGCATAAATTATTAAAAATATTCTATTGTGAAATGAGTTTCTCCGACAAGCATCATGATTACTGTTAACGGGGGTGGGGGTGCAACTAGGGGAGGGGTGGTGGAGTCTTAGATATCGCTCCTGCTGGTAGTCATGTACTTTCTTAACAGGACGATAATTGCTTCTTTGACTTCTGTCACACATGCAGTCGTTCTCATTGAGGTCTGTGCCTGATTGGGGATTTTGGTTTCCCACCATGACCAGTGTTGAGTCCGGTACATGTTAATTAAATAAGATGTTGGGAAGCACTTGCACTGCATCACTACAATTACATGTATTTATACACAGATTATTTCTTGAGGTTTTTGTAAACTATAATTCCCATTCCAAATATTCCAAGTTTCCATCTACATGATCATCGAAGGCATGCCTTGATGATGTAGGTGGAATATTGGGACCTGGAGTCATGACAGTCGAGATAAATTGGGTAGACACCCCACCAATCGGCCTACTTCGCGACGCCCCTGACTATTAATCCTTTACCCAATGTAACGGCAAAATACTGCCAGCGCTATTTACAAAAATCACCATTCAGTTTTATTATTTTTGTCTCAAAAACATAGCTTATCATCCCAGTGGAACGAGATCGTTGAGCTCGTTCCAGTGAGGGGTCATAAGCTATGTTTTTGACGCAAAAAGTAAAAAAAATGTTATTCTAGAAGTTTGTTTGCAAGTGTCGTCTGACTTTCGTGTTAGGTAAAGGGTTACGCATTCACCTACAGTTCGTGGAGAGTGGATTGTAACTAAATCACCCACAGAGTGGAGTTATCACCCAAGCTATAACTTTCCAATTTTGTACATATGGACAAAAAACATAAGCGATGTTTCAGCCAATGGACCTCCGGGTTTAACCCGGAGGTCCATTGGCTGAAACTTTGCTGGTGCTGGTTATGCTTTGCAACAAATTTGCAATTATTCCTTGGGTGGAATCTCCACTCTGCGGGTGATTTAGTGATAATACACTCTCCACGTACTGTAACATAACGTGTATATCCAGTAGTATTATTCACAAAAAATCATCATTCAAATCATTTCAAATTTTAATATTTTGTTAATTTTGCCTCCATAATATATACCACTCAAAGTTTGCTAAGCACCAAGTACATCCAACTACCTGTTTCACGTTTTAGTTGATATATTGTAATGAAAAGTGTATATATTTAAAAATATCTTTAATGATTTAAGTACAGAAATTGAGATTTTATTTCTGTTTAACATTATCGTTTAGCTTTTGAATACGATAACCATGGAAAATGGATATTTTTGGTAAAAGAGGAAATTTTTCAATACGCGAAAAAGTTGACGGAGCGAACTGGTATGGCTTCAATATCGAGTATGAGACCCATTACTGTTAATTACAGCTTGGCAACGCCTTCTCATGCTCCCAATCAGGTTCCTGGTGGTCCTTTGTGGGATGTTGTTCCATTCTTAGACCAGCATGGCACCAAGCTCCTGGACACTTCTTGGCTGGGCTGGACGGGCTGAAATTGCAAGCTGCAACTCATTCCAGATATGTTCCATTGGACTGAGGTCAGGGGATCTTGCTGGCCAGTCCATACGCTCAATCCTCTCCCTATGTCAGTACTCCCCAACAGCATGGGCACCATGAGGACGGGCATTATCGTCCATCAGAATGAATCTATCACCCACTGCACCTGCATACAATCTGACGTGAACACCCAGGCTTGCATCAATATACTGTTGTGCAGTCAATGTACCACGTTCAAACACACAGAACTCTGTACGTCCATCCCAGCTGATGCCGCCCCAGACCATGATTGACCTTCCACCATAGCGGTCATGCTCAGCAATGTTAGCTGCATGGAATCGCTCTCCTGGTCTTCACCATACCCTAGAACGCCTATCTGTGTTGTCTAGGCAAGACCTTGACACATCTGTAAAAAGGACAGGTCGTCAATCTTCTCTAGTCCATCCAACGTGATCCATGGCCCATTTAAATCGTGCCTGGCGGTGGTTCTGGGACAGTGGAAGGTGAATACATGGTCTTCTCGATCGGAGACCACCTTCGTGCAACCTTTCCCGGATAGTCAGCGTCGAAACATTTACCCCGGATGCATTCTGAAGGTCACTGCGAAGCTGGGTTGCTGTAGCAAAGCGGTTCCCACGGGCCTGAATGATCAAAAACCGGTCTTCAGCTACAGATGTTGCCCTGTCTCTGCCACCTCCATGCCGTCCTACTGGTGTGCCATACTGCTGAAATCTTGCCCAGGCCCTGGTGATCACCGTACGGGACACACCAAGGGCTCCACCAATCTGACGATGGGTAGCCTCTTGCTCCACCATCCCTGCAGCCCGACACATTTCTGCTTCAAACAAATGTCTTCTTACATTTGCATTTGCCATATTCAATCATTAAATCACAAGGGTTTGTGTTGAAATGAAGAGTGAATGCCCTACACATATCATGTACATATAGACAGTACACGAAAACATCATGAAAATGAAGGGGTACATGCTTTCCATGACTGTCACGAAAAGTCTGCCCGTCAAGAAAGCTAATGTAAACACTGGGGACCATCTCAATACATTCCTCAATCATATCCACCAAAAATATCGCAAATATGTCACAAGCAAATTTCACAATGATGTGTCAAATATTTGGTGCTTAGCAAACTTTGAGTAGTAAAGTTATGATCCCCAAGCTATAAGTTTTAGAAAGAAATTAGAGTTTTTGGTTATTCAAGACAATTTCAATTCAAATAACGATGTCGTCTGGCCTATGTTTTGCGGGAAAAATTCAAGCCCTTGGCATTTGTATGATACAAAAAGTACGAGTCCTTCATTTATCAAAAATCGGTATCCAGTCAAAAGTATAATTCTCTTGTTGTTATAAATCTTTGACCTTGCTTTTTTCGGATAGCATTTGAAACAAAAGGTGAGCCGATATTTTGCCACACGATATTTTGTAGGACAATATGCAGCCTCGACAATGTGTTACAATGACAGTATGCCACTCGACATTATACAGCAGTAGACTTAATGTTACACTTTGCATATCCTTTGCTAATATTAAACCTAGGAATTTCTTTTTTAACTTTCTTTTCTAAAACATACCAAAAGGCCATACTAGTTGTTTTGTTGAATCTTTTTTCACTTAAGCGACAGCCAATTCACGCAGAAAGTCGCCTGCGGACAGCCGAGAAAAGGAGATTGGGCAACGCCTTTAGTTATGAGTTTGCTAATATGTATTCAATTCACCCCCTTAATATGCTGAGATCATCATTAACATAAAATTAGCGATGCTTTCATAATTGCGGCGCTAATTTCCGAATTTCAATGAAAAACAAGACGAAAATGCTAATTTACCTCTTTCGAGTGGTGGTCGGCGGCGGCAAATAAACTAGTGTCAGGAAAAGATTTGTACAGAAAATGGCGAACAGTGACGATCCGGGCGAACTGTACGTCTTCAGTGGCTTAGCCAGCCCAAAGGAAGTGTGTGTGTGGGGGGGGGGGGGGGGACAAACCCGCATAGCCTGGCTTAGCACCATTTTAATAGGTGTGTGGGGGGGGGGGGGTGAGGGTGGTGTGTGCGGGAAAAGGTTTCCAAGCCTTCACATATCAGAATTTTGGGTCCCTAAAATTTAAGACAGATAACCAAGGTAACAATAATCAGGGTTTCCACTGGAGGGAAATAAATGTGTCCGATATGGAGCGACCAAGGGTCGTCGATGGGGGTTTTGAACCCTGGAATTCAAAATTTTTCTACCACGGGCGGACCATGGTTCGGCCCGTGATAGAAAAATTTTTGATTGCAGGGTTCAAAACCCCCCATCGCCTTGCATCTGAGCGGATATTTTGAGGTTTTTCATGTTTTGACGACTGTCTACCTTTTCACCGACGCAGATATTAGGACAAGCAATCTACAAATCTACAACCTAACCCCCATGGACCTTATCCCCTACGATTTTTATGCCATTTTTGGACATATTTCGAGGACCAACATTGAAGGGAAGTGGGGGACGCGTCCCACCCAATCCCCCCCCCCACCCGTGGCCACGCCACTGTAGGTCTTTGTTACTGGTCATAAAACTATAAGTTCATTGAAGGGCTACCGTATTTTACACATTGCAGACCACCAAGTAATTGAGACATTACAGCCATTCTACTTTTGAACTTTGAACTTTCTTTAGTCACTCATTAAACCATATTTGTGGTACAAGAGGTGCACACAATAAATGTGTACATTTATTTATGTACCTCTTGTACCACAAATGTGGTTTAATGAGTGAAAGTTCAAAGTTCAACGTACAAACGTGAACACAGCCTGGTGAGACCGTCTATTAATACTGAGACTTCTATTGTGCACAATACTTTGACAAACACTACATCAAAAAGAAGCAAAGTGGAAATTTTATTTATTTGCAGACACTATCTTTCACAGCAGCACTTAAATCTATAATACTCAAGCTCCCAAAACATGTCAAATTTAAAGTGAATCTGACTCGGAATAAACTTTGAACAAATGAACATTCCGGGTATTGGGACTGACTTTCAGAGCCGGGAAATTCCCGTTCCTGGGATTAAACTCGGGCTCCAATGGCAAAGTTGGTTTCGGAGGAAGTAGTTATTTGCCGTATTATCTCAAAAACTAATTCGTAACATTTGATTCTAGTTCTGGTATATTAATCTCCCAGGTATCGGGACTAAGTTGCAGAACCGGAGCCGCGGCATTCCCATTTCCGACATTAACCCTTTACCTAACACAAAAGGTAGACGACACTTTCAAATAAAATTCTTGAATAACTATTTTTTTCATTTTTTGCGTCAGATACATAGCTTATGACCCCTCATTGGAATGAGCTCGTTCCAATGGGGTGTCATAAGCTACGTTTTTGAGACAAAACAAAATGAAAAACAATGAAAATTGAATGGTGTTTTTTGTGAACAGCGCTGGGCGGGTTTTTTTCGTTAACTTGGGTAAAGGGTTAAACCCTAGTTAGTGCATTGCACTTCAAATCGAAAGGTTGTAGGTAAGACCCTGCCCTGCGGCACTGGCGTGATGTCCTTGGGCAAGAAACTTCGCTCCAAACGGACCAATGGTGGCGCAGGGTGTTAAGGCTTATTTTTCGTCGTCGATGATTTAACCTCTGCTAACCTTACTCGTGTGGAGGTTAGTAAGTTGGATAGTCCGACAGGTACTCTCTGCTGCTGGGTGCTTCTCTTTAGGTTCCTCAATCTATAAGCTTCCTCAGTCTATAAAATATACCCCTGGCTGTTGAAAGTATCATTATAACTCAATAAATAAATTAACACTTAAGGCGTCACGACTGTCACTGCACTGCCACTGCATGTTGTGCTCCACATTTCTCACTTTTTACACAGGGAGGAGGGCATTCAAAACACAGGGCATATATTGAAACTAACGCCATGTGAATTGGAAATGTTTTTTTAGTATCAGGTAAATTGAAAATTTTGGTCTCTGAGCTGCATGGAACCTGATAAATACGAGTAACGTACCATAGAAATTGTGGGAAGCAGGGCCTTCGAAAAACTGGTCATTCTTTTAGATGTCTTTACTCGGAATTCTCTTTACATCATTACACGCAGAGGCTGATATGCTCCAAGGGTATGCACATGTGGTAGTGCCAGAAATTTTCCATTGTCCTAAGTACTTACCCTTGGAGCGTGTCATCCTCTGTCTTTTACATGACAGGCAGGTGTGTGGGGCATGGCAAATTTGTTTTTAGGGCTTCTGGTTGGCCGAAAATGTTTTTTTCATTCCGTTTTCCAGGTTGAAGCCTTGCATATTGCTGCCGAAAGGAAGGTGAATCAAGTAATCATGAGAACTTCATCTAAAAAGCTAGATTCCAGCCATCGTTTTGACGGTGTGTAATGGTCTAGTTTAGGTGTTGGACTCCTGATTGCCAGGCGGAATTGCTGAGGGTACGAATCCCGGTAGGGTATCAAAAACCAACATTCTAAATTCCTCTAAAACATGATTGTGTCCTTCGAAACACACACATTCACTCTCTCTCTCTCTCCTCTCTGTCTCCCTCTCTCCTCCCTGTCTTTCTCCCCCCCCCCTCTCTCTCTCTCTCTCTCTCTCTCTCTCTCTCTCTCTCTCTCTCTCTCTCTTTCTGGAAAAAGTTGGGGGCACTTGCCCCTTCCCCCGTACCCGCGGTTCATACATCCCTTATCATTAATCATGATTCCTTGGAACAACAACGTTATGGGAGAAACGTATAAAGATATAGAGTGTCAAATTCATTTTATACCACTCAACGTGGCGATTTGGTATGTTGGAATGGGTTAAAAAATTAATCCTACTTATAGGATATAAAAAATGACACACTTTATTTTTTTCTACATCTGCATCTGACAGGCCATAATTTGTTTATTTTCAGTTGTAAACAATGCCAGTAGATGCAAACACAGCAAGTTTCGCCAAAACGTCAACATATAGACATTGAGTCTATATAAAGCGAAGATAAAGCTTTACATTTTCGCGAGTGATGATATGATTTTTATCACACTGATACTTTACGTAAATTTATGATATTTTATGTCAACGCAAATAATAAAATGTTACAATGTGCTGTAAAAAGTAATGGCAGTGTTCTTGTTCAATTGATGTTACATAAGCTGAGGGTTCGAAATCAGGGCACAAAGAGGAGAGGGAATATGGTGCGTGCCCTCTCATCAAAAATGTTTTGAAGGAAAAAATGCTGGCTTGACGGATATTTTTTGGCCTGTAGTCTTTATTTATTTATTTCCTTCTTCATACCTAGTTTTCATATCTAAATTTATTTATTTATTTATTTATTTATTTATTTATTTATTTATTTATTTATTTATTTATTTTTTTTTTTTATTTATTTATTTGTTTATTTATTTATTTATTTATTTTCAACAGCGAGAGTCATGAATCGAGCAGTTATACGACTGGAGGAAGCAGGAGTGCCCGAAAAAAAACATCTTGCAGCGACGAGTAACCATCGGTTTCTCTCAGTTACTAACTCCACTCGGGACTATGGTGGCTCAGTGGTTACGGCACTGGACTTCAAACCGAAAGGTACACAGTTCGATCCCCACCAGGAGTAAATGCGTTGTGTCCTGGGGCAAGGCACTTAATCCCGATTGCCCACGTGGGGGCACGGCGGCGCTCTGTACTAAGGCTTACTACACGTCGATAGTGCACTTGTCTGCAACCAGTGCGAACCCTGCTTGTGTGGAGTTAGTACGTTGTGGAGTCTGACAGTTGCTCGCTGCTGATTGGTGGTTCGCTCCGGGTACTCCGTCTTTCTCCACCTGTAAAACTATCCGATACGAGGTGACCCTGGCTGTCGATAGTGCCGTTAAACGCCAATAAATAAATAAATAAATAAATAAATAAATAAATAAATAAATAAATAAATAAATAAATAAATACTAACGCCACCCAAAAAGGGTTCTTTGAAGGCATATGTACCATCGATGTGATGTAAGCCTTAGCACAAAGTGCTACTATGCTCCCACTAGGGTCATTGAGATTAACCCTTTGAACACTGGTTGTATCTTCTATGTCAATTCAATAGAAGCAATTGGAAGAGTCAATATTTATTATTTTGGGGTAGACCAGCTGATATTTTCAACGTGCAGCATTGGAGCATGCAGATGGCGCGGGTTAATCGATTCTAAACAATGAGACACCATGCAACCCTGGTCACGATTCGCAGTGCTCACCCTGGCAATAGCTCGAGGCAGCATTTCGTTTTTTCACATCAGTTGAAGGTTAACTGGTAGAGTACTAAATTATTTTCGGTCAGCAAAATTTGTTCACATGTCTTTACCTTGTTACAGTTTATTGGAGAGTGCCCACTGAATCTGAATGTGGGTAAAATATTTTATTGTCAAAGGCAAGACTTCAACCTGCAAAATTGCATGGAAAAATGCCGATGCCAGTCATTTTCAGCCAACCAGCAACCTCAAAAGCAGAATGTTCCCATTATCCCCACTCACCTAACCCTGGAGCATAAGTCCCTGTTTCTAAAATGTGAAGAAAAAAAAATCCATTTTCCGTCTCATTTTTTAGTTTTATGCCTGGTAACAAACCCGTGTAAAAATGACTTTTTAAAAAAAAAATAGCCGATTTTTCGAAGCCACTGTTTCCCATAATTCATCTGGAAATTTACCCCTATGTATCAGACTTCTACTTTAGAACCAAAATTTAAAATTCTCTTGTCCAACAAATAGCCTAATGTAATATATATGATACTAAAAATATATCTCCAATTTACATGGCGTTAGTTTCAACATATGCCTTATGTTTGGAATTCCACTCCTGTGCAGTAGTGCGAAACTGTAGAGCGGAACCTTAACAGGTGGTACCCACACCTCCTTCTGCAGTTTTTTTTTCAAAATTTCTAACTCGGAATTTAAGATATCTTGAGCTAACCGTTATGGACATATCTTTTTTTACACCATCTCCTCGGGGTTGGAGGAGATGGCCCTGCAAAAACAAACTCTACATCTTCTCTCAAGTTTTATTTATTTAATTTTCATGGCAGGGCTGTCCCCAACGAGCGATGTTGGGGTAGCTGGTTCTGAAAGGGGCTGTTTGTTGATTGATTGATTGATTTGTTTGCAGCATAAAAATACACAAGATAACAATATGACAGGTTACAGATGAATGCGCTGCAAGGAAATGACATAGCCTGAAAGGCAGTCTTCCTGCCATTCCCTTTTGACGAAAAGAATATTCATGACTGCAAGGTTCGTGTTAGCTTATTAGGTTCAGTGATGGAATCTCTTTTTGGAAAGATACTATGGGGGATAGTAAACAGTTTGTGAGAGAAACTCTACCAATGCACGAGAGGGCATATCAACCCCCGAACATAGAATACAAAAATCGTCGATGAACCGACAGTCCGCGAACCGTTGGATAAGACCAACCCCCACGGGCCGAAAACCCATCGCCAGTTCCTGTGGCCTATATTCGCGAGTTATTAGAAACTTGTCGGGTGGAGAATTCACCACTGACACCTCTGTTGCGTCCTCACCACTATACAAGGATGTAGACAAGGGATACGACTTGTTTATTAGTACAATAATTAATACAATAAGTAATACACTAAGCAACAATTTAGTGAGGGCTATAGTTTCTATCATTGGCACATTAGGTTTATTGATAGAACCTCTTTTGGAATAATACTATGGTGGATAGTAAACGGTTTGTGAGAGAAAACCGCTCTCTCCATGCAACAATATCCAATAACTGGCAACTACAAAAGTGAACAACGGGTAATACCAAACCTAAAATACCGACTGCAAGCCATCAACAGGATCGTTAGAAAGACAACCAGGGGGGGGGGGGGGGGGGGGGCTGAAAGGCAGCCACGCCTAGCGGTCGCAAACCTTTCTCTAGGCGCCTGCGAGGCCTAAAACACCATACCATACCGTGGTACCCACACTTCAGAGTAAAGCCCAAATTCGAACTTCCAGCACTTAACCAGTTAAAGAGCATCGTTATCGGGTTTGTAAGATGCTTCATGTGTTGAGTGTACAACTCAACTCCATCTCCTAATTGTCATAATTACGTAAATATGTCTACGTCAAATACATCTTACTTGGAGAAATCGTTATCGTCATTGTAGTCCTTCTTTGAAAGGAAATACTTATTTAATTAACCCATTACCCAACATAACGGCCAAAACCGGCCAACGCTATTCACAAAATGCACCATTCAGTTTTCATTACTTTTTCATTTTTTTTGTCACAAAAACATAGCTTATGACCCCTCATTGGGACGAGCTCATTGAGCTCGTTCCATTGATGGGGCATAAGATATTTTTTGACGTAAAAAATGAGTTATTCAAGGATTTTGATTGCAAGTGTCGTCTGCTTTTCGTGTTAGGTAAAGGGTTAATATTCGTTATCGTCATTGTAGTCCTTCTTTGGATTCAATTAACCCTTTACCCAACGTAACGGTCAAAACCGACCAGCGCTATTCACAAAATGTACCATTCAGTTTTCATTACTTTTTCATTTTTTGTCACAAAAACATAGCTTATGACCCCTCATTGGAACGAGCTCATTGAGCTCGTTCCAATGAGGGGGCATAAGCTATTTTTTGACGTAAAAATGAGTTATTCAAGGATTTTGATTGCAAGTGTCGTCTGCTTTTCGTGTTAGGTAAAGGGTTAATATTCAACCAACCACGCGGTTAAAGTGTTACAAACACAAAGACGCTGATAAATATTGTTTTGATCGAATACTTGATATGATTTGAGTCCGGATGCAAATGTCATTCTTGTTATTTCTAAAGCATAACAACCAGAATGTTTCTAAAAGTTGCATTGTGTTTAATTATTTATGTATTTATTAGGGTTTAGCAACATTTTAACAGCCAGTGTTATATCATGTCGGTGGCAGTTTTACGGGTGGAGGAAGCCGGAGTACCCGGAGAGAACCACCGAGCTACAACGAGTAGCTGTCAGCTCTCCAACATCGTAACTCTGAACCGCGGCACAGGAAGGGTTGGATTGGTTGAAAACATGCTCACCATCGACGTGTAGTACGCTTTAGTACACAGTGTGATCGTGCCCCCGTGTAGGAAATCGGAGTTAAGTGCCTCCTTGCTCAGGGACACAACGCGGGAGCACGAATCAGTCGCTGAAATGGTCGTCCATCCAACTACCAACCGTGCTCGACGTTGCTTAACTTCGGTGATCTGACAAGAACCGGTTACCGCGACACCACCGCGCTCCGTATTGTGTTTAATAAGAAAACGTCGCGTGTAATAATGATAATAAGTGGCACCATCACATTCTTCGATATTTCGAAAGAGTTTTAATAATTTAATTAGAGGCCCATAGACTTGCAATGCTGTGTGATAGAACAGTCACTTTCCATCTTCTTGAATGACTCGTGGACGTTCACAGGTTTATAAAATGGAGTACAGGTTTCGCCAGTATACTGAATTTCACAAGCCCCACATTGGAGCAGGTAAACCAAATTAGAGGTTTTGCAATCTGCTATGAAACATATTCTAATTTTTTCTCCAGTACTGGTGCTGCTGAAGGGATCATTTGTAGGCATCATCTCACAAGTCTTACAACCGGCCTTTCCATAAGCTTGGCTGTCTCCAGGTTCGGAGCTGGCTGGTTCGAAACTTGCACTAACAAGAATATCGCGAATATTTTTTGTCATTTAAAAGCAACGAGTGGCTTGGGTGAAATCTTAGCTAAAGTTGGATCATTCTCAATGAGCCCCCAATCTTTCCAAAGGATGTTGTATAAGCTTAAATGATTTGGATGATATGTGGTAACAAATGGTTACAGTCAATGTATCAAGTCAGTCCTTTGGACAAATGACTAAAACTGACGGTCATAGGCTTTTGACCAAATGACTGAAAGTTTCAGTCATTTGGCCAAATGACTGACTTGACACCTTGACTGTAACATATGCACCTGTTGAACTTTGGGGCATTAGCATATGCCCCCTCCTGCACTATCAGTTAGGATCAGTCTTGCAGAACTTTAGTTATAGGACGGAAACCAATTTCAAGTGTATTTATCACCGGAGGTCACTGTCACCTTGACCTTTGGTACATCATGGTCAAAATAAATAGGCTTCTTCCACTCATCATACCTAACCCATATATGAAGTTTGATAAAGATCCGGTCGGTAGAACTTTAGTTATAGAGCGGAAACCAATTTCAAGTGTATTTATCACCGGAGGTCACTGTGACCTTGACCTTTGGTACATCATGGTCAAAATAAATAGGCTTCTTCCACTCATCATACCTAACATCATATGACGTTTGATAAAGATCCGATTGGTAGAACTTTAGTTAATTGACGGAATGCAAAAAGTTAACGGATGGCCGACGACGGACGCCGGAGATGGTGATAACATAATGCCCCCTCCTCAAAGAGGCCGGGGCATAAAAAGACTGGTCTATTGTACGCTCACGGGCTTTCAAGCCAGCAGTCTAATTCTGTGATCACTGCTGTGGGTTGTTTGTTTACCCACTTTTCTTGGAGTTTCCTTGCAGACAACCGTTGATTGATTGATTGATTGATTGATTGATTGATTGATTGATTGATTGATCGATCGATCGATCGATCGATCGATCGATCGATTGATTTATTTATTTATTTATTTATTTATTTATTTATTTATTTATTTATTTAGTGGTACAGGATGTATACAATTTAAAAAATACATACATGGAGGTAACATTATTCACAACTACATGGCTGCACCACGGGGAGATGGCGTAGCCACTAGTGACTGTCTTACCGCAATTCCCGTTTTAAAAAAGATAAAAACTGAAATGTTGATAAAATGTGATGTTCCTTCACTCACGGAGATGTACAAATATTCTTTAGCGCTTCATTTATAGATATTCCAATCAATAAGTATTTAATTCACATTGAAGCCAGCGAGATATTTACTCAATTAGTGGAACTACGCCACGTCATCATAAATCTAAAGCTGTGATGAGTCTTCATTCCTAATAGTAATATCATCAAACATTGAGTCAAATCTAGTCTCGATTGGGCAACATTTCTTGCGTTGATTTATTCCTTTACCTAACATGAAAAGCAGACGACATTTGCAAACAAAATTCTTGAATAACTATTTTTTTTGCTTTTTTGTCTCAAAAACATAGATTATGACCCCTCGTTGGAACGAGCTCGTTCCATTGAGGGGTCATAACCTATGTTTTTGAGATAAAAATGAAAAAAAAAATAATGAAAATTAATTGGAGATTTTTGTGTCTAGCGCTGGCCGGTTTTGGCAGTTACGTTGGGTAAAGGGCTAAAGAAAATTAATGTTTGGTATTTTTAGATTTAGTGGTCCAGATTTCATCAGTTGGTGGTCAAAGAAAACCATAGACCCGCTGTTCCGACCAAATGAAATGTTCCAGTCGAGTGCGTCTAAACATAGGCGATCGACTATTTGAGGGCTAGACGTGTTCCAGGCCACAACAGTGTCGAATTCCTTACAGAATCAGGCTGGTGGCCTTCTTGATACGCTCACTCAGATTTTCATGCGAGTTATCGGCTACTTCCCACAGTTTGAATTTAGACAAGAATGATATGCTGATGAAGTTGGTGGCGTGGGGTTGGGGGGGGGGGGGGGGTCATTATATAGAATTCCCAAAGGGTTTAAGTCAACCGAAACGAAATGGAAAAAGAAACGGGTCCTTTTTCAATTTAATAACATAATAACATACTATTTCGAGATATGGATGCTTTATTAACATGAGACAATGCATGTTTGTTATTTTTTGGTGTTTTATGGGGTAAACCCATTTAAAAACGTAATAAATAATTGCCACTTTCATTTCATTCTTCTCGAGGCGACGTGTGATAAATTTAGACATTCAGGTCGAGGTCAGCAAAGGCCAACGTGGATGTAGTTCCACTGTCAAGGTTCTCAAGCCTAAACAAAAAGAGTTACTTAGACAATAAATTGACTCACTGTATTAAATGGCATCAGCAAATTCACCCTCTAGGGAGTTCATTCTACAAATGACAGATTTTTATTTCCAGGCTTGCCTACAATCACAACCTAGTTACACGTACATCCCCAATGATGAGGGAGAAACCAATACCTTCTACTGAAAGGGTATTTAATACCCAATAAAACGTTGCTGGGAAACATAAGGTTTTTACTCTTTCCCTTCAATACCTTATCGCAAATTGCAAAAAAGATTGTGAGTTAAGTCAGGTGATGGAAGCCCATACTTGGGCTTTATTCTGAAGGAGAGGTACCACTTAAAGATTTGATATTCAGTGGATGTGCTTCGTATTATTTTTAAAATGACATTAATTAGTCATTAATTTGCCTTGTTATAATTAATGGGAGAGTCTGCAGGTACTCTACCATAAATTGTAATAAGGCAAAGACATGTGAACACATTTTGATGACCAAAAATAATTTAGTACTCTACCAGTTAACGTGAATGCTGAATCGTACTCAGGAACGTCAAGCGTATTACCTATACTCGGAGTGGTCGAAAATAAGTGATGTAGAGCTGTAGGTTTTTAAATTTCTTGTTCGGTTTCGGTTTTGGTTTTTCAGGTGGAGAAAAACCTCGGTTCGGTTCGGTTTTCAGTTTGTTCATGAGGCCAAGTAAAATTCAATAAAACTCATTCTTATGTCCGGAGTCATAATTGAATGGTAGTGAAATTGAGTGAAACTCAATGAATGCCCGAAATAAGCTATAATACATGAAGAATCTGGAAGGCCAATATAAGAATTACCTAAATATACAGAACTTTTATTGTGCTTGGCCATTTTTCGAGGTCTGACACCTACACGCAACTTGAGGAAAGCTGCAAACACAACTAAACTGAAATGTCGGAAATTCACAGAATGTAGCCTTCCCAGAGTAGTGAGAGTACCCAGACACTGCCATTGGCAGTGTCTGCGTACTCTCACTACTCTGGGAAGGCTACATTCTGTGAATTTCTGCAGCAAGGGAGTATTTAATAAAAAACGAAAAACCTTAGATAACGGGATGTCGACGGTTTCGGTTTCGTTTTTTTAAAAAAACTAAAAACCTCGGTTCGGTTTCTGTTAACCTACAGCTCTAAAGTGATGATCCCTAAAGATGAGTTATTTGCGATGGCCACAAACGTAATGCTTGACACAGCATTTATCAGTAACAAAATTGGAACTTGACATCTCCTTCACACAGTTGGGTGGAGTTTACGGCTCTAAATGGTGAATTCACTTTTAACTGCCGCAATATAGCCCAAACCAACCGTCATTAAGTGGGAGAATTCTACAGATCAACTGGATGAAAAAAGTAAGCAATATCCCAAGAGCAGCGGCAAGCAACTACTGTACTCACTAATCTACGAAACGATCATCGGTGAAGTCTGAGTTCCATAAGCTCTGTCGTGGAGGTTACAGGGCAGTGAATAACCATTTTATCAAAAAGATATGGAATTAGACAAGTCTTGATAAAAGAATTATTTTCAGTCGAAAAATCAAAATTTCAAATTGCAATGTTTATCCCATAATGACACTAGAAATTTAATCAATTCAATTTGGTTGACAAGATCTTTTAGCTCTGTCAAACAAGAATTAGCAGGTTAAATGTTTTAGTTGTAGTATGTGAACAAATTGTTGCTTGAAGTTTTCGTTTTCTTGACATCAGCGTGTAGAGAGGTAACTATAATGGCCAGTAGAATGTGAGAAAAATGAAAAATATGGTAAACAGCATATCTCATAATCAATTACTTTCTAAATGATGGTTACGATTTCTGGACGGAAAGATTAAAATTTCCAAACCATGCATAGTTTCTGGCCGAACGTTTATTACTCATTACAACACGTGTGGCTTTCTGCATATTTTACCAAGCACATAAAGGTGAATTTCAGTTTGATACTCTGATAAGGGTGTGATCACTTCAGTTAAATGTGATAGCATAACTTATCGTAAAGGTGCTGCTTTTTAGATATTGCAGCCTTGTTAAAAAACTAATTGGTCAATAAATTTGAAAAACTGCTGTCAAGATAGTAAGAAGCTACACATAGATTGGTGGCAGCTGTAACGAGTGTATCAACTAATAAATCCACACCTCATTAATTCACAGCTTGTCGAAATAAGCAGCAATTTAATTACGAAACAAAACAGTTTCTAGCAGTTTTTAGGAATACCCAGATAATTTCTTAGCGAGCTCTCTTTGAGAGCTTGCCAAGTAATGATACCAAGATCTGATATTTTAAGAACAAATGTAGGTTAACGCAGAAATTGTCTTGGGGTTATCTAAGAACAGAAAGTATTCGATTTTATACACATTGAAAGCCTTCATTTCTGATTACAAAGTTGAAGGGGGAAAATCACAATACTTTGTTGTCCCATGTCAGTTTTCTTTAAGGGACATGCAGCTTTTGTGGGGTCATTGGGGCCCGGATCTATCAACTTGTCCCACTGTTGTAATATTTTATTCGCATAATGGCGTATGGTTGTGGAATTTCAAAACAGTTTCGTCAAATCGTGGAACTGTCAATCTTCTGGGAATTTTATTGTAAGAGTGCCCTACGACCGTCTTATAGTTTTCTAATAATGTTGCTGGTGCCTTTCTGAAGTCCCCAACGACAGAAACGTCGTTTAAAGCCATTTAACTTTTTGGCTGCTTGCGGATGGGTCGTCTTGGCCATTACAAAATAGTCTGAAAACTAGTTGGGGAATATACCAAACAATTGTTTATAAAATATACATCTACAAATAGGAATAATTAGTGATTTCCTGATGACAGGTAACATTGAATATTGTGCATAACATCAAGTCGTGGCTGCTCTACAGCAGCCATGACTTGATTTTATGAACAATTCAAAATCACTCCCCGAGCGTGAGGAATTAGAGGACTTTTTATTTTATAAAGCTCGAACCACTTTTGTTACATGAGGTACAAAACTAATTACATAAAACAGAGGATTTTGACAAAAGAAACTGGTCAACAGAAAAAACATGGCAGATGTAAAGTGGCTGTAGTCTATACCCTGTTGTAGTTATTAGTAAAGGCTGTATTACAATGGGGGCGGAGAAGGGTTGGTGTTATATGTTCCATGAACTTCCCAAATAAATACGGTTGTCAGATAACAATTCTATACGAGGATAATACCAGCAAAAGGTGCAATCACTGAACTAACTACAATTTTACATATTCTTTTAAAATATGTGTGATGGAGTGGCCGAATGTGAGACACAGAGAGTGAATGGTGGACACCTTGAATTAAGTCCAAATACAAATAAGGCCCGGAGAGGAATGGTAGCATAGCATATGCGGGTTAAAAGGCCATGTTGGTGTATTTTCAAAGCAATAATAATTTATTTCTAAATTCAAGGTTTCAAGAACTAGCGTCTACCTATCAATATTCCAATGTTAGCAAGATCGCTTGGCAGTTTGCACATCATACATTGGGTATGCTTTTGCTCACAATCCATCACGTGCAAGCTATAGAGGGGCATTATTAACGTGATTGCCATAAGACAGTCATATTTTTATGGTTCACGGATTATTTGATGCATTTTAGTCTTGGCAACTATGGCAGAATAAGTAGAAAATCTAATGACATAAAATCCATATAGAGTGTATAATTTGTGTGGTATGCGATCTTTTATCGGTTTATCACAAAATCTTTAGTGTCTGTGTTTGAAAAACAGGCGTTTCAGCATTTGTTTCATTGCGTTTGCCTGCTTTTCATCTTCGTCTTTTTCTGTCCTTCATATTCCTCAGTCCAACACATTTTTCGGTATCAATAAACGTCTAGATCAATGAAAAAGAGGACGTTTATAGTTTGCGTGGAGATATAGGTTAAGGTACTGGTAATTCGTGTTGTACATTTTTTGAACAAAGAAATTTTGACATCAATGCATACCTCCGACCCAAATCTTTTCACATAAAAATAAAATATCATAAAACCCCTGATCTATAAAGATCGGCATTCAGATTGTATAACTGAAAATCTCTCCCTGACAATATCGATGTCTCCTCTTACAATGTGTTTTGGATTTTGAAGTAAAAATTTATCCATTGTTTTCTACTTCATTTAATCCAGTGTTACCTTTTGTGATTTTTCTGTCTTCGAAATTAAATAAACATTCCTGATGAATGTTTACGGGAATATTTTTGTTTCATCAATGTGCACTTCGCAAACATTATTTTCTGGAGAAATCAATCACAAAAACATAATTTTAGTGGTTAGTTGATTGAATTTTCTAGAATTTATCAAACAATCAAGTTATGGCTACGTTTTAGCCGTCATGACTTTTATTACACGCCTGCTCTATGAAGGCTGTAAATCATGCGGAAAATGAGAATCGTTGACAGACTATTTTCAAATAGAAGCGGAATTTCACTGGAATTTTCTTTACACTGTGCGTTAAAATAAAAAAATAATAAACAATAATAAAACGCAATTACAATTTGAATCACTAGCGAATGCTAAAAGTCGTCCCCTGAGTTCCAATGTGTTCGATGTGCCACACTGGAAATCAGGGGACGAAATAGTAACAAGGGTTCCCCTCGCAAATTTGGTTGGCGATAAAATGCGTTCTTTGTGTTGGTAGTTGTCAAATGAATTGCTGAATGTCCTTCTAATAATTGTTTTTATAGACGTAAAGGCATGTAATAAACACAGAACGACACCCGCGTGTGAATGGGTCAATTGATATGGCACTTGTGCCATCACAGAAGGATAAAACTCAAGGCCTGCAGTATCTCGTTCTATCCTTCCGCGCTGGCACTCGTGCCATCACGCATGTGTCATTTTCTGTATGTCCTAACAACTTCAGTGGGCCTGGATATGTTTGGTACAATCAACAAGGCAATAATAAACAGAAGACTACTTAGAATTAACACACATATGCAATATTCATTTAAAGGATGACATTATTAAGCTTAATTAATTAATTGTCGACAAATAGAGCAACGTAATTACATTTTGACTCCCTAACGATAGCTGAACATCGTCTCCTGAGTTCCAATGTGTTCTATGTACCAGAAGGCACATAGAACATTTTGGAACTCGGGAGACGAAATAGTAACACGGGTTCCCCTCGCAAATTTGGTCGGCGATAAAATGTGTTCTTTTTGTTGATATTTGTCAAATAAATTGCTGAGTGTTCTTCGAAAAATGTTTTTTTTTATAAAATGAAGGCGTGTAATACACACAGAACGACACACGTGTGTGAATGGGTTAATCGATGCGCCATCGTAGAAGGATAAAACGCGAAGACTGTGTTTGAATTGATGAGAAATTCAGACTGATCTCTAAGCAACTGGATTTCTGCAACGTCAGCAAAATACATCGCCACTCAAACTGCCTCACACTCCTCATCTAAGATGGTGTCCAAGTCAATCAACACGGAAACTCCTCCCAATCAATGACGTTTGATGACGCGGAAGTCGTTACGCTTCACTTCATCGAACGTCAAGACGTTTTCCTTGCACGAAAACTAATAACAATGTATCAGCTTTCCAATCTCGGCATTTTATCAAAAATAATTAAAATAGTGTTGCAAATATTCATTTATTTATTTATTTATTGGTGTTTAAGGTCACATACCTATGCACAATGGCTAATCATGACCGTGACAGTTTTACGGGTGGAGGAAGCCGGAGTATCCGGCCGGAGAGAACCACCGAGCAACGACGAGCAGCTGCCAGCTCCCCAACGTCGTAACTCCACACTGCAGCACAGGCACATCAACGTGCAGTATGCCTTAGTACACGGCGTCATCGTGCCCCCATGTGGACATCGGGGTTAAGTGCCTTTAAAAGCTAAAAGCTTACTGCTGAATCCTTTCAACAAATCTCGTTCTTGACTCATTACTTTAATGCACACCATTGTACTGCGCACTCTGTATGACAATCATGTTGTAGTTTATTATATGTATGCATCATACTTTTTCATGAATAAATATTGTTTAAATTAAAAAAAAAAATAAGTGCCTCGCCCAAGGACACAACGTGAGAGTCCGAATCGATCGCTCTGATGGTCACCCATCCGAGGAGTAACCGGGCTCGACGTTGCAAATATTCAAATATATAACAACAAAGTGACAGTAATAGTCATTTCAGACATTTACAGACTGTTTTACAACTGGGCCATGTTATTTGCTTGAGTTAACAAAACAGCCAGAGAAAGGCTATTAAGTTTTCCATTCTGAGATGCAATGTTAGCGTCGCAATTATCTTCCACTTCGTGTATTAACCCACCCTCAGAACTAGATATTGGTGTGAAGCAGGCTTGTCAAAGTACCGCCGGTACCATCATAACCGGTACCGGAACGGGACAGAGCCAGTCCCGCCAAAACCGGTACCGGTACTGGGACAAATCAACAATTGGGTGACATATAACAATCAGATGGGAGAAATTCGCATTTAAACCTACTCAGTCCCCAAGATCGCAAAGACAAACATGGCATCGTACAATTATTCTGCGGCGACATCAAAGTAATCATAAAGCACGAAAATCGTGCTTCATGATTACTTTGATGTCGCCACAGAATAATTTCTTGACAGTAACCGATGACGGCGCTTTCATTGTCTTTGATGTCGTTTGAAAAGTAAAAATGGTCGACCTTATTGAGGTCGCTGTGCCGACAGAACATGCACCTTTAAAGTGTTTTGATATGTTTATTCACAAATAAGTTGAAAGTATGTCGTGCAAGTGTGTCAAAGATGATTATCAGTCTGTTTACCCTCGATCAGTTAGGAATTTCCACGTAAAATAATTTTGTCTCAGTACCGGCGAGACAAAAGCCTCAGCACATGTACAGGTTGGAGCATGAGGGAACCGGCGGTATCGGCACAGGTACCGGTTGACAGGCCTGGTGTGAAGTCAACATTGTGAGCTACCGTATTTTCTACCGATTTCTTGAAACGCAACGATTCATCATAGGAGTATGTTACTTCGAAGTCATGCGATGTTTTTATGAGGTATTTAGAATCCCTCATAATAGCAGCAAGACCAATTCGCATTGTTGTTGGTATCCCACGTACCAGTGATGTTACCATGCTGCTAATCAACATCCCGGATAGGGTGTGGTCTAAGTTCGGTGACAAGCTACCCAGAAAAACCAACAATGTCCCCCTTGAAAACTCTGATATTTTGTCAAAGTTGAGCACGAGATCATAAGTGTTTCGATTTATATCCATTTATTACTTTCCAAGGTGTGATTTACTGGAATTTCCGGGTTTGATTATAAACGATAACTTCACAAGTGAATTATGCAATCAACAATTGGGTCATGTATCCGTGCGCGCAAACGAAGACGCTTTGCCGTGGGTGTAATGGGGACTTCATTGTTTTTTAACCCTTTACCTACCATGAAAAGCAGACGACACTTCCAAATAAAAAAAATTCTTGAATAACTATTATTTTCATTTTTTGTCTCAAAAACATAGGTGATGACCCCTCATTGGAACGAGCTCGACGAGCTCGTTCCAATGAGGGGTCATGACCTATGTTTTAGAGACAAATTACCATGTTGCTCAGTGCTGATTGATGTTCATTAAACTCTTTCAGAATCAGGAAATGTCCCCTCTATCAGAAATCACTGAGAAAAAACTTTGGACTCGACTTTGAGGTTGGGCAGAAAGTTGGCGTTTGACGGCCGGACTTTCTTAGTACACAACGCTATCATGCCCCCACGGCAATCGGGACAGGCTGCCTTGCCGAAGAACACAACGCAGTTACCCCTGGTCCAAACGTGAACCGTTCAATTTGCAGTCCAAGTCGGTAACCATTGAGCCACCGAGCCCCATCAGTTGTATATAATTTATTAGGTAGGTTTATCTTTGATTATGGACAGATACTACGTGACAGGTGGTTGGAAAGTGCTAGAAAAGGCATCTCCGACATTGTGTCACATAAAAGTTATGTATTATCTTAATGAGTGTAGCTTAAGCAGTTAATTTGCTTGAAAAAAATTGGCAAGTTACTTTTTTGTAATACTCCAAAGTCACGACTGCCCCACCGTTTATTATTGCGCGCAATCTACAGTTCTTTGATTATAAAAAACGAAGATAACATAATTATACAGTTTGGTGACATTTACACTGAGCATCTCCACGGCTGAATAGAAAGTGAACATATAAAACCACCCAGTCCTGACAGCATCTAAAAATACATGCTAACATTTAATGATAGCCCGCGTTGAATAGAAGACGGATTGCAACCATAAGTCTTCAAAATTGTAAGCCCGGGTTTCTTTTTAACCACAAAGCTAACATGTCGACGATACCGACCAGCGCTATTCGCAAAACTAATTCATGAGCTATGTTTTGAGACAATAAATGAAAATGTTTCAGTTATTCAAATTGTTTTACAAGTGTCACCCGGAGGGGCGTCGCTAAGGATGGGGGAGGGTGTAGGTGGATGTGTCCCTTCTTCCCCAATAACTTTTCCGGTCAGGACATTTTCGTCAAGATTGGAGTCTTAACACTTTGACTGGTATCTTCCATGTCAGTTCACGGACAGAAATTGGAAGAGTCTATATTTAATATCTGGGGTAGACCCATTAATATCTTCAACGTGCAGCTCTTAGACAGCACGTTGAAAATATTGATTGGTCTACCCCAAAAATTCACTTAGCGGCCATCCAACTTAATGGTGTTATGATGCCTATTGTTCCTGGACCGGAAAAAAAGGCCGCTCGTGTTCAAAGGGTTAAGATAGTGATTCTCGGTTGCTTGTAATCTTGTGGTTTCTTAAAAAACTTGATTTGATACTTGTACTTGGGTCACACTGACTCACATATACACAGTCGGTCATACAAATGGAGGTCTGTAGTACCCTATTCGGGCTGCTGGGGCCCTAGCATGACCAATTTGGATCACCGGTAAGAATTAATTAAACAAGAAGTCGCATTCACGACTATTACATGCATATGGTATTTATTCATAAAATAAACAGACAGAACGCGGTGTGTGTTTGAATCGGTGGATGTTTTACATAACGTGTTGGAATGGCGTGGTCATATTTCGCGAGAGCCTACGGCTCTCGCGAAATATGACGACGCCATTCCAACCGATTCAAACAAACATTGCGTTCTGTGTTTATTACGTATCCCCATGCATTAAAATTCATTTAAATAAACAAATTGTAATTCCGACGTTTAAACCAAAACATGAAGAGTCCATTATTTTTGTTTGAATTGGTATTGATCAAATGGATTGATAAAAAATCAAAACAACCTCTTGGGAACCAAATTCGTATCGCTTTTTCTGTTAGACTGGTGTCCCTTCACGCCTAACTATTTGGTGGCTAGTACTGATAGTAAAAATATAAGTACAAATTTGGGCGGATTTACAAAACAGCTGGGAGAAACTTTTTAATAAAAGTTCGAAGCATGTCAGGATGTTTGAAGCTTCATCGAAATGAAGTTGACCAATTTAGATATAACGGGTTCCGCAGACGAGACGGCCACGGGAACGGGTTAATGTTGGGGTTGGAAATGATTGTTTATTTAATATTATCTCATTTTTGGTTAACTTATTTTTTTGTGAACCGACATTATTTTGCTTTGGACGTTTTCATTTTCACACTACGCGACAGACGATCGATAATTGTATAACGAAATTTGGAAACATTTCGAAGCGTAACTAATGAATCGACGGAAAGGAACTAGTATAAACGGTGCTGAGAAAAAAAAGTTCCGGCTTGTACATCACCAGTTGAATACAGAAACATATATGTCATAGCGGCGATTCCGTAAAATACAAGGGTTTAAAGTTTAAGGATGTGTAATAAATATATATTTCCAAGAAGTCTCGCTTTTTAATATAATCCCGACTGACTAATATTCCAAATACATCATCAAGGCATGCCTTCGACGAAGGCATGCCTTGATGATGTAGCTGGAATGTTAGTTAGTTAGGACTTGAGCTATCACAATTGGGACAAATCAGGTTTACACCCACCCCCAATCGATCATATTAGCGACGCCCCTGGTGGAATAGATGCATAAGATAACAGCTCCTGTACCAATACTCCAGTACACCATGCACCCCATTGCCCAATTTGTATACGGGTGTCATCAAATTTCCAGCCTTTGGCGTTTAAGATTTGACATTTGGTGGCACCGACAAGTACACATTTGATTGCCCGGTGTGTGATGCACACTGTATTCAATCTGGTAATTCTCAAAATGGCTTCGTTTCGACGGTCAAATGAATATCATAGAATAACTGAAGTAATGACTCTCACGTCAATGGGTCGAATTCATAACCAGGATGACACACCTATATGTTTTTTTTAAAGTACATATTGGGCATCTCAAAAATAATTGCAAATTGAGAAGGTCTTTTGTGTGATTATTTTGAGTAAAAGTATGCGATAGAAACAACAAAAAGTAAAATGTCATCTTAATCTCTCACAGATTCTACCAAATCAGTACCAAGGCTGATGTACCCATATGGGGTGTCCTTCCTGTTACTACACAAAGGCATACATCGACAATGTAGCTGAGATATTGGTAAGTCGGGAATTGAGCCATAGCAGTCGGAGCAAATCACGTTTACACCCCACTCCCCAATCAGTAATCTTCGCGATGACCATGAACGTATGTTATTATTGTCAGATAGAGGGTTAAAACATTCAAAAATGCCTAAAAGCGTCTTTGACTACCTTACACAGTTTGAATATAAACGAGAGCGAGGTGCTCGGGGGCGTTCATTATACGCAATTCCTGAAAGGCTCAAGTTAATGTACTTAACGATTTGCTGATTCAATATTCTAAATGATGGAATTTCACTTTGATCTTCCCAGAATATTGCGTAAGCGTACTTTTATGATCTACAATAGCATTGGACTTTACAGTCGTTCATTATATTTCTAATATTTAACCGTATAATTGCAGAAAAACAAGTGCTTCCTCTCAAAGGAAGAGATACAACGTCACGAGTCTGAAGATGTTTTCAACTTGTGCATTTTTGAGGTATAAGTTTTTGCGCAATTATAACAACAATCAGGAAATGAAGGTACAATATGCACCAAGTACGTGCATAAACGTGCATGAGCTGATAAATCGGAGGGTGGTAATCATTAACTGGTACGAGCCCAGAACTCCCATTACTTTAATGAACATCATTTTCAATACTTGCGACCATGCAGTTGTTTTATCGCCTACTGAGTGCATCAATGCACCATCTGCAATGGTAAAGCATTTCAGATGATGCGTTGTTGCACTGCGTGTATGCTTATTCAAATAGACAACACGTGACAAGAAAGAACTACTTAGGTTGCGTTAAACATATTTTCATTTGCCATAACTATTACGCAAAAAGGGATAGGAGGACAAGTGCTTTCCACTTAGTAGAAACCTCCGCTCCATAACGTGAATACAGAAAATGTTATAATGGGCAAAACAAACAAGTATTTGACATTCATAAATGTAAAATAAACTATTTGAAAGGGTTTATATATATATGTGCGTCTGTATAAATAAATATGGATATATAGCATTGTCCCTATATCCCGATAAATTCTGTCTTTTGATTGGTCAGAATGCCTTGGACAAATAGCCATGACAAACGGTGCACCCAACAGCCAAGGTATATGAGAGAGTGCAACATTCAGGGTATAAGCGCACGCAAAAACAACGAGGGTATATGGTTTCAATGAAAGCTTTTCGCTTCCATGCGCCTCATTATAAAACTCGAACCAAAAAACCCGAAAATAGTCACAAATATCATCAGATTTCCGACAATACAATCATAAAAATAAAATAAGAGCAAATAAATCGTCCCCTGAGTACCAATGTGTTCCATGTGCCAGTAGGCACATAGAACACATTGGAACTCAGGGACGATTTGTCAACAAAATACTGTTTACTCGTTTCCTGAACGAACCAAGGGATGTACCTCTATCTGTTGTCTTCTACGATTATAAAAACATAATAATTATCACGAATTTGGTCCAAATGATTGTGGAGCTGAGAAATGTGTCCACAGATTTATTCCCACTATGTTTGTACTGTGTTTCAAACGGGACAAAATTGTTATCTCCGCCAACATGTATGGTATATGGAGATTTAATACATGGATGTCTCATTTAATCACCTCGCCAGCGGCTCGATGTTTAAAAACCGACATCCAGGTATTAAATCTCCGTATACCATACATGTTGACGGAGATAACTTATATTAAACAAAGACAGAAAAAAAGAAAAAAGAAAGAAATACTGTTTAGCTATTTAGTTTAAACGTCTCTTTCTCTCGACAAGAATCCGAACCAAAAGTCACAGCAACAGCTGTACAAAATCCGTGCTGGGCTTTAGATTAAATCAGAAAAAATTAAAGTTCAATTATTTTGTAGACTACTTGGCAGATTTTGAGGCTTTCAAAAACAAAAGAGATTAGCCCTGCACGTGACATTCCAATATCTGTAATCAAATAACTGGAATAATCTTTCATTTAGCCCTTGAATCCTTCAATGGAACAAAATTCAGGAGCTCATCCCTAAAGGGGGACTGCACCTACTGCCTCCCACTCTCAACCAAGACGGCAATTGATGCAAGATGTGTCTTTTTGTGAGGCAAGACGCTGTGGTACAGGATCTGTATGGGCAGTGGCTCCTGCTGCATTACTGTGACGGCATTCATACTTACAGCAGCCTCATGACTATGTTGAGAGATTCTCTCAATAGAGGTCAAATATGTCTATGGTTCTGAAGAAATATATTTTAATACTTTGGGAAAGATGTTTCTGGCGACAACTTGTGTCGATGAAGTAATAACAAGATAAATCTAAAAACAACTACACTCTCCGCGGATTCTGTAACATAGCTGTTATGATGACTTTAAAGTTTCGTTTCGTTTATTTCAACCTTTCACCATTTTTTGGTAATAAAGTTACTTTGTTACAATGCCTTTCGTATACTTGTGAAAAGAAAGAAGTGTTGAATTTGGGCAGCTCTCTCTTGTCACGAATCGTCTTGCTCAACAGGCATACGACATTTGATAAGAAACAACTGCAAGGCTACAAGTCTTGATAACTGTTGATGTTCAGTAAAGTAACTCGGCAGTTTCGGACTTCTGTGATTTAAAGATTACCCTCTTTTATCAGCTCGTGCACCACCATGTACGTGTTTATGCATATTGCGCCTTTATATTCTGATTGTTGTTGTAATTGTGCAATGACATCAACCTCAAAAATTTATAATGTGAAGAGATCTTCAGACTCGTGGTGTTGTATCCCTCGAGGAAATACTTGTTTTTATACCATGATTATCTATTCTACTATATATGAAAAGCCTATGACATAACTTTTAGCTTTACACACCAACTGTGGTGAACACTCTAGCAATGGGATTTCAATAGTTAAAATTTACACCTATAGATTCAGATTGAGATTCACAGAGGGTAAATTTAGTGATGCGACCCTGCTGTGCAGGGTAGCATCACCAGATTCACCCTCTGGGGACCCCATTTTGTAGATGACAGTCTGCTTATTTCTGGGCTTGATTGTAGGGGTGTGACCTCCTACCAATATTTTTTCTAATCTAGTAATTTTCGTCTGATTTAGTGTTTTAGATATCGATTCCTAATCATAATACTTTCTTACGAGTTAAGATTTACCACTTGGACTTATAACACACCTATAATCGGTGACATAAATGGAGTACTATGGCATCCGACTCTGGCTGTTGAAGCACATGCATGACCAACCTGACCACGACTTCTTTATGTATTTATTTATCCACAAGTAAAGGTACAAAAAATCTTGCGTTTTTACTATAATCCGACAAACAAATATTCCAAATACATCAATAATTTGGTTACTTGAGCCACAACAGTCGGGACAGTCTGGTTGTGACGAAAATTAAAAAAAACATAATAATAAAATAACTGAATGGGTATGATAAGATGGTACCGATTAAAAGAATATAAAATGGCACAAGCATCAACTCAACTTTACAGTGGTTCCTAATTAAGTCTTGGCCAACAAAGCGACAGCCAAAACTTGGCAAGGAATCACTTCTGAGCCATTAAGCTCTGAAATTTCATTTTAAAAATAAAACGTAAAATCTTATAATTGATAGTTACAGTACGTGGAGAGTGGATTGTAACTAAATCACCCGCAGAGTGGAGTTATCACCCAAGCTTTTACTTTCAAAGTTTGTACATATGGACAAAAAACACAAGCAATGTTTCAGCCAATGGACCTCCGGGTTTAACCCGGAGGTCCATTGGCTGAAACTTTGCTGGTGCTGGTTATGCTTTCAAGAAATTTGCAATTATTTCTCGGGTGGAATCTCCACTCTGCGGGTGATTTAGTGATAATACACTCTCCACTACTGTAAACTCGACGCAGTGGTGTTATTTTAAAATAATAATTGTACCGGGTAATCTCCAATTAATAATAGTTTGAATTATAGCTGTTCCTCTTACACACGACATATCAGGAGATGTATATGGTAACCCTCTACAGGCTGCCAAACATCGACATTTTGATGAAATGGGCAAGTTTCAGGCACCAACAGCACCCAAATGATACACGAGAGATAAACATAACTTCCTTTATTGGAAGTGGAATTCATCGAGGATCGTTTTTGCAGATAATAAGGGTGTTCAAAAAACCAAGAGTTAACCCGTTTTTGGGCTGGTTAAACAGCAATACCCTCATAAAACTAAAAAAATCATGTTTTCAGTGGATTTCTCTAAACGAGTCTTGTAGATTTTCAAGAAAAAATTGTCACTCCCAGGACTTGATGTGACAATAGAAGTTGCATGGACAAAATACTGCGGTGAGCATTTGTTAACCCTCCACGGGGTACTAAAAATCACAAAGCCAAGAATTAACCCATTTGGGACTGGATACAGAGCGATACCCCTCAAAAGGCCTGGATTTTGGTGATTACGAGGTCCGCCAACAAAACTTTCGGTATTTTGTTTTTGTAATTTTCACCAATGCCCTAGTTATCATCCGTTATTTCATTTCTGAATGTTACCATTTTATCATATCATTGTGTTCTGCAAGTTTCGTATCCGCCATTTTTGTCCTTGCCTTTTTCGTCACTCAGTTTTTTTTTACCAACGACTTTAATTACAGCTTGTGATCACAAAATTGTAGATATTGAGTAATTATATTTAAATCCATCATACAACGAAACTGCACAGTTGGTTTGTTCATTCGTAAACAAACATTACAAAATTAGAGTTCTCTCCCTTAGACGATAAATGGCAAATTGGTGTAAATGAGAATATTGATCGTAGCTTCTGGGGTAGAAATCTCAGTTTTCTGTAATCCGCGTGTTAAATAGCATAAGGGGTGGGAACTCATAGGTGTAGCTATGATCTTCAGGGAAGGTAATAATTTGTTTTTACGGGCCATCAATCACTGCAAATCACCTGCGACTGCCGCAGGAAAATAATCTGGGGAGATCGGTGACCCCTCTCGTCGGTGAATTTCCCGTCGACCTCCGCGGGAAATGTTCTGAAATTTCAAGTCCATGTGAGAGTGCATCTGTTGCCCAGTGCTCTTTTTTGAGAATTTTAATGAGGAAATTTTGTTGACTGAAATAAAATCGAACTGGTTTTCTACAGCATTACTAGGGGTCCCAGGGGCCGATCCAGGACTCTTTAATCGGGGGGGGGGGGGGACAGGGGGGGAGGGGCAATTGACCATATGATGATGAAGCATTATCCCGGCCGGGAAGTTTCATTAGTTTTAAAGCGGACTCCCCCGGGAAAATGTCACAAAAATTGCACCAGAAACACGCGTTTTCCTCAACTCTGAGCTCTTATTCGGATAGTAAATTGCTGCCAGAGAAAATAGTAATTATATTCACAAATATACATACATATTGAGTTGACTAGCCATATAGTTCAAACTTGTAACTACACGAGGCATTTTATGAGATCTAAATCAATTCCAGTGTCATATTCTGTACCGCCTTAGAGTTATAGTTATGCCAGTGTTGTCAGAATATGAGCTGCTATAACTGCGCAAGCATGCGTGATCATCTGAATTCGTAAATTTAGACTTTACTTAATGCTGTATGCTGTATTATGGCATGGCTCTGGCAAAAATAGGGGGCGCCCCCCCCCCCCCCACCACTGGATCAGCCCTTGGGACCGTAAGCCATATTTATCTTGTCCAAAAGGCCATAATATACTTTGCGATGTGGTACGACCAGTGAACGTACCACCCCAAAATGTATATTACGGCCTTTGCATCAAAGTTTGGACGAATGTTTACCATGATTGGTCCTTTCTGAAATTGGAGGTGTGGGGTCACATTACTCCTATTAACATCCTTTCCCCGGCTACACCCTTGGGATTACTATATCTTGTTAAAATAACGAGGAGAGTTCTGTCAAATATGATGGGTTAAAGCTTCATTACTTTTAAAGCGGAATGAGACTATCAGTTTTTGAGGATCTTTTTAGTATTAACCCTTCACCTAACATGAAAAGCAGACGACACTTATGAAAAAAATTCTTGAACAACTAATTTTTTTCATTTTTGTCTCAAAAACATAGGTTATGACCCTTCATTGGAACGAGCTCGACGAGCTCGTTCCAATGAGGGGTCATAACCTATGTTTTTGAGACAAAAATGAAAAAAATAATGAAAATTAATTGACGATTTTTGTGAATAGCGCTGGCCGGTTTTGGCCGTTACGTTGGGTAAAGGGTTAAAGAGTTAAAAGTCTTCGGTTAGTTTGACCGATTGATTCATTTGCTGTAGTCAGTCACTTGTCTGTAACGAAGATTATGTGATCACATCTTTAATTGCACAGTTTCGATGAGTGGCATCTTTACTGCTTCCTGGTTTTATAATCGACCTTTACGCTTCAATTAGTATTTATGCACAAATTGTTATAAAAGTCACTTTTCGCGCTGTTTGGTGCAAATCAGTGGCGCCAACACTTAACGCAGTCATTCCGTTACTTGTGTAAACGTTTGTTTCGTCCAGCTGTCCAAGTGCATAACCCACGATCCATGAAGCAACATTCACCATAAGAACGTAATTAGTGGAAATGAGATTCATTGTTGTATTATCAACAGAGCTGAGGAAAATCTAATACCATAGGTCGATACCCTTTTGGGACACCTGGGAAAAAGAATCCTCTATCTCATTTTTTGTACCGAAGCAAAGTTGAAAGGTGGTAATTCTTGGGTTTTTTCAACGTTCCTGCACGACTGTTCGCATGTCTTTCTGTTCTTTTGTCTAACTCTTCCTTTGTCCGCCGACCTTCGCCAGGCAAAATTAAGTGTGTGTGTTCTGTTGTCAAAATAGTTTGTGCTTCCAAAAAAGCAGAAAAATATCTCCCCTCCCCTACCCGCCCACACTTCATATCACCCAATGCTAAGTTGAAGGTGAAAAATCGAGTTCTTCCCCTGGACGAAAAATTAGCTCTCATATCGGTTGGCGTACCATGGGTCCTAAAATCAGTTGGGTTAAAAATGAACCCAAATCAGTTGGGTTGCGTGAATATGAACCCAATTGGGTTAAGAACCCAGAAAGTGATGTCATAACTATAGCAGCACGACCCAAGAAATATCAGGGTTAGAGTACATGAAACAGTTTTATGGATTCCAGGCATTATAAGTTACATGGCGTGTAGCTTGTTGATACATATTTATTATCGTGACCATGTGCATGTCCTGTAATTTGTATCAGATACGAGGTCGAGTTTACAATCGGACTGCAACGAATCCGTTTGGGCGAGTTGCGATCTGATTGTAAAAACGACCTCGAATCTGATATAAGTTACAAGACATGCACATGGTCATGATAAAATAGTTTTATCTAATAATCCCGTTACATAAAACCCGTTTCCGCCATTTTTCAGTTTAAATTGGGTTGAAGTTGATCGAAATTTTGAATTTCAGGAACTATATTTTAATGCGTAATAACAATGCATATATGTGATAGTGCTGTGTTTACCGAAAACTGAATCTGTCTGATACGGAATCGGAACGAGGGGTGCTGATACAAACTTTTTTTTCGAGGTTTTGTGAGCAAATTAAGTTGATTGTTAGATAAATTTGTATGGAAATGTATCAGCCAGGTACAGGCTATGTAACATATTTTTTTGTGAAAAGTCGACGTAAAACAAGGGATTTATAAACTTTCACGAGAAACAAAAACGACTGGACGTTTATTTTTTTAGAAACCCACTATTGACAGCACCGCGCAGAATCATCAACATTAACTGGCACTGGTACGTATCCATGGTCACAGTAAACGATCGTCGCTGTTCGAAGTACGATACTTGTTTACAAAATAAAACGTATCACAACAAGCATACCTGAAATATCCGTACATACATTTACTGTCATTACTACCTGAAAAGGGTTAACAAAGCACTTTTAAACGTTCAAAAAATCACTTTTAATCTGTTGAGTAAACTGTAAAAAAATTCATCAGATAGTTGCATCTAAGCACTTAATTCTACGAACTGCACCTCAGAAGAAATCAGCGACAGTACTTGTCTTTTTCAAATTTCTTGGATGCCATATTTTAAATCAATAAATACGGTACCTTGAAAATAAAATAAATTTGGTACTTAAATTCTGTTATTTTCTTTTAATTCAAATTTTAAAATTTCGAAGCGAGTGGAAATGCATCAAAATAGTAATGGCGACTACTCATCCGAGAAAGATAACTCTAGGTCACCATGTATTAAAGTGACACCCATCGTATACGGGATTTACCGCCGGTATGCACGTGACATTTTAGCCAATAAAGTTCGAGGATATATCAACGAATCTGTGAGAGGTGGGATAAAAAATGGTTAACCCTTTACCTAACGAATCGCCCGCAGCGCCCGCGTAATATGCAAATTTAGCGGTTGAAAAAAATATTATTTTTGAAAAATTTTCAACAAAAACATATCATGTGACCCCTCATTGGAACGAGCTCGTCGAGCTCGTTCCGGCGAAGGGTCACATGATATGGTTTTGTTTAAATTTTTTGCAAAATTTGAAAAAATGATTTTTAAAATAATAAATTTTGATATCGTCTGCGTTGGGTAAAAAGGGTTAAACTAGAGACAACGTTAGGTGAACAGTTAATATTGTTTCGTGTTGTCAAATTAAAAAAAAAATTATTCAAACAGCCATGCCAACATTCTGTGATTATATTTATGATATCCTATGAACGAATCTTATCATTTTACTATCAATGGAAATTCAAATCCCCATAACGCCAAATAAATTCATTTTTCGCCTCCTGATCATTCTTGGCATCTACATTCCGCTCAGTATTTCATGAAGTCAAGAAATGAACCAATCATGGACATTTATTTTTTGAATTTGAAGTGGTGGATGTAAAATACTAAACCATCCTGTCAATGCGTGCCAATTTGAAATAACTTATTTGCCCTTAGATGTTGAACGTCTAAGGGCAAATAAGTAACGCCAAATTGGCATATGTCAAGCAGGTTGGTTTTGGTGAAAAATGTCGAGATGGAGATCCACGCCTTCACACTTCATGAACGATCCCCCCCCCCCCCCCAACCTCTATTTCGATTTCGTATCAGATTCAATTTCCGGTAAACAACCCACTATCACATATATGCATTGTTATTACACATTAATATATAGTTCCTTAAATTCAATATTTTGACCAATTTCAGCCCAATTTAATCTGAAAAAGGGGGAAACGGGTCTTATCAAACGGGATTGTTAGATAAATCTATTATTTTGTCCATGTGCATGCCCTGTAATAGGTATCAGATTCGAGGTTTCAACCTCGAATCTGATACAAATTACAGGACGTGCACATGGTCAAGATGAGCTTGCACCATCTTATCAAAATGTCTTAGTCTTATATTTTATTAGGCGCCTGTTCTATGAAATTCCCATCTACAGCAACACCAAACCAGGCAGAAAATGAAAATCTGTTCCGCACATATGTTCTGAACGGAAATCGTTTACGCAAATCGTTAACGGACTATTTTTAAAGAGAAGCGAAATTGCACTTGAAATTTCTGCGAATAGTGCAACGCAATTACAATTTGAATCGCTAGCGATAGCTAAAAATCGTCCCCTGAGTTCCAATGTGTTCTATTTGCCACCAGGCACATAGAACACTGGAACTCACGGGTCGAAACAGTAACTTGGGTCCCTCTCTCAAATTTGGTTGGCGATAAAATGTTTTCTTTTTGTTGACAGTTGTCAAATGAATTGCTGAGTGTCCTTCTAATAATTGTTTTAAAAGACTGAAGGCGCGTAATAAACACAGAACGACACACGCGTGTGAATGTGTTAATCGACATGGCACTTGTGCCATCGCGGAAAGATGAAACTCGAGACCTGTGCTCTCTCGTTCTATCCTTCCGCGCTGGCACTCGTGCCATATTGATTAACCCATTCACACACGTGTGTCGTGTATATTTATCACCTAATTACCATCAAATAGCTCATTACGGAAAATATCGTTCACAACACGTCGGGTATGGAAATGACGTTAAGTTGGTTTCGGAAGTAGAATTGAATTAATCTTATTTTTCATAAACTGTTTACCTTATACGTGTCGTTCTGTGTATTGTCTTTGTCCCATAACAAACTCGACATTCTAAGTAGTATACGTCAGTTTTATGCCCTCTTTTAACCCTTTACCCAACGTAATGGCCAAAACCGGGGCGCTATTCTAAAAAATCGCCAATTAGTTTTCATTATATTTTCATTTTTCTGTCTCAAAAACATAGGTTATGGCCCCTCATTGGAACGAGCTCGTCGAGCTCGTTCCAATGAGGGGTCATAACCTATGTTTTTGAGACAAAAAATGAAACAAAATAGTTATTCAAGAATTTTTTTTGCAAGTGTCGTCTGCTTTTCGTGTTCGGTAAAGGTTTAAAACGATGGGATACACTAAATGAGGTAAAGCACGTTTCATTCGGTTGAATCAGTTCCTAAGTACTGTTTGACTTATTGCACGATTCTCCGAGGGATAAATCGTTTTACAAAACTTAAAATGTATCAATGGAAAACAGTTCAGCGTTTAGGTAATCCAATATCGAAGTAATCATCTGAGAAATACTGGGGCAGACATTTTTTGTATATTTGGTGTGAATTGGCGACAAGAGGAGTCGGAGGGGATGTGGTGAGGGGCGGAGCTTCTGCCTCCGGTACTTGGCTATGGAGGGGACGAGGACAATAGTGTCCCTTAGAATGTTCTTGCGGGCGCATCCGGAGATGCAAGGCGAAAACGAAAAATTCGCCTTTCAATTGTTTTTGAGACAAAATATTCAACTTAGTCACTGATGGAATTATAATTACATTCTGTATTCCCCAATGGCCAGTGAAATGTTCAGCAAAAGACATGATTCGCACAGATACAATCCAGTGTCGATTTCCCAGTTTATCTTCCAAAAGCGCCCTCTCAAATGTTGGGCATCTGCCTTTTGTGTTTCCCGTGGGCTTGGTTGGAGGCAGCGACCGACCGCTGTAGTGAATATTGGAATCTAATTCGAAAAGAACCAGCTTCAATTATTGAGCCATATTTTTTTTGTAATTATTACTTTTATCACTTAAATTTTAATCATTGGAAGTTGCAATGGAGGAGTTTTCGTGTACAGTGGAGCAAACTGCCCTTTAGAAGGAACGCATCCAACTCTCTTTAGCTTTTGGAAACTTGTTTCGTCCCTGATGAAAGATACCGTATTTTTGAAGATACAATTATTGAAGGAGGATAATTAATATCTTTAACCTGCAAACACTAAGTAATAATAACTAAGCAGCCTACGGTTTTAATGAAGACAGACTAAATATGATGTCCTCTGTTTTGCTTCACGGTCGAACAAAAACGGTCGACAATGCCAGAAATAATTGAATCGAAATTTTTACTGTTTTTAGGACAGCGATTGCCGGTCTTTCTATGGTATTTTAGTCGTATCTTTTTAACCCTTTACCTAACGTAACGGCCAAAACCGGCCAGCGCTACTCTCAAAAATCGCCAATTAATATTCATTATTTTTTTATTTATTTGTCTCTAAAACATTGGTTAAGACCCCTTATTGGAACGAGCTTGTCGAGCTCGTTCCAATGAGGGGTCTTAACCTATGTTTTAGAGACAAAAAATAAAAATAATAATTATTCTAGAATTTTTTTGCAAGTGTCGTCTGCTTTTCATATTAGGTAAAGGGTTTATAGTTTTGAACTAGTAAACATGTCAGCATTACTTTGCCATTCTATTATTCCCAAAATCTGCAAAAACAATTGCTAATAAAAATGTTACATAAAACTTCAAGGTAATGCGTCTTTGTGTCTTCCTGGTTTGTACTTTGTCGAATCTACTTTGCCTTCTTCTGGCTCTGGTTCTCTACACGCGGACATGGGCGTTATCAATACGACCGATTGGGGAGGGTGTAAAGTTGATTTTCCAGACTTTGATAACTCAAGTCCCGATTGACCAAATATTCCAACTACATCACTAAGGCATGCCTATTCCAACTTTGCACTCTGAATTCAGTTGGGTTAAAAATCAATTCAAATCAACTGAATTGAGTGAATATTCATATTCACTCAACCCGGTTGAAATAGGTTAATTTTTTAACCTAAATGATTTTAGAGTGTGGGTTTTGAACTATAATCTCATTTGACTAATATTCAAGTTATATCATGAAGACATGGCTTCGTCAATGGCATGCCTTGATGATGTGGTTAACTGAAATATTAGTTCATTAGGATTATTGTTCAGAACTCCGAGTTCCTGGAATTCTCTTTGTTTATAATTACATATAGTAGCCGTTACGATTGATCTTCTCTACTTCTTATTTACTTAACACTTTGAATCTGCGTTTCCTGGAATGGTATCGCCTTTGTGTACACTAACGGTGAGATGGGCCAGTCCAATATCAATATATGGGGAAACTGAAATAACAACTGCATTCTGCAGACGTCTGGCGCTATTCGCAAAACTCACTGTAAGCTGTGTTTTGAGATAATACATGAAAATGTTTCAGTTATTCAAAATTGTTTTACAAGTGTCACCTGGATGGGCGTCATTTAGGATGGGGAGGGGGGAGGAGGAGGTGGATGTGTTCCTTCTTCCCCAATATTTTTTCCGGTCAGGACATTTTCGTCAGGGTTGGAGTCCTAACCTTTTGAACCCTCGTTTCGTTGAATTGTGTCGCCATTGTGCACACTTACAGTGAGATGGGTCAGTCCAGTATCAATATATAGGGGGGATGAAATAATACCTGCAGTCTGCAGCCGTCTGGCTGCAGACTGCAGTTATTATTTTATCCTTAACGCCCTGTGTATATCCCTCTAGAAATGAGACAGAAATGGGACGAAATTATGCCTTGGGACGAAATATCGATCTCACGAGTTAAAAGGGTTAAAACGTACTGTACTCCACATTGGACGTACTGGGTCAGCAACAGCCCGAATCGGATATCACAAACCCCGATTTGTGCGGATGACTGCGTGTGTGTGACACGTCCAAGTAAAAGACCTGGTCTCGTAAGAAAATACATGATTCCTATCAAAGCGAATCTATATCTTAATTCCAAATGCAGTCGAAAATGTCCCAACGGGAAAAAATATTGGAGTAATGTCGTTGCAGTGGATGGCTATGCAGAAACATTTGCTCAGAAGTTGGCAGCGTTTTGCTTTAGTGTATCGCATTGAACTTTAGATTGAAAGATCGCATGTTCAATTCTAACTTGAATAATTTTCCCTGTGTCTTCGGACAAGGTGCTTAATCCCATTTACCGGAGAGTGTGCACGCTGGCGCAGTGTGGTATGATATGTAATACAAGTATAGTACGCTTGCCTTCATCCAATACAAGACAGAACACAACGAGGCTGGAGTACGCGGGACTGGAATCAACGACCCGAGGTGGAGTTTTTTCTGTATTTCTGGAGCTTCGGCGCTCGTGAAATACAGGGAAAACTTCAAGAAGGTTCGTTGATTCCTGTCACCCGTATCCGAGTTAAGTCCTGTATTTACATCACGATTGAGCTTGAATTCCGTGGAAGAAGCTGATATTTTTTACGAAAAAATTCACCTTCTCTGGTTTGTTTATACTTTATGGCGTGGCGCTGTTTTGTGTTGAAACATTTCATTTACGTCATAACGTCAATAAACGCGTAACGTCCAATCTAATTCGTTCTTACTTTGCGTTCTTACGCGTAATATGGATTTAACGAGTGGTGTATCTAGAACATTTCACAATGCCTGTATTTTATCTAACAATCAAATAGATTTTGGCCTGAAACCCACGAGAAACGGCACGCATCACATGATGTGCTCCGATTCCGTATCACGAAGACGACTCGTTTCCGGTAACGCGACGGGCTATCATAATAGGCATATAAATACATTATATGTGCGTTTAAGAGATCGACTCAGCTGATCGTTAACCAAAGAAAACAAAATCCCTTACAGTCAGCGTCAGAACTATTAATAGTCAATGACCCCCCCCCCCCCCCCCACACCCCTCCTCAATAAATAGTAACTGCCCAATTCAATATCACACCTACCCGGTTCCTGAGAATGTGCCCACGTCGCACACTCGTAAATTCAAGCGGATCATCATAGGAAGTGACACTGTGAGTGAATAATTTGACAACACAACTTGAAAATTGCGGTGACCGCGTTAATCATTGTTTGTTAAAGTGAACACCAGTATTAATAGATCCATAAAATATGGGTTTTTTTTAACTGTTTCTCGCCTGAATTGTTAGATAAATGAATTACCATGATAATATGCATGTCCTGTGATTTGCATCAGATTCTCGGTGGTGTCCAGAAATGGGATCACAACCCGCCGGCTCGTTGAGATCCCATTCTAGACACCACCTTGAATCTGATACAAATCACAGGACATGCACATAATCATGATAATCTGTATGTATTGCGAAACGTTGAACAGCAATCACGGTATAAATACACAGAACGCGAAGTGTGTTTGAATCGGTGGGTGCTTTACATAACTTGTTGAAATGGCGTAGTCATATATCGCGAGAGCCGTAGGTTTGAGCGAAATAATATGACTACGCCATTCCATCGAGTTATGTAAAACCCACACCGATTCAAATACACATCGCGTTATATGTTTATTGCACATCCTCATGCACTAAAATTCATTTAAATAAGCAAATTTGAATTCTGATGTTTAAACCCAAAGGTGAAGAGTCCGTTGATTTTGTTTGAAGCGGTACTAATCAAATGGATCGATAAAAAACCAAAACAACCTTTAGGGAACCAGTCTAAATTACATTCGTTATCTTTTCTATTGGGCGTATTTGTTGAAATTCGAATCGCTGTTTCTCTTCGGCTGGTGTCCATTCACGTCTAACCATTTTTAATATTTTCTCATTTTTGGTTAACTTGTCTTTTTGTGAACCGACTTTATTTTGCTTTGGATGTTTTCATTTTCACTCAACGCGACAGACGATTGATAATTGTATAACGAAATCTGGAAACATTTCGAAGCGTAACTGATGACTTGACGGGAAAGGAACTGTTCCAAACGGTGCGGGGAAAAAGTTCCGGCCTGTACATCACTAGTTAACTGGTAGAGTTCTAAATTTTATTTGGCCAACAAAATTTATTCTCATGCCTTTACCTTGTTACAATTTATAGGAGAGTGCCTGTGGTCACTCTCTCTCCTATAAATTGTTTCAAGGCAATTCTTGACAGACTAAATAATATCACTTCAAAGACAATATGAAGCACAGCCACTGAATTTGAAGCCTTTGAGTTGCAGTACCTGCACTTCAGAATAAAGCCCAAATATGGGCTTCCAGCACTGTACCAGATAAATACAGAAACATTTATGTCATAGCAGCTGTTCCGTTAAACACAGGGGTTTAAAGTTTAATTGATGTGTTATAATACCCCTATTTATGCCGGGTTGGAAACTTGGAGAGCCTGAGGGTCACTCGCCGTTGCTCGGCAGTTCTCTCGTGGTAATCTGGTTCCCATCACATGTAAAACGATAGGACTCTGGCAGTTGGAAAGTATGTTAATTCTCAATAACCAAACAATATAACAAGCTCGTCTTTAAATTTTAAGCATACATCATGACGTCTCAGTTGTATGTTTCTCAAAAGGACATGCAGACGTAGCGCAGTGAAATGTTTGAAACCTTATCGTCATACAATCTTGTTATGGTTTGTGTATCTTAAAATTTTAGATACGCTTCCACTCGTAAAGGAATGTCTTGGTGTTAAATTCGCATGTCACTTGCAAAAAAGTGCTAATAAACAGGTTTTAGTGTATGTAATTAAGTCAATCTGGTCTTATCTCTCGGTACACATCTTATCAGATTTACTAACACCCAATTTTGAAGTCACTATATTGACACCAATCATTACAGACTGTTCGCTAACTCAACAGCTCATTTTTTACTGAATATTACCACTTTCGCTCCGTCTTTCTGGCTGCACTTTCTTGGTGCATATATCTGGTTTATTTGATAATTAAGCACATAATTTCCATATTCAACAAATGTCATAATACCCCAGAAGTAAACAACTCGTGATTGCTTTGTTGGGCAATCTACCGCGAACGCTATAATTTTCATTTCATCATGGTACGTCTCAAGTATTCCTTATACAAAAAGTAATTGCGTACAAAAAAGATTTATTTGCTGGAAACTTAACTCTTTCCCAAAACCGACCAGCGTTATTCACAAAAGTTACCATTCAATTTTCATTATTTTTAAAAAAAAAATTCTCAAAAACATAGCTGATGACCACTCATTGGAACGAGCTCGCTGAGCTCGTTCCAATGAGCGGTCATAAGCTATGCTTTTGACTCAAAAAATGAAAAAAAATAGTTATTCAAGAATTTTCTTTGCAAGTGTCGGCTGCCTTTCGTGTTATGTAAAGGACATTTCCCGATATGTCTGTATTTTTTCGAACATTTCATTGACTACCGTAACGACACATGACGCGATTTTACCGAAAATTGAATTGTTTGAAAGCCATCTGTATAGTGAAGTATTGTGAATGCATTTAAAATCACAATTGTTTTCAAAGAAATAAAATATGCTGACAAGAGCATGTTTCCTAATTTCTTGAGTTGCTGACGTTTCCAGGACCTTGATTTTTCAACTTAGCCCACACCTTCTCCCTTTCTAAGGACTTGTAAAAGGTATGAATACGTAATTTGGTCACGTGGTTGAGCTTTGAAATAGCAGTATAATTACTGAAGGATTAGTTACAATGTAAACAATTATCGCTAAAATACGGTAAAAGACTTGCAGCCAGCCATTGGCGTCCGCACGAACTTATCCAGACAAGAGGAAAAACTACACGGCGGGACTTTCCTGTTTATGGACATCTGCAGTTTCAAAAATTAACCCAAATCAACCAGGTTGAGTGAATATGTACCCAATTGGATTTATATTCACTCAACCCAGTTGATTTGAGTTGATTTTTAACCCAACTGATTTTAGAGAGCCTTTAAAGCGTTAGCAGTTTTTCAGTCCATGGACCACCGGATGTTTTTCTGTGATCCAGGAGCTGGAATATTACTAATGCTTCCTATACGTTTTTAAAATGTTAAATAATTATCTGGTAAAACACACAGTGTTTTGTGGTACTAGATATAGAAAAATAGTGACTATTTCCCAAAATAGGAAGTCGCAAGTTCTCCTCTTGAAACCCAAGCAGCTCGTTGCATGTACTTCTACCACAGTGATAAGTGCAAAAATCATATTTTTAAAAATCTTTTCGAATGATCTACAAGAACCTTTGTGGGACCATCTGTTTGGTTTGGCTATGAACATCAGAAGGTTGTTCAAAAGTCATCAACAGTGGGCCATTTAATATGGCTTCAGGTTAATGAGATTAATTAACCTACATAAGAATGAACTCTAACTTCGACATGCACGATGCCTTCACTCAAGAGATGCGTTCAAGAGTAACATACCCTTGTTCTGGAAAAAAGCTAATTAGACTGAACATATTCTCCCATTGGAACCTTGTATGGTAACATCTGGAAAAGTTATTGCCGTGAACATTACGGCTACGTGCCGGAATCTGGTTGTTAGTAATTTACGATATAGTTCATGGTACTTTTTACAGTGTATCTATTTTTTATGGAGAGTGTTCACCAAGTGCGTCTCATCAGCGTCTTCATTTTAGTATTACGAAGGCCAGTGGCGTAGTCTTGCACCCTCCCCCTACAATTTTCGCTGGCCACCCTTCAAAACATTAGTCCACTGCAACTTTCACACAACATAGTGCTCCAAAATGGACTCCAATATAGGGGATTCACACGCTACAAATGCCTCAGATTCGCACTTAGAACACGAAGCTTTACAAAATGTTGTCGGCAATGGGGTGGGGGTGTGGGGGGGGGGGGTAGTCCTGACTATGTACCTCCAGTCGTTGCCACACCTCCCCTTCCCTGAAGGGAAGTAGAGGAGGGGGCAACGACCTTTTGGGCCATAGATAGGACTAGGAGAGTCCCACAAACCGCACACAACGGCCTTTCAAAGGAACAAAAAAACAGCTTGGACACCCCTAGAATCCTGGCTACGCGGCAAACGCAGGCAGTAGACCATTTAAATCAAACTTTGAATCAAGACCTAAATAAGGAAACCATGATCCCAACACATTTCGTATTGTGTATTCTTTTTGTACCAGTTCCAGTTGATGGTTAATTGAATATACTAGGGGGTTTCGCGTCGGCTCTTACAATTCGTCGAAATCATGAAACTGTTTCAATAATTCTTTCTTGACCCTTTACCTAACATGAAAAGCAGACGACACTTGTAAAAAAAATTCTTGAATAACATAACTTTTTTCCCAGCACCGTTTATACTAGTTCCTTTCCCGTCGAGTCATTGGTTACGCTTCGAATAGTTTGCAAATTTCGTTATACAATTATCGATCGTCTGTCGCGTCGTGTGTAAATGGAAACGTCCAAAGCAAAATAAAGTCGTTTCATAAAACAATTAGTTAACCAAAAATCACATAATATTAAAAAACAATCATTTCCAACCACAACATTAACCCAGTCCCGTTGTCGTCTCGTCTGCGGCTCCCCATATATCTAATTTGGACAACTTTATTTCGGTAAATCTTCGGACATCCTGACATGCTTCGAACTTCCTTTAAAAAGGTTTCTCTCGGCTGTTTTGCAAATCTGCCCAAATGTGTACTTCTATTTTTACTATCAGTAATAGCTGCCAAATGGTTAGGCCTGAATGGACACCAGCCGAAGAGAAACAGCGATACGATACGAATTTCAACAAACACGTCCAATAGAAAAGATAACGAATGTAATTTAGACTGGTTCCCAAAAGGTTTTGATTTTTTATCGATCCATTTTTATCCATACAGATTCAAATAAAACATACAGGCTCTTCACCTTTGGGTTTAAACATCGGAATAAAAATTTATTTAATTGCATGGGATGTGTAATAAACACAGAGCGCGATGCCGGTTAGAATCGGTGGGTGTTTTACGGCTCTCGCGAAATATGACTACTCCATTCCAACGAGTTATGTAAAACACCCACCGATTCAAACACGCATCGCGTTCTGTCCATATATGGTGCAGAAATATTATTAAGAAAACTTCACAATCGTTTTATTCTTTAAATGTCTCGTGTAAAGCTTTCCAAGAAGGTGTGTCCACTCTCAAAGAGGCAGGTTGAAAATTGTGAACTATTAATGAAAATTCAGCTTTATGTTCAGTTTTCCAGAAAAGGATGTCTGGGATACATCAATTAATATTTTCAATTTGCAGCCTTATATTTGCATGTATAAATACATAGGGGGGGGGGGGGGGGGGGGGCTAAAAAGGTTAAACATCTGTTTCTCAGGCCTTCTCGCATGCTCTCTTTTTTAACTAATGCAAACTGAAAAAAAAAATTAAATGGTTTATGTCTGATATTTTACCTAAGTTAATAAAAGGATACATTTGTCCCTTGAGTGCAACAAGGCATTGCAAAGCCTTCTTGCACTCAAGGGACGAAATACACCACCACGCATGCTATTCTGTAGATTATGAGGCCTAAAACACAAAACAAAACAAGAACATGAACTTTTGATGACGAAGAAATAATTACAAAAATAAAAAAATAAAATAAAATAAAACCCGCCCACATGCAATTTTACCAAACAATTGCCTGAGAAACAGAAGATCTACTTTATTTGGGCTTTATCGCCATTATGTATATGTACAAAATGTTGTATCGGAATCAAGTTTTTGTTTCTGAGGCCATATCTCTGCGGGTCGAAGACGAGTGGAGGCACAGCCTTAGAAACAAAAATATAAACATAATGGTCATGATAGATTGATCTTACAATCCTCAGCTGTAATAATTTGATTAACACTTTACTTAACGAATCGGTCGTATCCGTAATTATCTCAAATAATTTACAAACTGAACAGTTGAAAAAGCATTATTTTTCTAAAAACAAATCATCAAAACAATATCATGTGACCCTCGTTGGAACGAGCTTGTTCCTATGAGGGGTCACATGATAAGGTTTTATTGAAATTTTTTGAAAATAATTTCATTTTCAGACTGACAACGTGTTTGTTGTTTTGGTGAAAGCTACCTGCGGCTGCCTTGAACTTTTGGGATCCTTAGATGAACTTATCGCGCGCATATATATGTTCAGCATTCAGAAATGACTATACGCTTTAATAGAATAACTGCGTGTGCTTCCGACTTGAACGCTTCCAGTGATTCAGATACAAAACTATAAAAGCAATGTGATTCCATAATTTAATAATTGTACTTTTGAGAAGTGTTTTTTTTTTCTCTCTCCCTTTTCGTATCAAGAAAAGTACAAGGTCCCTCGCAAACGCGTTTCGAAACCTTGTAATGTTCTTTAAATAGTAACGTAAATAAATCGTAACCATACACGCAGTTGTTTTATGCAGTTGCAAGATACAGACTTTATATCAGGGCCTCCTGATTGATACTCGTTGTATTCGGGAAATTACGGAACCAATACATACTTATTGTAAGATAAAATATTACATGGTATTTTCCCTATAAAGTAATGCCGTTTAGAATCACACAGTTGTCTTTAATCATGACAGAGAGTCCTACACTGCATTCATCTAAGAATTGAAATGAATTAAAATGAATTGTTTGTAGCTTCATCCGTGTATGAATGTGAGATGAGCGTGTTAAGTTGTATGTAGTGTAACAGTTCACACAAAACCTTCATCACGATTACAGACGTAAGTGAAACATGGAACACAGAATGCAACTTTAAAATTTAAACATTTGAACAAAATTTTCGAGATCAAACCAATAAATACAATGCACCTTTCAAGTAATTTCACGCAAAAAGGTTTTAAAAGTTACAGTGCAACCGTCGTGGGCTGGTCGTAATTCACGCGTGGGCGGTGATGTCCACGCATGCGTTTACCAGGTAATACAAATCAGCAGCAGCAAAAATTTAATAAATGAATCACCGGGTTGTATCCGTGGAAAGTGACAAGTCCACGGCGACTGTACTGTATGCATGTGAGAAGAGCGTGTTAAGTTGTATAACCCTTTACCTAACATGAAAAGCAGACGACACTTGCAAAAATAATTCTTGAATAACTAATTTTTTTCATTTTTTGTCTCAAAAACATAGGTTATGACCCCTCATTGGAACGAGCTCGTCGAGCTCGTTCCAATGAGGGGTCATAACCTATGTTTTTGAGACAAAAAATGAAAAAATAATGAAAATTAATTGACGATTTTTGTGAATAGCGCTGGCCGGTTTTGGCCGTTACGTTGGGTAAAGGGATAAAGTGAAGCACTTCACACAAAACCTTCATCACGATTACAGGCGTAAGTGAAACATGGAACACAGAATGCAACTTTAAAAATTTAGGCATTTGAACAAAATTTTTGAGATCAAACCTATACAATGCACCTTTCACGTAACTTCACGGAAATAGTTTTTAACAGTTACAGTTCAGCCGCCATGGACTGGTTGTAATCCACGCATGGGCAGGGATGTCCACGCATGCGTTTACCAGGTAATAAAAATCATCAGCAGAAAATTGTAATTAACGAAGCACCGGGTTGTACCATTTTTGATGATTATTCCTATAATCAGTGTTCGGAATCTAATATTATTGCGTGCGTGGAAATATTGCCCACCCGTGGAAAATGACTATTCCACCGCGCCCTTACTGGAAAAGCTTTATAAAAATATTGTAAGGACCAAAACCTTGAAAGCGACCGTGTTGCGTCAAACAGTTGCAGAATCTGGCATTCTTTCCCCTGAAAGACCCTTTCAAACGTTTTAGGTAGGAGGTACTTGCTGGTTTCTTCAGCGTTCAAAATCTAACATTCACTTATCGAATAAGATAAACTACACGATAGCACTTTAACAACTGACGTGATGAAACAGTCTATGCACTTTTTATTTCATCAGAAGTTTTTCTGAAATCAACTGTTCGCATGCATCATAAGGCAGTTATGTCGACGAGTCATCAAACATGTTTGGCATGTTTGTTTTCAACGTTACGCGGTACAAACGGCATTGAGAAATGTGCTGATACATCACGCGTAGAATCCGGTCTATGTGTAAGAATGCCATGCAAGGACGCATCTGATTGGTTATTACGCATCTGAATGACGTTATGGCGTGAATGAAATGTGTGACACAAAACAGCGTCAAGAGTAGTTGGAGATGTGGAAATCGGCCCAGGTTGGGAGAAATTTTGTGGGAGACCCCGCAGGGGAGCAAATAAGCGAAGTAGGTATGTGGCAAACCACTCAGATTGAGGGGATCTCATGGGGGACGGAGGAAGGGAAGTAATACGAGAGGGAAGAAACGTTCCACATTGGGGGATCTCATGGGGGACCCTGCAGGGAACCTGGGAAGTGTAGTAATAGGAGGTTTGGTAAACGATCCAGCTTGTGGGATCTCATGGGCTACCCCGCTGGGGACTGAGGAAGGGAAGTAGTTGGATATATGGATATAAGTCCATATTGGGAGGACAGGGGACAGGGGAGGAGGAGTAGTAGATGTGGCGATCGGCCCAGATTGGGGATCTCACGGAGACCACGCAGAGGACCGAGGAAGGGAAGTAGTAGGAGATGTGGTAAACGTCCCAGATTGGGGGATTTCATGGGGGACCGAGGAAGGAAAGTAGTAGAAGATGTGAAGATCAACCTAGAATGGGGATCTCATGGGGGACACCGAAGTGGACCGAGAAAGAGAAGTAGTAGGAGATGTGAAGAATCCGCCCAGATTTGGGGGATCTCATGGGGGACCACGCAGGGGTCCGAGGAAAGGAAATAATAGGAGATGTTGATCCCCGGTTGTAGAAACCACAGGCTTTTTATGACCATTAGTCTCCAGTACTATACTACTACACCATGGGCATCCTCCAATAGTCCCCACTATTTCCTACCAGTCCCCAGATGTCCAAAATCACCCGGATCACTTTATTTAGTTCAGATTTCGGGAGAATAATAGGAGCACATAAAGAAGTCTCGACAGACAGTTTCATGTATGTAAGACATCCTACCGTGTACAAGGTTAAGAAACTGTGTAGACTGATACGGGTTTAGATAAATGGATTGGTCGACGAATGGGTTGACAGAGGATCAGCGATAGCTAGTAATCCTGTAGTAGAGCTACAAGTCGGTAGTAATGGTACAAAGCTACAAGGGTTATTCATACACAGAACGACACGCGTGTGTAAACGAGTTAATCGATATGTCACGAGTGCTAGCGCGGAAGGATAGAAGGAGAGGACGCAGGCCTCGAGTTTTGTCCTTCCGCGATGGCACAAGTGTCATATCGATTAACTCATTCACACACGCCTGTCGTTCTGAGTTTATTACACACCTTCGGGTCTATAAAAAAACAATTATTAGAAGGACACCCAGCAATCCATTTGACAACTATCAACCAAAAGAGCAGATTTTATCGCCAACCAAATTTGCGAGGGGAACCCGTGTTCTAATTCATCCTTTGAGTTCTGTGTGCCCATTGGAATTCAGGGGACAATTCTCAGCTACCACTAGGGATTCAAATTGTAATGGCACGATTTGTAGAAAATTCCAGTGATATTTCGCTTCTATTTAAAAATAGTCCGACAACGATTTTCATTTTCCGCATGGTTTAGTGTTGCTGTAGATGGGGATTACATAGAACAGGCGTGTAATAAAAAACTATGATATTGGGTAACTACAGGGGAAGCTGATCATAGAACGGAGTTTAGTCACTATGGACAAGTCAGCAGTCGTGGCCAAGATACCACCCGGAACTGAACAGGTACTGGGAACCATAACTATCTTCTAAAAGGTATCCCAGAAAAAGTGTCCGCCAATAGCACATCACCATATCGTGTGTATCCTGCAATACCCAGATGTGGATAAGAGGAAAATGGTAGATTATACCATGCTGAAAGATTGCCTCGTGGCCTTATACGATAAAAGGGGGTACCTAAGGCTAGTCGTTTGTTAGTTAGGAGTGCTGTAAGTGGTGTGCCATGGAACATGGCCGTTCCATACCCAGACGAGGATAAGAGGAATGTTAGATTATACCTCAGAGAGGTATTTCCCCGTGCCCTTCGTGGCCTCATACAATAAAAAAGGGGTGCATAAGGACAATCATTTGATAGTTATGGGTGCTGGAAAGGGGGATGCCAGGGGACATGGTCGTTCGATACCCAGTTGAAGATGAGAGGGAATGCCTCTTCGAGGAATTACCTCTTTGCCTCATATGGCAGAAAGAGTGCCGAAGGCTAGTCTTTGTTAGTAAAGTATGCTGCAAGTGGGGTTCCCGGGGACGTGGTCGTTCAATGCCCAGATGAGAAAAAGCTGCATGGTAGATTATACCTTATTGAGGGGGTTCTTCATGGCCCTCATAAGCTCATACGACAGAAAAGGGGTGCCGAAGCCAGTCTTTGTTAGTTAGGGTGTTGCAAGTGGGGCTGCCACGGGACGTGGCGATAGAGTGATCTGACTAGATGAAACGTGCCTTAAGGTGTTGGGATCAAGAGTAAGTATAACAGGAATAAGGTTGGAACTACCAGAACAGACAAGAAAAGCTAAATATAGTAACCAATAAGTCAAAACTGTTCCAATTAAAAGGTTTTTCTATGCTACTGGAGTATACACCGGAAACATTGTAAGTAAATCCAGAAATCCTACCTGAAATAAACAGGTAGAAACTGAGTATTTAGTGGGAAATCCGAGTTAAATAAATAGCTGTCGGGTCGTTTGTAGTAATTAGATTTACTTTTGTACAAAGGGACACGCCTTATAGCACTACATGCTAATATAACAAGTGGGATTCTGGTGGAATCTGTAACAAATAAAGTGATTTGAGGTGTTTTTGGTGATTTGGGGAAATTGTCGGATCTATTTGGGTAATTAGAGTTACTCCTAATCACCCAAACATACTCAATCGTACTGTAGGCCTTTGGGTCACATAGCAACCACGTGCTACCATAGCAACCATGATAGCGGCCTCCTGTATACAAAATGGAGGACGGAAACACGTGTCACCCTAACAACACGCGCTGCGAATGCACACTAAAATCACGTATCACGATGGTGATGACGTCACAACATGGCCGCATACGCGAGCTACCATGACAATCAAACATGACGTGGCTGGGTCACGCGACTATGGAAGCGTTGACCTCTTCGCATTTGGCACATCATCATCATGACACCTCGAGCGATTGACGGGAGTATCCTTGTCAGGATTGAAACACGTTTGGCGATGTTTTCTATGAACATATGTAGGATGGTAACTGGATAGAAACATAATTGGGATGTGATCTTCAGTTTTGTGATGCACGCCTATAACAGCACGGTTGATGTGAACCAAGAAGTTATATCGAATCGAGAATCGTGACGCTGCACAAAGTTTGAAAGCATTGTACTTGGTAGCCACATAGAAAGCTCAGATATCTAGATGCGTCATTGAAAAGTGTAATAACTTGGCTTGTACTAAGACCTCCGTATAACACTAAAATGTCATAGACAGTTACTACTTTGGTGCGATTCGGAACACCCCTCGAAATTAGTATGGCAATCAGCAATGCAGTGATAACAGCCATGACATCCATTTATCACGGCATTGCAGATTGTCTTGGCTAATTCCGGTGATTGCGGACTCGTCTGAAATAGCTCACCATAGGTATGTGTAGATAAAAAGTGTTAGGCAGTGCCATGTCATGTCGTGCAGAGAAGGGTTACATGCCCTCATTGTTTGTTGGCAGCTACGACCCAGAGGCGGTGGAGACTCAATGAAAGTGGTGGGGGTGCACAGGTTCAAGACTACCGTGTTCGGCTCAGAGGAGAAAAGTTACTATCATATATCGGCACATGTACGTACATGTATGTAATTTTAAAAGAGCACGCCGTGGTGTGATCACTGCCCGGTCTATTTCTTCTACTTCAATCATCTTTCAACCCGAAGGCTGGCCCTCGGGTTGGAAGATGGTTGGACTAGACGAGAGAGAGATGGACCGAAGTGACTGAAGGGTAGATTCTTTGGCCAAACGCAACTACATTTGTTTGGATTTCCAAACAGGGACCCTTATATTACAAGAATGACAGGATATTGACACGTTTGCCTGTGCCCATTGTACCTTTTGTGACCGTATAAAATGTCTGTGGAAAAAACTGGAGGGACAAGAGCCCCCTGTGCCCCCCGGTCCCACCACCTCTGTTACTATCTGATTCAGGATGGATGGCGCGTCGTTTCAATCCCGCTTATATCACTCGACAGATCGAACACTTTCATAGAAGATGCAACCTTGAGTGTTTCGTGGATTTTTTTTGTACAGATGGATCAGATGAGGTTGCCCTTTCAACACAAAATGGACCCCGACTGCTCTTTATATTTGTTACATCGAATATAATTAAAAACGACCATAGTTCACGCCGTGTGAGATTACAGACCACCCTAGTTTCAAATGGTTTCTTAATTGCAGTCATTCAAAGCTTTTCCGTTGTAATACCTCCCATTCTCTACGCGGCGCAGTTTATGTGATTTTTTTGCAGCTCCAATTGTAAAGGACCCTCTCCGAATTATACGAGGCATTCATGATTGCATACAGACATAGTAATTTAACATCTGGTCTATAGCCAGAAGGTCAAAAGTTTTAATACGTTTGTGCTCTTCTTCGCGCTTTTTTATCTTTCAGAGAGTATTTTTTCCACATGTGTTTATCAGTCATGCTTAAGCAGACATTATGTTCATGCATTGGGCGTAGGTGACGATTACACAGAACGAAAACAACACAATATTATTTAAACGGCAAACCCCTCTCAGCTTTACATGCAGTTTTTTTAGCAGCCACTCTATTTCATCACAGATGTGACGACTTCATTCTAACTTCAAGTCACCGCAGCCTACGGGTGTCGCCTAAAATTTTGCTTGATGGGACCAACTCGAATCAACTGCTGTGGGTTGGTCCGGATGCATGCTCCTATTTAAAAAGTTAAATATGGTGTCAGAGATAGTGTCTTGTGACTTTTGAGGTCTAACTTGTACTCTGAGAGCTAAAATGGTAATTTTCACCAGCAACTTTCAAATACCTAGTGCTCTGATAATTATATGTCAATCAATTCCGCAATTTGATTACAATTTAACAGACTCGCCAAGTCAGTCACCGATTGATTAATGCATGGCGACGTGTGAGTTTCACTTATAATAATAAACTTTCGTTAGAGCCTCTCTCTCTTTCAGTCCCTATGTGTAGATACAAAATGAGTTTGAAGGGTCAAGGCCGCCGCCCCTACCCCGCATCACCCCACCCCTCGTCTACGCCAGTTTTCGCAGGCAGATATTTGACCAAGTGTATTCTTCCAGTATCTCACCCCTTTACCTAACGTAATGAAAATAGCATTATTCACAGAAATCGTCATTCAAACATCATTATTTATTTTTTTTAAATTTTTGCCTTTAAAACATAGCTTATGTCCACTCGTAGGAACGAGGGAAAAATTTATCAATTTTATTAACTTTGGTAAAATATCAGACATAAACCATTTAATTTTAATTTTTGTTTTTGTTTTTTGTTTTTGTTTTAAGATTACATTGGTTATAAAAAAAAAGAGCACACGGCAGCCAAATGGACATGCAGGCGGGCCTGAGAAACATATTTTTAACTTTTGTAGGCCTAATTAGACATTTTTATTTATTCAAGACAATCTTTTCGGGTATTTTCTAGTCGTGTTAGGTATATGTTTACATTGACTCACCGAACTGGCCACTGATCTCTGCAACTGAATTGCTGGAACGCTCATTGACCAAATATAGAAAACTGTCTCAACCGGCGCCGTTATGGGAGGTAGTGGATGTTACTATAAATAGATAGTTTTCTTAGTCTGAACAAGCAGTGGTCACGTGACAGGACTGGTTGGCCAAGAGTCGGATAGTGATGTAAACAACACCTTGCATCGTCGATATTATTCTTGTGACGCATTACAGACATTCATGCATTACATCTGGGTGGTTAAGTCGTATGACGACAAGAAAAGAATGATCTTGAAATACTCCCGATTTAGATCAATCAATGAACAATCTCTACAGTGAATGTTCGTCAAAACGAGAAAGGTGTCTTCTAGTCGTGTTTGGTATATGGTTACATTGACTCTCCGAACTGGCTACTGATCTCTATTCAACTGAATTGCTGGAACACTCATTAACCAAATATAGAAAAATGTCTCAACCGCCGTCATCGTAGGTGGTGGATGTTGCTATGAATAAGCAAATAGAATTCCCGAAGGTTTCCTCTTCCCCGACCCATCGCAATTAGAGTTTAATCCCGGGGACGAGAATTTTCTGGTTTTCGTTTTTGAAAATCAGTCACGATATCGGGTGGTGGTTTTCGGTTGTCGTTTCTGAATATCAGACCCCATACTTTGGAAATTCATAGGACAGAACCGGGAATCAAAGGTTGCGTTCCGAAACCTTTGATTCCCGATTCTAGTCTATGAATTTCCCGGGCAGCACTCATTTCCGGTACCGGTAACTGGGAAATTCCCGTTTGCGAGATTAAACCATTGTTTCAACAACGTTGCTGGTCTCGGTAGAAATTGATATTCGCCGTAATCTCACAAACAATAATACGCAATCATTGATACCATGGTCTATGAATTTCCCAGGTATCGTGATTGGCTCTCAGAACCCGGAGCCACAGAGCTGCGAAAGTCCTGTTCCCGATATTAAACCTTACTCGCAATCGCCGATTACGTGTTTAAGGAATATACTTGGTTGTCTGTGAAAAACGAATATGTTGATGTTATTATCAAAAAAGTGCCGAGATTGGAAAATTGGTACCGCTCAACTAGTTTCCGTTCTCGGTAAATCCCTAACGTTTGATGATGTGAAAACTCTTACGCTGTGACTACAGTCACAGCGTAACAGATTTTACGTCATCAAAAGTCATCAATCGGTTCAGTTACTGCGTTGATTGTTCTGATGCCATCTTAAGGAGGGTGGACAGACTAAGTTGCGAAATTTTAGCTGCGGTTCCACCAATCAAGTTGTATAGAAATCAGTAGAACTGTTGGAGAAACATTATGATAGAAGTGATTCAGTTTGATAGAATATTTTGTTTCTCTCTCTCCCACGCCTTTTCCTGCGTGACCTCTTTGTTTGTTCTATATTTTATTTGCGCGAAAAAAACCCAGTTGTCTTAGCCTGAACAAGCAGTGATCACGTGACTGTAATGGTTGGCCAAGTGTCGTAAACAACAGCTTATATCATCGCTATTATTCTGGTGACGCATTGCAGACATCCATGCATTACAACTGGGTGGTTAAGTCCTGTGACGTCAAGAAAAGAATTGTCTTGAAGTATTTCAGATTTAGATCAATCACTGATCAATCGTTGCAGGGAATGTTCGTCAAAACGAGAAATAAAATCCTTTATGACTTAACCACTATCAAATAGTTCATTTTGGAAATATCGTTCACAACACGTCAATAAACGCTTATCGTCAGAACTCAACGTCAACGTCGTTACATGGTGAGTGAGTTGTTTTGGAAGTTTTATTGAATTTATCTTCTCTTTATTTCATTAACCATTTACCTAATACGAATAGCAGACGACATTTGCAAAAAAAAAACATTAAATAATTCTTTTTTTAATTTTTTTGTCTCGAAAACACAGCTTATGCCCCTGCATTGGAACGAGCCCGTCGAGCTCGTTCCAATGGGGGGACATAAGCTATGTTTAAGAAGCAAAAATTGAAAAAATAATAAAAGAATGTTGGTGATGAACAGCCCTGGTTAGTTTTAGTGGTTACTTGTTATGTTATTATGTGATAAAAAGAATCCCAAATCTCCCACGATTTGACATGAAATTTCTGAATCTCATTCCCTAAAATCGATCTGAGCCTTGATCATCCTCTGCTGTGGTCGTTCAGGTCGATTTTAGTGAACACGATTAGGAAATTATATATCAAAATCGTGACGTATTATAGATCCTCTATTTCTGAAACTAAATAACAAGGTATATCGAGCCATAACTATCTCACAGCTTCCCACTCGAATATAGATTTGGTGGAATCATCAGATTATACCAGTTCCAGATATGACTTACCCTTCAAATTTCTTAAGATTCTGCCAACGCCCTATAAAGTCAGTCTGAGCTACCTTTGTAATGCCCACACAGCTGGGATGATATTCAATGTTGCTGGTAATATATTTTCCACGCTTCCACAATCCATTATTGTGTAAACGGTCTTGTTACTATGCCAAAGATACTTCACATGAGCGTGGCAGTAAGACATAATAAGTTATTGTGTTGTGATGAATTGACGGTAACCAGTGTCGTATTAACCCATGGACGGGCTCCTAGGCTTTTGGGTACTCCGGCCTCGGGGCCGCCTCCGACACTTTAATCTTTCACCCCACTACAACTGACAGCCTGACCCTGATACGGTAGAACTATGCCGCAGTACATAGCCCTTTGTCCGTTTTGCGGGTCTCCTGAAGAATTCTACTCACAACTTGACATATTATTTAAATAAGCACTGAAATAATGTACTAATGTAATAAATAGAGGATATGGAATGAGTGTTTTTCTCATATAATATTTATGAAACGAGTCTAGGAATTTTCCGTTTTTGCGAGCCCCTGGCGAGCCCAAACGGAAAATTCGGACGAGTTTCATACACTCATTTCATATTCTATTTATCATATGACACACACACGCACAAATTAGCCACTTGGTATGACTTTTTAATCCATCACCTAACTTGAGTTGCAGACGGCACTTGGAAAAAACATCCTCGTAAAACTAAAAATATTCATTTTTTGCTTCTAAAACATAGGTTATGACCCCTCATTGGAACGAGCTCATCGAGCTCGTTCCAATGAGGGGTCATAACTTATGTTTTGGAAGCAAAAAGGGAAAATATAAAAAAAAAATGAATGGCGTTTTTCTTGTAGGTAAAAGATTAATGCAATATAACCCACCCTAAATAGGACAGATAACGTAAATTCTCCGTACTGAAATTACGCAAATGTGACCCAGTTGTATTTTGTTTAGCCAATCAAATTGTCCAGTTTTTAAATTGACCAATGAAAGCTCCCAACTCTAATTATGCAAATTATGAAAATGTCGACCAGTTGTATTTTGTTCAGCCAATCAAATTGTCTAGTTTTGAAATTGACCAATGAAATCGACGGAAGGCTTTATTTATCACTGATTAATATGAAAGCAAAATATCAAATGTTTTAAAGAGAACAAAACGGACGAGTCATATGATAAATATATATATAGTATACTTATAAGAGTATATATATGGATACATATATATGTACATGGATCGCTACGGCACAGAGTGCAAAGTGCTTTAAACCATTGGAGCCCTAAGACGCTGGCAATAGTGCCTCAGCAAAAAACAAAACAGAAATTGGCGGACCTCCTGTCCTCTCGGGCCCCTAGGCTTCAGCCTAGTCAGCCTTTTGAATAATACGGCCCTGGCAGTAACGTGGTTTGAGGTTTGCGGTTCGAAGCTTATGTTCAACCGAGCCGCGAATAATCGAGGTGGAACGTACGCTCTGAGCTGCAAACCTCAGACCATGTTACTGTCAATTCATCACAATAACGTATATGTTCCATTAAGATCTTACGCATTGCCCCAAAAAATACATCGTGAATTGAACAAGGCAACTTGAACGAACAAATCAACAGTAACGATAACAAATTTGGTAAATACCCCCCCCCCCCCCCCCTCCCCGTTGACGTCACTGGACTACAAAAAATCAATAACTTAGATATAGGTCGAAGTTACTCCATATCAGTTCAAAACATGAACAAGTTCATGATTTGAACTGAGATGGAGTAACCTCGACCTTTCTATAAGCGGGTTGTGGATATACATTCATAGCATGATCAGTGTTTTATAAGCAGTATGCACTTTGAATCTCCTCCAATTGTTATCATCTTTTCAAATATTTCACTTGGTGGCGTCAGATGGTAAAATCTACCACTGGAGCCGTAAACATAGAAAAAACTAAGCGAGCTCTCGTCCAATAAGAGGGCGGCTATTTTAGTCTTATTGGAACATAGGATATTGTAAACGACTATTTATTTAACTTATGGTACCAAGCATAGTCTGGTCGACCCAATTTATAACCATCTTCCGCTCAGCTGTTGATAAGCTGCAATATGGCACGAGAGCCCTTTCCATCAGGGTAGCACGTGACCATGAGAGCATTTCTTTAGAAAAACAGCCAAGATACACAGAAATATTTTAATTTTGTCAATTTCTTCATTTATAAACTTTAGTTTAGGCTCCACAAAGTAGATCGTATGTTTCTCGGGCCATTTTTGAAAAATTGCATGTGGGCAGGCGGTTTTTTATTTATTTTTTATTTTTTAATTATTTCTTTGCCATCAAAAGTTAATGTCTTGGTTTGTTTTATGTTTTAGGCCTCATAATGTACAGAATAGCATGGGTGGTGGTGTATTTCGTCTCTTGAATGCAAGAAAGCTTTACAGTGCTAAAGCATTGCAATGCCTTGTTGCACTCAAAGGACAAGTTTATCAATTTTATTAACTTACAGTACGTGGAGAGTGTATTATCACTAAATCACCCGCAGAGTGGAGATTCGAATAATTGCAAATTTGTTGCAAAGTGTAACCAGCACCAGCGAAGTTTCAGCCAATGGACCTCCGGGTTTAACCCGGAGGTCCATTGGCTGAAACATTGCTTGTGTTTTTTGTCGATATGTACAAAATTTGAAAGTTATAGCTTGAGTGATAACTCCACTCTGCGGGTGATTTAGTTACAATCCACTCTCCACGTACTGTAGGTTAAATATCAGACATGAACCATTTCATTTTTATTTTTACAAGTTTACGTTGGTTATAAAATGAGAGCATGCGGCAGCCAAAAGGATCGTTGTGGGGGGGGGGGGGGGCTGAGAAACAGATTGTTAACTTTTTTAGGTCTTAAACAATCTTTTATTTCCAAAATAGTTAAAATGGAACATCATGCCCAACACACACAATATAGCACACTATAGCATAAAATATTGCAGACCAAAAAAACAGCATCAAGCTGATGCTTATGTAACCTATTCCATATACATATATATAATTTCTACGTACATGTTTGAAGATAATTTAGTTAATTTCTTGTGTTGTTTATGTTACAGGAGACATATATGTATGACTGAGAGGAGAGTAACCCGTCCACTACCTATCAGACAGTCCTATTATCGACCAGTGTACACACAAGAAGTTAGGATCTGCGAAGGCAACAAAAAGTGTACAAAATACAGGTAAATATCAAAAGATGGATGGAAAAAAAATATCACCAGCCATACTTTATATCACAACCTTTGGTAGAAATTTTTATATGAATAACACTTCGGTTAGCCGCTGGTCTGTGGTGGATCTCAGACGAGTAGGACTCCATTACTCCTATGCTACCTGTCCTGTACCCTTTCGCATCTTTCAGCGCTCGGAAACCGAACTGTTTGCTGATTTTCCGTACTCCTCCTTTCCAGTTTCCACGATAAACTAACGAACCCTCTTGAGTCACACAATGCCAACATATCCTTCATTCTCCCACCACACAGCCGCATTGTTCTCCGTGTGAATCTTATTCTGTTTGGCCAATATTTTGGAAATTCTAAGAGAAAATGTTCTAGCGTCTCTTATACTCCCAACTAACTCCTCATCAACGTCTTTCTCAACATTGCCTCATAACTCCTGTGACCTCGACCTCAATTTAACCGCGGTAACCCCCAAATGTTCCATTCAGGTACTCCTACTTATTCCACAAACGGCTCAATGTACTTTCCACCAAGCCGGAAACTAAACAGTTTGTCCTCTGCATAATGAGGTCCCCAAAGGGTAATTTAGTGATGCTACCTTGCACAGCAGGGTAGCATTACTAAATTTACCCTCTGTGAACCTCAATCTGAATCAAGTTCGCAGGCGACCTAAGAAGACAGTAGTATCCAGAGGATAAATTTGAGGATTCTAGCCCACTGTATGGGACAGCATCAGCAAATTCACCCTCTGGGACCTCATTCTACAAATGACAGGTTCCGATAATCTCCTGTCTTTGGGTAATCGCCTTTTAAATCCAAGCATTCTATTTTGTAGTTCACTACCAACTCCCTCGCTTGTGTTCCCCGCCCCAAAAGTTCTAAAACATCAGTTACACCACCTCTTTTAGGGAGATGTATCAGATGTAGTTAAGACAACCAGGTGCACTCTGTCTTTGATCCTCATCCACCCAAGTTCTGCCAAATATCAAAACCAAATCTAACAAAATATCACTCGGAAGTTTAAAAAAGCACTTGCCAAAATCCACCCGTCGGGCGGTTGAAGACAACTCATTCATAGGAGTTCATGAGTGAGTGCACGGATCCCCATCCTCTCGATTAGGCGTTCCAAATTAGTTTCTTCTAAAAATCGGAGGTGTCTGTTGTTTTTGCTTAACCCTTTACCTAACATGAAAAGCAGACGACACTTGCAAAAATAATTCTTGAATAACTATTTTTTTTCATTTTTTGTCTCAAAAACATAGGTTATGACCCCTCGTTGGAACGAGCTCGACGAGCTCGTTCCAACGAGGGGTCATAACCTATGTTTTTGAGACAAAAAATGAAAAAAATAATGAAAATTAATTGGCGATTTTTGAGAATAGCGCTGGCCGGTTTTGGCCGTTACGTTGGGTAAAGGGTTCAAAAGTAACAAAAGGAAACTTTGATTTATTGTCTACAGATGTCATAGTATTTTTCTCAACAATTACTTGCTTCTTAATTTGGCTTTCCTCTAATCATTTCAATGGAGATAACTTTATCGAAAGTCGATTTTCTTGACGAAAAAATTATGGAGGAGTGCTTTATTTTTTAATTTCAGATTAAAATACCAAACAGCGTATAGGACTATATTTCATTACGCTGTGAGGACAGAAGTGATACCTGGATGTTGTCCTGGATGGACGCAGTCTAGCCCGAGAGAGAGCGGATGTATGAAGCGTAAGTAGAAAAAGGTCGCTTTAATTATGTAGAATATGTTATAAGGACGCAGTGGCTCATTGCTAACAGTGACTGATTTGTGGCCGAATGATCCTGAGTTCGGTTCTCATCCGTGTCACTTTCGTTGCACTGTAAAAAACAATTGCGGTGACAATACCGCATTTAAATACTTTTGACGATGCCGACAATTTTATGTTCATTTTTAAGTAAAAACAAATTAAATAATATTTCGTTTTGTAATATTATTGCGCCCGTTGAGATATTGCCAATCGAGGCGGCCGTACTGTACGATGAAAATGTACTGTTCAATCGATTGATCGTAGAGAAAAATAAATTGCATATTTTAGAGAGCATCGAAAAGGGATGCACTGCGAAAACCAGTCTCAGCTCACGGCAGTATTGGATTAACATACAGGAAAGAGTTGAAACCTTCCAGCGACGTCACTTTTTCACTTCATTACACGAGAAGGCTGTTGGTTTGTCATACAGAGTAGATCAATGAATATCTTTAACCCACAGTCGTATGGCCGTATGGCTGCAACTTAAGGATATTAATTTGTCTACCTTAAAAATGAAGTCTTTTGTAAAAATTTTGTAAAGGCAGGAATTGAACGCAATGGACGTCATCATTTTGCAAAAGCATGAAAAGGCAAAATAAAAATAAGCTTAATTACAGCTTAACAACGGCAGTTTGCACTACAGCTTTCTGACATGAACCGTTGTCAGCCGGAATTTAAAATCAGTACCCCTTCTGACTAATTTTCTTTCGTCTTAACTCCCTTCACTCTGATGTCAAAATATCCAAATTCAAGTAGCCATTTTTCCCATAATGCAACTGGGAATTTAACCAATTCAATCTTGTTTGACAGAGCTCAATGAGCTCTGTCAAACAAGATTGAATTGATTAAATTTCTAGATGCATTGTGGGAAAAATTTGCACCCTGAACTTTAGATATTTCAACATCAGTGTGCTGGGGGTTAAAGGCTGTTGCACACAACACTCGACTCGGGTGATATTGTGGATGCAAGAGTTGGAACATGCTCTCTCTCTCTCTCTGTTTGTTATGTAGGTTTAGTTTTTTTTCGGAACATGTGATACCCTTGGGTTGCTCTTCTTTCTTGATAGTCCGCACTTTGACACATCACGCTTCGCCCTAACTACAGATAGGAGGAAACCGTCGACAAATATGTTTCAGTGGCGTCGCACCCGGTGTGCAAATGCCTTTAATTTCATAAGTAAGTGGTTTGTTTATTTTTTTACATTCTGTATGTTTAGAGACACTGTGTTTCGATGATTTCTACTTCTGCTTTATCAAGTAGAAAATGTGTACTCTTTGACATATCTGAATAATAAAATTTTGTTTTTTTTTACAGTGTGTGTCCTTGAACAATACAATTAATATGATTTTTAACCCCTAACACTCTGGTAGTGCGACAGAATTTTCTCCAATCACTCTGTTTTTCTCTTCTTTAACTATGAATTTAACCAATCTTTTTATAGTTTGCTAAATATCAAACTGCATTATGGGAAATTGCTGCTGAAACCTTTGCCAATCTGACATCAGAGTGCAGAGGGTTAAGTGACTGAAACGGCTGAAAGTTTGATTTCAGTTTGGAGATGAATGGGTACTTTTTGAGAAACTAAATTTATTTTATTTTCAACAAATGAGACCTCTGAGAATTATAGATGTCTATAAATAAAGAAAGTATGTGTTTATGTAAGTAATAATGAGAAATGAAAAAACTTAAACTAATGAAGCGTTGGGTTAATAAATATTTAAATGTTCACAAAAAGTATGACAGATGCCGTTAGAAACACACTAAAATAACTGAGTCACAAAATTTCTGACAAAAGTCTTGAATTTTCTAAACGACCAACATGCTTTGGTATAATTGGCTTAACAAGAAATTTAGAGCTGAAAAGGTTAGCCGATTAATCGATTAATCAATGATCAACATCTTGATCAATCAAAAAAGTAATTGATCGATTAATCGTTACTTTTGAACTACTGGGTTAACAAAGGAACAAACTTACTCCAAAACAGGCAAACATTGTCACACTGACTAACATCAATTATATGAGACAGAGTAAAGCATGCAAGTTACTTGCTGACATACTTATTTACTTGCATGATCATCATACTGCATCAGTAGCTGGAAATGGTCATTCTCAACTCTTTACCCATTTCGGGTGCCAGTCCATACTTCCAAAATAAATTCATGAATTACTAAAAGTTTTCAATTTTTGTCACAAAAATATAGCTTGTGACCCCTCATTGGAACGAGCTCAACGAGCTCGTTCCAATGAGGGGTTATAAGCTATGTTTGTGAGGCAAAAATAACATAATGAATTTTAATGGAGATTTGTGTGCATAGGCCTAGTCGTTTTTTTTTTGTTTTTTTTTTTGTTACGTTGGGTAAAGGGTTCATGCTGTAATTCATCAACGGTATGACAATTATTCAGATATCTATTTGGACAAGTGATTAATCGGTTAACATAGGTGACAAGTGATTAATCGGTTAACAAGGTTAATCTACGTGATTAATCGATCAAGAAAACCCCTTAACCGTTTCAGCTCTAAAGATAATGACAGATGGAACAGACACACAAATAGATGAAGTTTGCATGTTTCTTACATAATGTTACACTTTCCCTGTTATAGGTGTCACATGGCTTATTACCTGAAAACAATTAAATTTAGTTCCTTAATAAGAGTGTTCATAAATCACCAAACACAAATCATATTCTCATTCATTTTTAGGCATTGAACTCTCGTCTTGGTATTGTTTGCTGTTGTGGACTCGGCGGTCCAAGCAATATCTCCCACCTGTCATTTTAGCTACTCGACAAGGTCGGGAATCTGATGCAAATCTCCTGACACTAATCTGGCATGTACAACTTTTGCGATTTGAAACAATAGGTTTATTTCCTTTTTCAGGAAACGATTTGTAGCTATCGCTGGGGATTCAAATTGTAATTGCAGTGCACGATTTGTTGAAAATTACAAAGAAATTTCTCTTCGATTTAAAAATAGTCCGTCAACGATTTCCGTTCTGCACATATGTGATGGAAAGATTTATATTTTCCGCATGGTTTAGTGTTGCTGTAGATGGGGAATTCGAATATCGGGCGTGTAATAAAACTAGGCGAAGATAGTTATTGCTCCTAGAACGGGCCTGGCTTCTAGACCACATCGCGGCCTTCATAGGCAGGCTTGGCAATTTCAGGAGAGCGATTTTTTAGCTCTCCTTACTGCCCTCCTGAAAGAATTAAGGAGAGCGAAAAATAGCCCTCCTAAATATTTTGGTCTGGGATGATTGAGATTACATGTATTATGCTCACATTAATTTTTTGTTGTAAAGCAAAAATGTAATTTAACTTCAAAGTCACATAACATCACGTAATTTCATTTTGAAAGTGGTTTAGTGGTAAAAGGTAATGGATGCAACCATACCCAAACACAGTTGCAATCATTTGAAGCAAAATGGGTCACAGCAATATTTTTTTTTTCTGTCAGTTTCAAGTTCAACAACTGACATCACAGTTCGAGGGGTAATTATTCAAGGAATATTGACACTATAATATACTACCATTACTACTATCCTGTCACTTGAAGCACTTGCACCAGGATGTGGCTGTAGATTCAAGCAGACCTGTTGTCCAAGAAAGTCATACGCCTACCACTACCACCTTCAACCCCCGTTGGGGGTTGAAGGTGGTAGTGGTAGGCGTATGACTTTCTTGGACAACAGGTATGGGTACACACACAGGTCTTGTCAAGTGTGTGTTCGGTTGTTGAGTGAGACATCTAGATGTCTAAGAGATTTCGCTTTACTTTAGTAAAGTTAATAAAATCACTGATGTAGTCTGTTGGTTTCAGTTTCAATGAGTTTGTTCAACTGGATACTTAAAATGCTGTGTAAAGCTAATTGCTCTCCTAAGCTGATTGAGGAGAGCGAGTTTTTGCCCTCCTGCATTTTTCAGAATGCCAGGCCTGCATAGGTCTTAGATCTCTACTGCTGACTTACCCATAGTCATCATCATCTGTCCTATGATCAATTTCCACCGTAGTCAACCAATACTATAGTATTCCATCACCCCTGTAGCCTTGTAGGCCGCATCTGTAATTACGTGAAAATGTGCAATGTTCGCACAGCGCATGCCGTGCATAGGCACATGTGGTGAAAAATGGATCATTACACGCCTGTTCTATGAAATCCCCATCTACATCAACACTAAGCCATGCGGAAAATGAAAATCTGAGAGAGAACGGAAATCGTTAACGGACTATTTTTTTCATTGGAATTTTCTAGAAATCGTGCACCGCAATTACAATTTGAATCGCTAGCAATAGCTAAAAATCGTACCCTGAGTTCCAATGTGCTCTACAGTACGTGGAGAGTGTATTATCACTAAATCACCCGCAGAGTGGAGATTCCACCCAAGCAATAATTGCAAATTTGCTGCAAAGCATAACCAGCACAAGCAAAGTTTCAGCCAATGAACCTCCGGGTTAAACCCGGAGGTCCATTGGCTGAAACATTGCTTGTGTTTTTTTGTCTGTGTGTACACAATTTGAAAGTTATAGCTTGGATGACAACCCCACTCCGCGGGTGATTTAGTTACAATCCACTCTCCACGTACTGTATGTGCCAGTAGGCACATAGAAGACATTGGAACTCAGGGGACGAAATAATAACACGGGTTACCCTCGCAAATTTGGCTAGCGATAAAATGTGTTCTTTTTATTGATAGTTGTCAAATGAATTGCTGAGTGTCCTTCTAATAATTGTTTTTATAGACGCGAAGGCGTGTAATAAACACAGAACGACACGCGTGTGTGAATGGGTTAATCGATATGGCACTTGTGCCATCGCGGAAGAATAAAACTCGATGACTGCGGCCTTTCGTTCTATTCTTCCTCGCTGGCACTCGAGCCATATCGATAAACCCATTCACACACGCGTGTCGTTCTGTGTATGTGTAGCAGTATGTACCCATTGCATGGAATTAGCGGGATTATCCTGCTTTGTGGCGGGATGGCTCGCTAGTTTTATAAATGGGAAGTCTGTAAATTCGTTCAGTCAGAAATTCCAGTTTTGATTATCTCCCTTAAAGTGCAATGGTCTATTTTCCTTCCTTGCACGGGCAGAGCTTTCCGTCCTAAATAGGTTTGGGTAATGCATTGTCAAACACCAAACGGTGCGGGGAGGTGAATGATTGTAATGCAGGAGCACGATGGAGTGGACGTTGTACCCATATATGTTCGAGTAATACATACTTTCAGTTGAATGTTTGCTAACACTTTTTATGTCCCTTTTCCTTAACAATATTCCTGGATGAAAAAACAACTTCAATTCACTCTCTTCCCCAGTGAACCCCAGTACATGTAGCAGGCTTTATTTCTGTGGTGCTAAAATTTATTTACTGGTATAGTAGGACCCGGTTATCATCTCCGCGGGTTGAGAGATGTCAACAATGGGTAGTTTCAGTGTTCACACTTTCGGAAGCTAATGGTGCCAATTGCACTAAAACAAATTGTTTGGAACCGAAAATACAGCATTTGGCACCAAAAATATACTTCTGTAAGTCTAAAAGACTTTGTGGAGTATTTCTTTAGTGTGTCGTTTTCGATAAAATCTCTGTCTGACGACAGAGGCGAGAATTTACACATGTAAAGTAATCTATAGGTAACTATGGTGTCCTGTTAGGGCCAAGTTTCGAGTGTCACGTTTTTCTTTTCTGTTTCTTCAAAACGCGACAGAGGTATATTACGACAGAACCGCGACAGTACTGTCGCGTGTCGTGTTTTCGCGTTTTCACTGACAAAAACGCGACAGAGCTACATTACGACAGAACCGAGACAGTTCTGTCGTATCACAGCTTTGTCATATTTTCGCCTAAGCCTCGAACACATGTGCACGATTATCCGATAACGATAATGCGGCAACGACAATTCTGCAACGGCAACCACAACGGCAATGCGTTTTTGGTGTACACATGACTACGGCTATAAGTATAAAAGCTGATGAGACATGAGAATATTTCTTTTCGCAATGGACGACGGGGACTTAACCATATCTGTACTTACACTTGCCTGGAGGTATCGAAATGAAAGAAGAACGTCCTCTGGCGTACGTTCGGACTTGAGAGGCATCTTGTTTGCAAAACAGCAATACACTGAACTCCACAAGTCATCAAAAAGCACGATGTTTACTGGTGTGACGTAATATAAACGCATGATTTTTGTCGCACACCTTGAAAAAATCGATCCCGAACCGATTCCAATACCAGACGGATCATCGTATCGTATTGCCGGATAGTCTTAAAGCATTGTCGTAAACGTTACACATTCATGTGTACAGATCAATTCAGTTTCCTACGATCGATTTCTTAACCGTTGTCGTATTGTCATTGCCGCATTGTCGTTATCGGATAATCGTGCACATGTGTGCGAAGCTTAAAAATGCTTTCAAAAACGCGACAGAGCTATAATACGACAGTATTGTCGCGGTTCTGTCGTAATATAGCTTTGTCGCGTTGTCGCAGTTCTGTCGTAAGGGTCTGTTTACACGGAGACGCGTGTCGGCTATATCGTATATCGTACGGCGTATAGCGTAAAAATACATGTAGCTTGAGTCAATGAGATGTTCACACGACTGGCGTCCAGGCGCGTCAGCGTATAGCGCATAGCGTATAGTAACGCGCCCCGATGTCTCTGCAGTATTTTTTACGCGACTCGACGCCTGAGGCTTCGGAAAATTTGATGGAAAATTTGTGATGAGGTCATGACCTTGACCGCAATACTCAAGGGATAGGTCATATCCAAGCACGCAAGACTGTCCAATGGACGTGCATATTCCCCATACATTTGTATACGCGTTGATATAATAACGGTCAATGTGGAGACTTAATTCCGGTACCAGCGAACGGAATGCTCCGGATATTTGACGCCGTTCGTTGATGGGATGCACCCACAATCTTCACATTCCCTTTATCTCCATCATTCTTACTATGTCCATCAACATTTCGTGATCCTCCTCCTCTTCATGCAATAGACGGAGAAGGTAGTTGGCCTGTAGTTGAGATGACATGGCCACTGAAATTCTGTGTAGTGTTTGCCGATTTTATACACACCACGTGGCACTGTACGCGTCTCGTGTGCACAGGTCATCGCTAGCGTTAACGCGTCTCGTTAACGCTGTACGCTATATGCCATACGCTATATGCGTTTCCGTGTAAACAGGCCCTTATATAGCTTTGTCGCATTGTCGCTTTGTCGCGTTTTCGCATTGTCGCAGTTCTGTCGCAATATAGCTTTGTTGCGTTGTCGCCTTATATTGATTCAAAAACGCGACAAAGCAAAAATACGACAGAACCGCGACAGTACTGTCGTAATATAGCTCTGTCGCGTTTTCGTGTAAAATTGCTTCCAAAAAGGCAAGTCGACAAAGCTATATTACGACATTTCTCACGACATGTCACAAGACGGAAGCGTCGTGTTGTCGTGCACTTTGTCGCATTTTTGTTTTTGTCTTGAAAATAATTTTAGGAGAAAACTCGACAAAGCTATAATACGACAGTACTGTCGCGGCTCTGTCGTAATATAGCTCTGTCGCGTTTTTCTCAGTGCATTCTCATACAATATATTTACTGAAAATGCGAAAACACGACACGCGGCAGTACTGTCGCGGTTCTATCGTAATATAGCTCTATCGCATTTTGAAGACACAGAAAAGAGAAACGCGACACTCGATACTTGGCCCTAACAGGACACCATAGGTAACCAATAATCATGCTTTGTTATGGGTCAACTGACTTAACCCATAGCACTCTGGTACTGCAACATAATTTTCTCCAATCCCTCAGTTTTTCTCTTATTTAACTATGAATTTAACCAATTATATCTTGTTTGACAGAGCTCACTGAGCTCTGTCAAACAATGTATATTTGGTTAAATATCGAACTGCATTATGGGAAATATTTGCTGCTGAAAACTTTGCCATTTTGACATCAGAGTGCAGAGGGTTAACGGTTTATCCATTTAATCTCTTTCTTATCAAAACAATTCATTGTTACTCAACCCTTTTTATCTCGCATAATCTTTTTATAATCCATCTAGAAGATAATAACATATTTTATACCATGATTACCTATTCTACCTTTTTAAAAGCACACGACACAAATTTTTGCTTTACACACCAACCGTGGTGAACACGCCAGCAATGGGATTTCACTAGTTAAACTTTACACCAACAGTGGAACTTTATCCAAGTTGATCTTTGGCGATCTCGACTTGAATGCAAACTTGTCTAAATTTATGAAGAGTGAAATGAAACCGGCAATTATTTATTACGTTTTTAAGTAAGTTTACCTCATAAGATATCAAAAATTAACAAACATATGTTGTCTCATGTTAATAAAGCATCCACAACTCGAAATAGTATGTTATCATGTTATTAAAATGAAAAAAACCCGTAATTTGCGCGTTTCGTTTTCTATTTCGTTTCGGCGATAAAATTGCCAGCGTAAGTACCGCCCATCGGTGCTCATGTAAACAAAAACAGAATCACACATGTGAATATTGATTTATTTAACATTTAAACTCTTATTAATCTGACGATCATGGTATAAATAAAGTATACCCAAAGTAGCTTGGTGCACCAAATGTTCACCACTCGTGGTGAAGCGGTGTTAACCGCACGCCAAAGGCTAACGGTTAACACCACTTCACCACTCGTGGTGAACAATTGGTACACCAAGCTGCTATGGGTTTATTCTATATTACTACTAGTTTATTTAAAATGAATGAACAACAGTGAGTGAATAATTATCATGAAATTATTTAGTAAATGTTAATAATAGCCTTTTATTTATTTATTTATTTATTTATTTATTTATTTATTTATTTATTTATTTATTTATTTGTTTATTTATTTATTTATTTATTAGTTTAGTTTTTATATTCATTTATTTTTCATTTGTTGGGTGTTTTTGCAACTAGAGTATTTAAAAGAGCCAGGTAATACTAAATTAAAATACCAATACTTTTGAGTGCAACAAGGCGCCTCCTGCAATGCTTCAGAATTGCAGATGATGCCCTGTTGCCCTCCAAAAGTGATACATGGTTAATTATACCCCACCAGCCGAAGTTTCCGGAGGATCTAGCAATGGGGTTCGCCCGTCCGTCCGTAACAACTTTAGACCTCTGTATCTCTGTCTGGGCATGTCGGATTTGAATGATCTTTGGTATGTTGATGGACCGTCATGGGGGAAAGGATATTCACAACTAACGGGTTTTGTCCAGTCAATTTTTCTTGAGTTATAGGCCTTTTTCAACTTTTTTCACCGTTCATCCGTCCGTCTGTGGCAGTTTTAGCCATCTGTATCTCGATCACTGTATGTCATGGAATAAATGATATTCACAAGTAATGGGTTTTGTCCAATCATTTTTTATAGTGTTATGGGCCTTTTTCGTCTGTTTTCGACTTTGAAAATTTCAATTTTTATGGTTTCTGGATAACTTTTAGTAGTGTATATATCTTTGGTATGCTGATGGACCACCAACGCCCAACAACTTTGTCCCCCTTTTAGTAAACCCTTTCGGGGTATACCGGTGGCGTTGCACCTTGTTTGTTTTCGTTTATAATCAGATTCCATTTGATACTAAACTCTTTCATTTGGCACAAAAAAAAACATTTGGCATCGAACAACAATTCCACTTGGCACCAAAGAATTTGGGCCAGCGTAAACACTGCGTAGCATAAATATGAAGGATTGGTTTAACCCTTTACCCAACGGAACGGCCAAAACAAGCCAGCGCTATTCACAAAAATCGACAATTACTTTTCATTATTCTTTTCATTTTTTGTCTCAGAAACATGGGTTATGACCCCTCTTTGGAACGAGCTCGTTCCAGGGAGGGGTCATAACCTATGTTTTTGAGACAAAAAATGAAAAAAATTAGTTATTCAAGAATTTGTTTTGCAATTGTCGTCTTCTTTTCGTGTTAGCTAAAGGGTACGTTTGTTCCAGTAACGATGAAGTCAGAAATGCTGAAAGAGTAACTTTTTTTCTTTTCAGCATTGTGTCCTGGTGGATGCAAAAACGGAGGGACGTGTATATCGCCCGGAAGATGCCGGTGCACGAGAGGCTGGACAGGAAGACATTGTGAAAGGGGTATGTTTCCAGAAATCTTTTATGTCCTGAATAAGGAATCCTACTTCCATCCTGACTTAATCGACACGAATCGCAGCATTTTAACATTATTTCGAAAGAGATGAGGAAGTTGAATGTGGCTGGCTACCGATTAGCAGTTTCTGTTTGAGGCATTGTGCAAAGTCGAATTTTGTGAAGAGTAAATGTCTGATAACAAATATGTTTTGAATTTACATTGACGTTCATTTATGGTAAAATCCAGCGACGACCATCTTGTTAAACGCGAATGTACTTCATTCCCCCCGTTCTGTAATTTCCCATAGGTATTTGGTATTATTTAACCCTGTCCCTAGCCTAACAGCCAAAAATGGTTACCGCTACGTGCTAGAACGGCGTCCAAATTTTATTATTTTTTTTTATTTTTTCCCTCAAAATCATGGTTTTAGACCCCTCATCGGAACGAACTCGTTGAGTTTGTTCCAACGAGGGTGCCATAAGCTACGTTTTTGAGGCAAAAAATGAAAATGTTCAGTATTTAATTTTTTGGCAAGACGATCATTGGATATTCGTGTGTGTTTTTCTATTGGGGTTTAACGACACTTTTGATAATTTCTGATAATTTATCAAACTCGGCTGATATGACATCAAACTCGACTGATATGTCGCCAATCTCGGCCGATATGAGCCAAGCTAGAGTTGTCCTCCTTTATGTGTTACCAGGCGCAGCCATTTAGTTTACAGTGAAGTCGTTCTCCAGTATTCATCGAAAGTGACCAGTCAGTAAAATTGGCGTTACCAGGAAACTGGGAGTAGTTTTTGTGTAGTTAGGAATTAATGATGGCAAGAAGTAAGGATTCATGGGATGAGGAGAAAAAAAGAAAGCGCAGATTCGTAAATACACAGAACGAACACATTGGAACTCAGGGTACAATTTTTAGCTATCGCTAGCGATCAAATTGTAATTGCGGTGCATGATTTCTAGAAATTTCCAGTGAAATGTCGCTTCTTTATAAAAAATAGTCTGTCAACGATTTCCGTTCCGCACATGTGTGCGGAATGAATTTGCATTTTCCACATGGTTTTGTGTTGCTGCGGGTGGAGGTTTTAAAGAACGCGGGTGTAATAAAAGTGAGAGCTTCCGGAATGGGGAAGCTGAGACGATGGGGTAGTTGAACTAGGAGAAGAGGAAACTTCGGAATTTATGAAAAGAATGAAAAAAAACAATAACACTGTCGGAAAACTATAATAGATCTGAGAACATTTTGTAATGATTTGATTTGGTTTAATAAATAAAGAGGTTATTATTAATTGGTTAGTTTCATATCAGCCGAGATATCAGCCCCCTGTTACATCACATAAGCCTTCGACCTTCGGTTTCAGGCTGATGTGATGTTACCTCGGGCTGATATCTCGGCCGATATGAAACTAAAAGTAATGACCTCTAATTATCCTTCAGTAATATTGTGTAGATATTGGGTTTGGCTCTCTCTCTCTCTCTCTCTCTCTCTCTCTCTCTCTCTCTCTCTCTCTCTCTCTCTCTCTCTCTCTCTCTCTCTCTCACTCTCCTCTTTTCTTTCCAGCAATGAGCAAGGATTATTTATTTTATTTACTTTTGTCGTTTGTGATAAATTTGGTCTCTAAAGTGTTAAACGAATCAAGTCGGATACATCAGGCAATGTGTTGTTTATTGACAAGCAGCAATTTGTGTTTCACGTGTCATAAGAAATGTTTTTTGATACTATCAGTCTCAGAAGCGATAGAGCAAAACTGAGACTGTTAATCTTTTTCTTCTAATGGAGGCAATTAATGCTATTTTCGATCACTTTGGTTCCTCCCCCAAGCATTCTCAGTTTACTAATTATTAAACATCGTTGTCGCACGAGGATTGTTAAAAAAAAGTATATTTGACGGTGGCCGCGTTTTTTCTACATTTATCTAACATTTAATATGTGCTTCGTTCTGGTGACAAATGTTTATCTTTTGATATTTCAGCTTCACATTTAGTTTGACATAACGAATTTATACAAGTTTACCGTCTCCTTTATGACAAGGCCACACACATTGTGGACATTGCACAGTTTTGGGTAAAATGATTGGAATGTTTGGAAAAAACGTGTTTTCCTTCAATATTTTAATTGAATGAGTTTTAACCATAAGTAATTTTTAATTTTTACTCCGTGCATGTTCTCCTTATCACGAATCGCATACAATGGTGCCTCCATTGAGGGAAATTATGTGTTTCCGGTCATAAAGCGTCAGTTTAAAATATGAATTTACCTATCTCTCATACTGAAGATGGACCAGGGGGGACTGGTCGTATGGGACACCGGGAAATTTCACAGGGTCTCCAAAATTTACGCAGCGCAACACCTGTTGGCGCATCAAATTTCGTGAAAATGACCAAAAGGCGAAATGGGTCTAATCTGGATTGGAGTCAGATATCGAATCGCCTTTACTAGTAAAATTGTAGTTTCGTACGAGACTGTATTGTACACTTGTACTTTATAACACACACAGTCGGTTTTACAAATGGATTCGGACAGTTGGGCCTACTATGGCTAATTTGGTTTATTATTATATATAGAATAAACGTATACTGTTTTCAAGTAAAAAAAATTATTCTACAAGTAGGATTAAGAATGAAACCGACGAGCCTCTGGCGAGTCGGTTTCATTCTTAATTCTACAAGTAGAATAATTTTTTTACTTGAAAACAATATACGTTTATTTTTTTTATCCCATAAATCTTTTACAGGGTAGTCGCGGTGAAATCGTGCTGTTCCTCGCTACAAAACACAGCGAGAAGTGAGGAGCACATAGGTCCAATTTGAAGACCAGCAAAATTGCCCAAAATAAAAAAGGCGCAGTGATACATTTCTGTCTAAAAATAATTCCCCTACAAACCTGAGCTAAACTTGCAAAAATACTTTATTAAATGAACAATGTGTTGTTTTTTTCCACTGGGATTGTGTAATACTTTCAAACAGGTTTAAAGAAAACAACAATTGAGCTGTTAATTATACTACACGGATGCGGTAGAGGTCAAAGGTCAACAAGTCCGTCTCCACTGTAGGAATAAATTCTTTCAGTGTAAAACCTATGGGGAAAATTTATCACCTTACTAGGTGAATAAAGCAAAAATTTATCCAAGGCATTTATTGTTATAAACAGACATTTATGGGATAAAAACAGTTGCGTCACGAGTACTGCATGTTTCTACTATTTTTCAACAAACATAAATTTCTAAGAGGTCTTGGGATTTTTAGCGATAATCCCGCCTGATTAAGTGAGTCTTTGTTATACTCGGAAACACGGTGGGACTCCCTGCAAGACAGACGACGTAAACATAAACAAATCCAGTTTTTTTTTTTAAGATGTATCATCGCATGTCACCCCCATACATCTCCAACAGAGTTCCGCCAATCATCTCCCTGTCTAATTCATCACTTAGTCTCCGATCTAGTCCAAACCACCGAGTTCTCTTTTGCCGAAAGCAACTGTACCAGCGGTCTTTTATCCCCAGTGTTACTGACCAGTGGAATAACTTACCCTTACCTGTACGCGAGAATTCGTCACTGCTTAACTTTAAAACGTTTCTGAACGATGATAACCAAAGACGCCCAAGGTTCTACAGTAACGCGAAATCACGCAGGGTCCAAATATATCATTGTAGGCTGCGGTTGCATTGTAGTGGCCTTATTCTCACCTTTACGATAATCACTTATCGCCCAGTCCCTCCTGTCAGTGTGGTGAGCGTGAAACTACTGATCATTTTTTTTTATTTCGTTGTCCATTGTTTTCCGACGCTCGTAATTATACGATTAATCTACTCCCGTTTGCAGTAGATACATCCGTACTTCTCTTTGGCTCAGAATTCTTGAATAACGAGGACAACCGTCTTATCTTTGAAGTGGTTCATGACTTTATTTTATGAAGTAAGCGCTTCCAATGAGTCGAACCCCCATGGGAACCCTGTGAAGCGAGGCAGTGCTTGTCTATTGTGGCAAACAAGTTCTGCTGGCCCGTGAAGTGAGGCAGTGCTTGTTTTCTATGGTAGACAAGTTCTGTTTCACTGGTAAAAAAGGGACCCTGTCACCAATGCCTGAGGTGGAAGTCCTCTTAAATGGGCAACATTGTGGTTAAACGATTGGCTAAATTCGATCGATTCTACCTCTTTGATGCGGTCTCAAGTCTCAGAAAAGTTGCAGAAAAGCTTCTTTGCAGTTATCATTCATGTTCAGTTTACTGTCTTTAATTTTAATTATAAACTTCGATTTTTATGTTCCCTTTTTCTAAGTTTGTTTATGATGAACAGTTTAAAATGTAATTTCCGTTGTTTGTAACTTGTGTTCAAGAACAATTTAGCGAAAACTTGCTTTGTAAGTGTTGAACACTTGTCCCACAATTCTTTTTGCTTTGATTTTGTAAATAAAGTATCTTAAACTAAATTCCGTCACAGAGCATGCTCTTGATTTCAAGTGGGTTTGCCATTCGACGTACCCCCCGGCCCCTCACAATAAACCCTGACTATTTGATTCTCTAACATAAGGGGCTAAGTTGTTAGTCATAAGTGGAAAAACGTGGGGAATATGTTTGTTATAACAAACAAAACTGCTGGGGGGTCCCTACATGTTGAACTGCACGTTTAACCCTTTACCTAACATGAAAAGCAGACGACACTTGCAAAAAAAATTCTTGAATAACTATTTTTTTTTCATTTTTTGTCTCAAAAACATAGGTTATGACCCCTCATTGGAACGAGCTCGACGAGCTCGTTCCAATGAGGGGTCATAACCTATGTTTTTGAGACAAAAAATGAAAAAATAATTAAAATTAATAGGCGATTTTTGAGAATAGCGCTGGCCCTTTTGGCCGTTACGTTGGGTAAAGGGTTAAAAATTAAAATAAAATGTCGAAAGAGGTACTAACCTTTCACACTCTTAGAATTGATTCATGATTTTTTATGATTTCAGACATTAACGAATGTGCGTCTGGGAACGGCAAATGTCAGCAAATGTGTGAAAATAGACAAGGCAGTTATAAATGTTCCTGTCACGACGGCTTTTTATTGAAAGATGACGGTAAAACTTGCAAATGTATGTTTGTTTATCATATGTAATAAATACGTTTCGATTAACAGTACATCAATTCACGTAAATGTCACGGTTTTTTTTTCTTGACTTTTTACCGACATTTCATGTAAACTACATTTTCAAAATTATCATCATCTTAAGTGGATGCTGTTTGGGGTCATTCTTAACCCTTTACGTAACTTGAAAAGCAGACGACACTTGCAAAAATAATTCTTGAATAACTAATTTTTTTCATTTTTTGTCTCAAAAACATAGGTTATGACCCCTCGTTGGAACGAGCTCGACGAGCTCGTTCCAACGAGGGGTCATAACCTATGTTTTTGAGACAAAAAATGAAAAAAATAATGAAAATTAATTGGCGGTTTTTGAGAATAGCGCTGGCCGGTTTTGGCCGTTACGCTAGGTAAAGGGTTAACATGAATTGATAACGCTCTTCCGGAAAATTTATCAATAGAGGATCTCTGATGAGTCGGGTTTCGTATGAAATTTATGAATCGAGTTCACTAAAGGCGATCTGAGCCGAGGTTTACCTCGGCTCAGATCGATTTTAGTTAAAGAGGTTCAGAAATTTCAAGTCAAATCGTGATGAAGTAGAGATTCTTTTTATCACATAATGCGGGGGTGGGGGGGGGGGGGGGAGTGGGGGCACCAAAAATTTGCAAGACGTGACGTGGGGGTGGGTGGGTCTCTTGAGTGCGCCAAAAATGTGCATTTCCAACTTGTGCAATTTTTTGAATTTTTTAAAAATATATCAATATATCAGCTAATATATACCATCATTTGTGTTTCAAACCTTAAAGATGATGTTGTACATCACACTCTTAACATAAATACAACATCAGGAGGCTTTATATGTGAGAATATTGGGCTTAATCTGGAAAAAATGTCACACGTTAGTAGGGGGTGGGTGTCTTGTTCGAAATGTAGAAAATGTGCAGACAACATTTTGGGAACAATTCAAATGAAAATTTGTTCTCGTATATGTACACCTGCTCTGGCCAAGCCTGATAATGTACAGCTTGTCATTTGTAGATTGGGGCCCACAGCAGCCCACAGAGGTTTAAATTGGTGGTACCAGTTTAAGAACATTATGAAAACCCCCTAAAGACAGCTGTGCCTACAAAGTTTATAAGTTTATTTTGGATTTTAATGGGAGAGTGGGGGTGGGTGTCTGAGATGTGTAGTAGAAAATCTTCACGTAGTGGGTGGGTGGGTATAAAAAGGAGCCGAATAAAAAAACAGGACGTCACGTCATGCAAAATTTTAGTGCACCCCCCCCCCCCCCCCCCCCCCCCCCTGCATAATGTATTATTTTAATTTAACCTTTTAGCTAACGTAACAACTAAAGCTTGTCAGCGCTGTTCATAAAATTCGCTAGCCAAATTTTACTATTATTTTTTTCAATGTTTGCCTCAAAAACATAGTTTATGACCCCTCATTAGAAGGAATTTGGCCAGCTCGTTCCAATGAAGGGGTCATGAGCTATGGTTTCGAGACAAAAAATGAAAATATTTAGTTATTCAGGAAATGTTTTCTGCAAATGTCGTCTGCTATTTGTATTAGGTAAACAGTTTATGAAAAATAAGAGAAGATTAATTCAATTTTACTTCCGAAACCAACTTAACGTCATTTCCATACTCGACGTTTTGTGAACGATATTTTCCGTAATGAGCTATTTGATGGTGATTAGGTGATAAATAATATTATCTAACAATCATATAGGTTTTGGCCTGAAAACCACGAGAAACCAGTACGTATTACATAATGTGTTCCGATTCCGTATCATAAAGACGACTCATTCTGATTTCGTATCATATAGACGATTCGTTTCCGGTAACGCGACAGGCTATCATAACAGGAACATGAATACATTCTATGTGTGTTTCAATGATCGATTCAGCTGATCGCTTACAAAACAAAATAAAATTCCTTACTGTAACAGACAGAACTATTGATAGTCAATGATCCCCCCCCCCCCCACACACACACACACACCCCACCCACACACACACACACACACACAATGAATAGACACTGCACAATTCAGTGTTAGACACTCGTAAATTCAATGCGTGTCATCAAAGGAAGTGACACAAAGAGTGAATAATTTGACAGCGCAACTTTGAAAATTGCGGTGACTGCGTTACTCATTGTTGGGTAGAGAGCACAACATAAAATATGGGGTTGTTCCATAAAATATAGGGATTTTTTTAACTTTTTATGGCCCAACATTATATCCCAAAACTGTATAAGTAATTTAAGATTTAATCTGTTTATGTGACAGAATTGTCAGATAAATGAATTATCATGATAATGTGCATGTCCTGTGATTTGCATCAGATTCTCGATGGTGTCCAAATATGGGATCACAACTCGCCGGCAAAGCCGACTCGTTGAGATCCTATTCCAGACACCACCTCAAATCTGATACAAATCACAGGACATGCACATTATCATGATAATCTGTATTTTTCAACATTATAATCATCTTAAGTTGATGTGGCTTGAGGGCATTCGTAAAATGAATTGGTAACTGCTTTTCCGGAAAACTTATCAACAAATATTCCTAAAATATGGAGAAAAAAAACGTGAGGACGGGGAGAGATTGGAGAGGAGGTTTGGTAGGGAAAATGCAATTCAGACTTGAGATTGTAACTCACTGTTGTTTTTGCTGAAATTCTTTAACTGCTCCTGTACCGGGATCTATTCTCAAACTGATAGAAGATCTCAGTGTTCTTTCCATTTTTCTTGCAAGATGTGGCTTCTTATTTTTTCTGCTTTGGGGTTTAACAACTCTTTCGACAGTGTGAGTTACCTCGTGTCGGACAGTTTTACGAGTGGTGGAAGCCAGAGTACAGAGGGAGAATCAGCAGCACTTTCGACAGCCAGTGTCACCTAAAGTCGGACAGCTCAACGGGTTGAGGAATACGGAATACCCGGAGAGAACCACCGCGCAGCAGCGAGCAATTGTCAGTCGCACTAGCGTACTAATTCCACACAAGTAGGGTCAGCATTGGTTGAAGGCAAGTGCACCATCGACGTGCAGAACGCTTTAATACACAGTGCCACCGTGCCCCACGTAGGCAATCGGGATTAAGTGCCTTGCCTGAGGACATAACGCAGTTACCCCTGGCGGGGATCGAACCACCTTCCTTTTGAAGTCCAAATCCATAATCACTGAACCACCTCAAGAAGTGCCTATGTGATACACTGTTAGAAAGAGGGTCCCTCATAACTCTTTCCAACATTGCATCACATAAATGTCCCACTATCATCGAATGCACGAAACTCTATGGTTTATATGTGGGTGTCGTTCGCACTGTTGCTATTGGCCAGTTTTACACTTTCGGTGGATGGTAATCACGAATCTACAGTATGCCACGCTGGTGCCTTGGGGAATCTGACTTATCCAAGATGGCCGCTAAGATGGCTGACATAAAATAACCCATGGGAGCCATACGTTTGTGGTGTAAGGTTTTCTGCTGTTAATAATATCCCAAGATGGCGGTCAATGGAAGTTTTATTTGTTTTACAAAGTCTGTTGAATAGATCCAATGAAGTGGGCAGTATCGTAATAAATCACTGCTCATATTTCTATCATACTGAGAGGTCAGCCTGTCAACTAAAGTTTTGAAATGATAAAGTATTTGTGTCGCTTCGAATAAAATGGTTGATAAATTATTTAATTTCTTCTTCAAATTTCTCATGTGATGTACTAAGTATTATTACAGTGCTCTCTACAACTGTAGACTAGGACTGTTATTAAGCACAATAAGACATACGCTGCCTATGTTAGGCGTGAATGTATACCATGATTACCTATCCTACTATATATAAAAAGCCAATGACATAAATTTTAGCTTTACACAACCAACCGTGGTGGACACACCAGTAATGGGATTTCAGCAGTTAAAATTTACACCCACAGTGGAACTACATCCAAGCTGACCTTTGGTGACCTCGCCTTGAATGCAAACTTGTCTAAATTTATCACTCGTCGCCTCGTGAATTATGAAATGAAACCGGCAATTATTTATTACGTTTTTAAATAAGTTTACCTCATAAGATACCAAAAATTAACAAACGTTCGTTGTCTCATGTTAATAAAGCATTCATAATTCGAAATAGTATGTTATTAAAATGAAAAAGGCCCCGTAATTTCCGCGTTTCGTTTTCTATTTCGTTTTTGGCGATAAATTGCCAGCGGAGTACCGCCCACAGGTGCTCATGTGAACAAAAACAGATTCGCACGTATGAATATTGATTTATTCAACATTTAAACTCTTAATATATATGACGATCACGGTGTAAATAAAATATTCCCAAAGAAGCTTGGTGTATCAAATGTTCACCACTCGTGGTGAAGTGGTGTTAACCGCGCGTCAAAGGCTCGCAGTTAACACCACTTCATCACTCGCGGTGAACATTTGGTGCACCAAGCTACTGTGGGTATATTCTATATGTCTTGTTTAAAAGTGAGAATCAAAGCTTTAAATGAAAGCTCTGCCTAATTTTATTGCCCTGTCACGATTTGACCTCAAGTGTTGCAGCAGACACGCAGGCATCGCGATGATGACCGATTGTGGGTGGGAGTAGGGGCGGGCGTGTAAACCTGATTTGTTCCGACTGTGATGGCTCAAATCTCGAAATGGGATTCAGTGATTTGACATAAACACTCGAGGGTATCCCCCTTCCCCTAATACAAAGAAAAAAGAATTGCGTTCGAAACTTTAGTTGAAGGGGTGTTAATATTAACCCTTTACCCAACGTAACGGCCAAAACCGGCCAGCGCTATTCTCAAAAATCGCCAATAAATTTTCATTATATTTTCATTTTTTGTCTCAAAAACATAGGTTATGACCCCTCGTTGGAACGAGCTCGTCGAGCTCGTTCCAACGAGGGGTCATAACCTATGTTTTTGAGACAAAAAATGAAAAAAATTAGTTATTCAAGAATTTTTTTGCAAGTGTCGTCTGCTTTTCATGTTCGGTAAAGGGTTAAGTTATACAGAATTCGTTCAGTTCTGTTAAACATGTTACAGAGTTCATTTTGTTCGAAAGTTTCTTGAATTCACTATACAATATTTGTTCACTTTTTTATGTTCAGTTCTCTTCGTTCACTTCATCGTGTTCAATTCACTTGGCTTCCATCGCCAACTTCATTGGGGTCAGTTATCTTCAGTCTTCGTTCACTTCGTGTACTCCGTTCTGTGCCATTGTTCTGTATTGCCTGGTTGTACTAAAGTACAAGTTTTGTCTGTTCAGTAATATTCTAACAATAGTAGTTCCATTGCTGAATTACTCTAATGGGTGTTATCAATCCCTTTTCATACCCTCGAGTGTTTTCAAATCCCATTTCACGGAGTCGGATAGGAATCCCACTTACGGAATCCCTTCTTAGGATATGTCTGTGGTTACATAATCTATTTTTCGCCATGTGTGTATGTGCTGCGTTTGGTTTGTGCACATTGTGCACTAGCACATAAACATATATCAGCTCATTCAGCATGTATCTGTGTGCAGCATGTGGTGTGCACACATTGTGTACTAGCACACCAACACATCCAGGTACCACCAACAGACTGTGTTTTATACGTGAGGTATCCTAGCGTGTTCTATGTCAAGGAAATGTAAAGATTAATATGGAGCAGCCTGGCTGCGCTTGTAGAATACCTGACCGAGAGCAGAGTCGAGACTGGGTAAAGCATAGCGTGGAAGCATGAAGTAGTGCTACAAGTCAATAATAGTGGTACAACGCTGTAAGGGTGGTAGAAGGCTATAGTAATGGGTGACTACAATAATGCTGGATCACTCGACAGATGGTGGTGACCATGGACAAATCAGCAGTGATTGTTTAAGACCTTTGAAGGTCTTGGGGATGTCCTAGAAGGAAGGACCAAACAGGTACTAGGAGCTATAACTATCTGCAAATAAATATCCTCAAATACATATCATGCAAAAGATATCCTCAAAAGGTATCCTAAAGTAATACATCACCATGTCATAAGTATCCTCAAATACCCGTATGTACCTATGTTCTGTATGTGATGTGCGCACATTGTGCATAAGTACACAAGCACATATCGGTACATCCAGCATGTTCATATGTGCTACATGCGATTTGTATACGTTGTACACTAGCACACAAAATCATCTAGAAAAGTCAGAATACTTTATGGGGGGGGGGGGGGGGGGGGGTGAGTCATAGCATAGACAGGACAGCCAAGGAATGGACAGAATAAGCTATAGAATAGACCAGGATAGGCAGAAGCCGGGGATTTTGAAGGAATCCAAACTCGTAAAACCTTTTGGCTATATTTGGGAATTTTACGAAGTGGGCGAGGATTTGGGATAATTAGAGTGCCTCTTACACAAAAGAATGTGCCTATTATTGGGAGAAAAGGATCCGTACCAAATAAAGTGATTTTGAACAGTTTTTGGTGATTTAGGGAAATTGTCGGTTTTTTTCGGGTAATTAAATTTACTCGTATACAAAGGAACACATCCTCCAACATACCCCGTCCTATTAGAGGGTTGTGGGTCACATAGCAACCCCGTGCCACCACAGAAAATCAAGATGCCGGCCTCCATTATACAAAATGGACGACGGAAACACGTATCACCCTAACAACACACGCTGCACTATGGTGAAGACGTTACAATATGACCGCTCACATGGACTACCATGACAACCAAACATGGTGCCACTGGATCACGTGACTATGACGTGTCACATGGGAGCATCCATGAGATCACCCAGGATTGACATGAAAACCACATTACACACAACTCATAACAAAGATCAAATTATGGATATTCGACTTTCGAAACTGCAAACTGAAAAAACTGTTAATTATGTCTTCTACTTTGTCGCAGTTTTCCCAATACTCTCATCGCGTTAATTGTTTAGCCCTTTACTCAACGCAGACGATATCAAAATGTATTATTTTAAATATCAATTTTTTTAATTTTTAAAAAAAATTCAACCAAACCATATCATGTGACTCCTACTTGGAAGGAGCTCGACGAGCTCGTTCCAAAGAGGGGTCACATGATATGGTTTTCTTGAAATGTTTTGAAAAATAATATTTTTTCAAATGTTGAATTTGCATATTACGTGGGCGGATGTGGTCGATTCTTTGGGTAAAGTGTTAAAGACCATTGTTGAAATATAGCGTTCCTCGTCTTCACCTTTTAACATTTTTATTTGCAGTTTGTTTGTCCTGTAGTGACGAATATCAAGAAATGCATAAAGATTATAAAACATTAGAAAACCGTGTTATACTACTGGAAAAGGAAAAGGTTTGTCACTTTGAACACTCAGTTTTTCCCCCGATGATGTTCGTTGTCTCTCATATTTTACAAATGATGTTGTTTTATATTTTCTTTTATTATACTAGTTAGCAAGAAATGTCTAACAAATATTTGTCGATACCTAATGTCACGATAGATATAATAGATTATTACATGATAGTAAAAATCTGGTAATTTAATTGGCTAAAACACTGGTCAGAAGTGTTGATATACTCCAGTATTACTGATCTATTCTATGTTTATCGAAATCGAGTCGATATTTCACCCTTTGTCATTGTATTCTATAAAGAGCGCAGGTTGGTTGATATAATGATTCAAAATACCTGTTTTCGATAAAGCCAGAAATGGTATTTCCAACTTGCTCTTTCCTTTAATTTCCCTGTTCCAATGTTTTGGAACTGTTCAAATATAACAATTAACTACAACATGAACAAATAAGTTAATCCACATTGCTTCTATCATAATAATAAAACAATAAATGACGTTCCGTGAGGTTGATACAAGTTATTATCAACCCTTGAAAAATAATATTCACCTTGCCTTACGGCATGATAATTCCTTGTATCAACCTCAAGGGAGGTCAGAAGCTGTATAATATTTCTCCGAAAACGACGTGCATATCGCAAAAAGGTCGCACCTATTTCACTGTGCGTTTTCGGCGTTTTGTTGCTTTAATAGAAATTCATATCGTTTTTCAAGTGTCTTATTAGCCTTCACGGCTGGGTTTCATGCTATTTTATATAGTTGTGTCCATTTAATGTATTATTTGTTAAGATGTATAGTTGTGCGTACGAATGGTGGTGGTGGTGGCTGGGGGAGGGGCGTGGAGGGGGTCGGTGTAGTTTGTGTGTGCGAATGATTGAAAACGTGAGCGCATGCTCCTATGTACATACTATACATATAAATTTATATTGTTTTTCATATGTCTCATAAGACTGTGTGTTGCATGCTATTTTGCACATTTGAATCAATTTCATGTATTATTTGTTAACTGGTAGAGTGCTAAGCTTTCCTGACTACAAAATTTTGTTCATCATAAATTGCTCTGTTGCACTTGAATGGATAGTGCCTGAAGGCACTATCCAATCAAGTGTAACAGACCAATTTGTTGTGCACAATATCTAAATTATTCCAGGTCCAAAAGGAAACTATCTTCAGTGGAGAATAATAGATAGGGCCATTACCAGTACTTTTTAGTAAAGTCCATTTTGTGGCTCCCAGCACTCCACCAGTTAAGATGCATAGTTGTGCTTACGAATGGTCGTGGTGTTGGGCGGGGAATGTGTGCGGGGAGGGGTTGGGTGGTTTTGTGTGTGTGAATGATTTGAAAAATTATGTACATATTATACATAGAAATTTATATCGCTTTTCAAGTGTCTCATAAGCCTTTACGGCTGGGTTTCATGCTACTTTACTCATCTGTATCAATGTAATGTATTTTTTCTGTAAAGATGTATAGAAACGTGACACTATAATAAAATAATTTACTACTACTACTACTACATTAAAAAACCGCAATGCATACAGTAAAAATAATCTGCAATGTTTTTGAGTCTGTACCAGATTTACCTCATTCGTGCCTGCAAGGACATTTAAGTTTAATATAACTCATATTTCCATGAAGTCGCGAATGAAATAATAGTCTGGTGCCTAAAAAACAGAAGATATCCTCTCCACAGCGAACAACCAATGTTTTCGAACTCTACACGCACAGAACGACACACGCGTGTGAATGGGTTAATCGATATGGCACTTGTGCCACTGCAGAAGGATAAAACTCGAGGTCTTCCATTCACACGCATGTGTCGTTCTATGTTTATTACACGCCTTCACGTCTATAAAAAACAATTATTAGGACACACGGCAATTCTTTTGGCAACTATCAACAAAAACAACACATTTGATCGCCAACCAAATTTGCGAGGGGAACCCGTGTTACTATTTCGTCCCCTGAGTTCCAATGTGTTCTATGTGCCTACTGGCAGCCTACTGGCAGCCTACTGGCCTACTGGCAGCCTACTGGCACGTAGAACACATTGGAACTCTGGGGACGATTTTCACCTATCACTGGGGATTCAAATTTGTAATTGCGTTGCACGATTTGTTGAAAATTCCAGTGAAATTTCGCTTCTTTTTAAAAATAGTCTGTCAACGATTTCATTTTCCGAATGGTTTAGTGTTGCTGTAGATGGGCATTACATAGAAGATGCGTGAAATAAAAACTTTTACGTGGTTTTTTAACATTTATCCAACTAAAATAATAATTTCAAATATAAGGCCAAATAATGAACAGTATATAGTTGTATGTTTTCATAAACGGATCTAAACTTTTCAGCATATTTATTAGATTATAAACTCGTACATAAACTTACTAATATGTACAATACTATTTACCCGTTTGTTATTGGAGGATGGGTTTCCATCTTTTTGGTGGAAGAGGTAACTGACAAAGTTATCTACCTAAGTCATTTGGACCAGGATGGTACACGCGATGCCAATTCAGAGCCATCAACTGGTAGTGTCCATATTCATTACTTGGGGGAAGATCAATCAATATTTTCAACGTGCAGCCTTGGTTGATACACGTTGAAAATCTTAATTGGTATACCACACATTCCCTGAGCAACTATCTACTTGATGAATTCAAGTCGTATCACGATCCTGAACGGTAAAGCTGTCTTTCGGGTTCAAAGGGCTGAAGTTGCTATTGTAAAAAAATGCATGATTCGAGATATATTTTGATTTCGCTTTATGTAAATAACAGTGGGCTGCGAAGTCTGAATACAAACTATCTAGAGGATATCTACCAAGCGCGAGTGAAAAATAATACTTCCAGGTCCACGCGATGAGATAATTCCTGATATTCACTAAAACAGCGTAGATTTTCTTTTTATTATATGTTACGTGACATTTTACTGCACAATATTCAGCCCAATTCGACTGCAAACAGTTTCAAGACAATAACAAGTCTGCTGATCGATCCTTCAAGACGACATTCAAGGCGACATCATGCGCCGAAGCGTGAGGTCATTTAGGAAGCTACTGTGGGATATTTCTCGACATCCATCGTGTCGATTGATATCGAGAAATATCTTTTAGATAATTTGCGATAATTCACATGCTAGCATATAATAAATGTATCTGACCGTTGCTAAAATGAACAAAATATCAAATCAATATTGTTTTTGTTTTTGCAAGGCCACTTCAAAAATAAATGCATGACTGAAATAGCGGGTAACATTAGGCTAACTTAGCTTTTCGAATGAGAAAGCAAGATTCGTATCGGATTTCTGAACACTTCGATGCGAGACGTCGATGATGATATACTTTTGGGCGATGAAGAAATTTCTTTTCGAAAAAAAGTTTTAGTATATTTCTTGCGAACATTTAGCCATATAGCACTTGGGTGTTTGACATCGGGGATTGCCTTGCATCAAATAACAAGATTGAAGATCACATCCGGGTTTCAACCCCTGTAAAACTACAAAACGCCAGATGAGATGCGTATACTTGCGTAAGTGTACTGATTTTTGGGGCAAAAAAGGAATTGTAAAACAAATGATTTCGTGCATGCACTTTTTAAATTGTAAAAGACATATTCGTGGTATTTCTGATGCGTAAAAACGCAACTGTTTTCGATAAGAAAATTATCATTCCAATAATCACAGGTGCTTTTTTTGCTGAACCTCTCGTGGCACTGCATCTTCTAACTGATCACACTTTGTCTATTTTTATGTCTAATGTCATTTTATTTTGAAAATATTGATAATAGTTGACATACTGATCCTCTGTTTAAATATAGAATATACCCATAGGAGCTTGGTGTACAAAATGTTCACCACGAGTGGTGAACATTTGGTACACCTAGCTACTTTGGATATATTTTATTTATACCATGATCGTCAGATTATTAAGAGTTGCTATTTCTTTTTCTCGATTTTACTGAGCACCAGACGTACATATGAGCGAATCTGTTTTTGTTTACACGAGCATCGGTGGGCGGTACTTCCACTGTCAATTTTATCGCCGAAACGAAATAAAACGGTACCTTTTTTCATTTTAATAGCATAATAACATACCATTTCGAGTTATGGATGCTTTATTAACATGAGACAATGCATGTTTGTTAAGTTTTGGTGTCTGGGGTAAACTCATTTAAAAACGTAATAAATAATTGTCATTTTCATTCACTCTTCGCGAGGCGACGGTCGATACATTTAGACAAGTTTGTATTCAGGTCGACGTCTCCAAAGGTCAACTTGGATGTATTTCCACTGTAGGTGTAAATTTTAACTACTGAAATCCCATTGCTGACGTGTTCACCACGGTTGGTGTGTAAAGATAAAATTTATGTGATAGTCTTTTGATATAGAGTAGAATAGGTAATCATGGTATAAAAAGAGTTTTACAATCAACCTTTACAAGATGCATGTATCTTTTTTTTTCACATAATTACCGCAAATAGATTCTCAATGTAGATGTGGTAACGAAGCCATTCAGATCACTTACAGTGTGGTAACTGTGATAAACTTCGGACTAAGGCTGCACGGAATATCGAAAACCGATACATACCGGTATTCCAACCAGTATCAATTGAATATCGGTATAATTGCAAAAAATATCGATTTATCGTCATTATTTAATTAACCACAATTTAATTTTCAAGATGTTTTGTGTTTGTTAACTGTAGTCCCTAACGAATAATATTATCCCTCCATGTAACGAGTCGGCCGCATCCGCCCGGGTAATACACAAATTATGCAGTTGAATAAATATTATTTTTCAAAAAATTTCGACAAACCATATCATGTGACCCCGCAGTGGAACGATCACGAACAGCCCATTCCAATGAGGGGGTCACTTGATTTGATTTTGTCGATTTTTTTTTAAAATTCGATAAACTAATTTTAAAAAAATAAATTTTGTTACCATCTGCGTTGGGTAAAGGGTTATTCGAACTGTATCATCAATGCATGCCGATTTGTTCCGATTGTGATCGCTCAAGTCCCGATTATGGTTGGTATGTTCAAATATCTGAACAATCATTCGATATACCGGTATACCGCGGTATTTATTTGAACACCGATACCGGTATTCAGTTTCAAATACCGTGCAGTCCCACTTCGAACTAATTTTCTCGTTCAGTTACCCAAATATACTTTCCTTAAAATATGGAATGAGCTCGAGAAAAAATGTAAGGGCCGTCTAGATGAGCATTTGAGAAGGCCCTTTTGACATTTATAAACTCATTCTCGCTTTGCATAACAATAATAATAACATGCAATTACCCACACTGTTGTGACTGTGCGCATGTAGCTTCGAATCACAATAACATTGGCAACCAAAGATCTGTTTGAACTATCGAAAAGTCGAGCAGTTGATGGTTATTGTTGTGGACACATTGACGCTATTATGACAATAAAGTGGTCTGGCTTGTCGTATTCCGTCGAGTTGACGAGGTCAGATCGCCGGATCATACGATCCGGCGATCTGACCTCATCCACGGGACGGAATGATCTGTTTATTATATATCGTTATGGAAATTCACCTTTCACACGAGGAATCAATATAAAATTGATTAAGAACAATATTAGAAATTCAAGTTATTCGACAGTGTTTATTTACACAAATGAAGCGTACCTAGAAACGGTTGGTAACCTGGGCGGACTCGGTTGACGTTCTTCTGTGCCGTCCTCGTTCTGAGACCAACCATCTGATATGGAATCAGAAAACCACTCAGTGTGATGAGCGATCAGGATTCGATGGGTGAAAATACGTCGTATCATTGACAGATATATAATAAAATAAGATTCCCAAGTTAACATCTAATATGGTAGTAGGCAGCAAATAGTGATAAAAATTATAAACGATCGGGTACGCTTGACTTTAGACGCATGCTGTTTTCGCAATATGGCTGTAGATGCTGAAATTAACGTACGTCTAAGATTATATGTATAATAAATATTTTAATGTCGTAAAACAGTAATTTTTTCAGTCCAAGTGATGGTTGGTTTTGCTGCTAAGGTCATTTTTCCTATCTTCCTTGCCCCGTTTCACAAATCTCTCTTTGGGAATACATATTCATTTATCTCGTTATACATTATGGACTGGTTAGTGATAGGGTCGAGATAACGAGATGAGCTTATCCATAAAGTGATGCCGAAGTAATTGAGACATACACAAGCACTCTTCTATGATTGACACCGATAATCAGTTGAGGAATAAAACAGTTTTCACCAGGGTTTGTCCACTATTACCATGTCTCATTCCATTTCCTTGTTTCATTTTGGTCACCATCTGCTCGTCGTGTCGTTTGGGAACATATTCGGCACTGATTCTTATATGTTCCAATAAGAGTAAAATCCTCGACCTCTGATTGGATAAAAGCTGGTGTAGTTTCTTTTATGTTTACGGTTCCAGCAGCAAATGTTACTGTCTGACGTTACCACGCGAAGTATTTGAAATGACGCCGCCCGTTTCGTAGTTACTTCATCAACGGAGTCACTAGCAAGCCTCTTCATTTTTCTGGATTTTTCACACGTGCAGCAGACGGTTTTCTGGATGAAGTGTTGTTTAATTTACAAACTGATTTACGATTTGAACTGAGATGGAATGAGTGTATCTGGTTTATTGGTTATTTATCCAGTGCCGTTGTGGGTACACGGGGGTTTATTTACTAAACCTGTGATCTTTAAAAGTTGCCTTGAACAAGGCACCTTTTTAAAGATTACAAGTTTAGTAAAAAAAAGCCTCTCGTGTTTCACAATGTAGGTTTTGGACTGTTGGTAGTGTCCTATTTGAACATATACGTTATTGTGATGAGTTGACGGTAACATGGTCTGAAGTTTACTGCTCGGAGCCTATGTTCAACCTCGACGCTTCGCTTCTCGGTCGAACATAGGCTCCGAGCCGCAAACCTCAGACCATGTTACCGTCAGTTCATCACAATAACGTATAATGTTGATTGGGGTGAAGCTGATTGGCCTCGGAACATTATTTAAACACGAAGAATTCATACAGGTCTGATATCGCAAATTCTGCTTTTGAAAGCATTACTTTTTCTGATACACACGCTTCCGTACGTTTACACTAATGACGTCAGCAAGAAGACTGTTTACCAACAAAGCATCATTGTTTCTGTATTACTTATTGTGAGAAGTTTCCACCTTTTTATTCTGTTGAATAAAAATTTACTTACTTATATATAGATACCTGGCTATTCTTTGCGTCGTCTGTTCTGTTGTCTCGAGTCATTTTCACTTTATTATGGAGGGAGGGTTAGGGGCATCCTTTTATACTTGGCAAGTTTCTTTCAAATTAGATGAAAAAGAATGTCATAAAATTCTAATCACCACAATTAGTTCCCCTTTTAGTGTGAATGGATAACACCGTAAACTTAAAAACAAATACTATACTATACTGTTTTATCGCATAAAACATATCACATGGTTATAGCAAGATATCATTACAATGAGTGACATGGAATGATAAGGTTCGTGTAGAGTGTGACAGAAGTTCAAAATGTTTAGAGTCTCAACCCAACGAATGGGGTCAAAAATGTAAAGATTACTCAACACAGTAGTTATTGCCATACAATAAACCGGAGAGTTCGCAACTGAGCCAAACCTATATGAATATCACCGGAGCCCCCGCATTGAGCGGGCTCCGGTGACATCCATATTTGCATGGCCTTCCATTGAAAAAAGTATTAAAATAATTTGTTCCAAATAATGTTTTAACCGACTGTGTTGGGTGAAAGGTTAATGAAAGCGGGATCTATGGATGCCAACGATAATAAACAGTTGCATTTTAGCCAGCGTACGAGGGTTTAGGACTTGTGCTTCAACTGCCCAGTCTTTAAAAACAAATAGTACAAAAAACTGAATGTTCGACAAAACTCCCTAGAAAGGGGTGTCTGTTTACCATCCAACGTCCATAGCTAATACACTTTAATAACATGGCCTGTAAATCACGGTGTAATTCTTCGATAACTCGGATACTCCTCACCAATATGTTTTTTTTTTCTTTTTTTCAAAATCAAAAACCATTATACGTAAAGGCAAGTTGCAGCAAGTGTCTGGGTGGGTCATTTGAGCTGTTGTTTTAAAATTTATAAACGATTAAATATAGAGAATAAACATAGTAGATTGGTGTACCAAATGTTCACCACGAGTGGTGAAGTGGTGTTAACCGCGAGCCTTTGGCGCGCGGTTAACTCCACTTCACCACGAGTGGTGAACATTTGGTACACCACGCTACTCTGGGTATATTTTATTTATACCATGATCGTCCGATTATTAAGAGTTGCTATTATTTTTCTCGATTTTACTGAACAGCGGACGTACTTACGTGCGAATCTGTTATTGTTTACATGATTTTCGGTGGGCGGTACTTCCGCTGTCAATTTTATCGCCGAAACGAAATGGAAAAAGAAACGGAGCCTTTTTCGTTTTAATAACATTATAACATACTATTTCGAGTTATGGGTGCTTTATTAAAATGAGACAACGTATGTTTGTTATTTTTTGTCATCTTATGATGTAAACTTATTTAAAAACGTAATAAATAATTGCCACTTTTATTTCACTCTTCGCGAGGCGATGTGCGATGAATTTAGACAAGTTCGCATTCAGATCGACGTCACCAAAGGTCAGCTTGGATGTATTCCCACTGTAGGTGTAAACTTTCACTATTGAAATTCCATGTTCACCCCGGTTGGTGTGTAAAGCTAAAATTTATGTCATAGGCTTTCATATATAGTACAATAGGCAAGCATGGTATAAAAAATGATATCGCACTTGTCTGATGGGGAATGCGGTGATTTATTGATATACGCATTGGGCATTAGATTGAAAGGTCGTGAGATTTCAAAGTTAGCCATCTATCCAAAATAAATGAATGGTTGATATCTGCCCGCTTGTTGAACTCTCACTCTCGATATTTTCAAAATGTATTCTCGAATAAAAACCGTATTTGAAAATGCAATCAGTTTTCAGCTGGCGAACAATTCGCCTGGCTGCCGTTGAGTCAAGCCTGAAAATAAACAATCTGTCATTTGCAGAACGAGGTGCCCAGAGGGTGAATGTGCTGATGCTATCCCATGCAGTGGGCCAATGTATCCTATGGGTACCTCTTTTTGTTCAGGTTTGAGACCTTGATTCAGTTGAGGTTCACAGAGGGTAAATTTGGTGATGCTACCCTGCTGTGCAGGGTAGCATCACCAAATTCACCCCTGGGAATCTAGTTTTGTAGATGACAGTTTGCTTATTTTCTGGCCTGTTTGGGGTGACGGTAGGACGTCAACGTCGGAAACATTAAGGTTTGTCCGATTTACATAAAACTTTAGTTGGTTGTAGAGCCCGAAAAATAAAAGATAGATGTTTGGGGGGTTTTTATTTGACGTCATTTTCACGTTAGTTTATGTTTGTACAACCCCCTCAAATTTTGTATTACCTGCACGTTAAAGACGACAATCCTATAGAAACTAAACACATAGCGCAGTGGATAGTTGGAAGGATGTATAGGCACGCTTGTATGCTCCGTGACGTAACAAGCTGACCTCAAATGTGACGAGGTGCAAGAAATGTAAAATTCATATTCTATTTTTGGAACGTTTGGCCATGTGACATTTCAGCATATCCATGGTCCTAAACAGAAAGTTGAAAACATTTTGAAAATCCATAGTCAGATACCGGACATATGGCGTCAATAACGTGGGGGTAAACCCCTCCCATGTTCTCACAGCCCTATCCCCTAACTATTACAAGCGGCTAGAGGGATAATTGAAAGCAAACATTGCCATTTTTTATCATCATTGGCTGGAAATTGTTGACGTCAATCGAATATTAATGGACGGTCGGAAACTACGACAAGATTCACTGCAGGAAGTCGAAATCTTAGGAGACTTTAGTAGTCGTGTTCCCAAATAGTCTAGTACTGAAATGGTTAACCGGATAATTGTGTTGAAACCAGCTAGCTACCTAACCGATTAGAAAAAAACGTCAACCTGTTATCCGAAATGTCGACAGTGATCGTCATTCCACGTTTAAACGTGGTAAATCTGCCGTTTTTCTTTTGTGATAGATTACACATCGAAGCAGCGTTGTATATATTGAGAAATAATCGACTTTGGTGTTCAAGACTTCGTTAATGATCGACAGTTTCCGTGAGTAATGAGTAATCGCAGAAACTATTCCGCTGTGTGTATAGAAACGAAGACAACGTTCATTTGTATACACACCACGGAATAGTTTGAGAATTCTGCTTTCCAATTCCTATAGTTTTGATCCCATATTCGGTGAAATAATGGCCACGGATAACCGGATATTATCCTTTTATAGCTTTTGTCTGGTCGGTTACGAAAATGAGCCAACCGTTTCAGCCCTACCAAATACAAAGTTGAAACATTTGAAAACCAGACGTCACATACCTGAGATAGGACGTAAATAACGTTGAGGTACCAATCTTACGTTCTGTGTTTACCGTCTCTTTTCATCTTCATTTTTAACATTTGCTATTTGGAAAATATAATCACCTAAACCGCACACTTGGCCGCCAAAACGGCGTTTGCCGCCCAAACGGCGTGGGTCGCACTCACGGCGTTGGCCGAGCTTCGTTGAATGACTTCTAGAAATTCGCTTTGCCATTTCAGAACCATATGATATTATCTTGGAAATGATTCATTTCTCAAAGAGTCAAAATAAGTAATAGAGGTTGTTATTTTCATTAACCCCCTGCACTCTGATGACGAAACGCCAGATTTGTCATCCATGGTTATCCCCCCTGTGTTGTCAGAAATTCTGACAACACAGGGGGGGATAACCATGGATGACAGGGAGGTGTGGTGGGGCTTAGAGTGGGGGAGGTGTCGAGTATTCTCGACATCAGAGTGCAGGGGGTTAAAATGTTATTTTGTTTAAATTCAGGATATATTAATGAGAAACATGACAGCATTGGAACAGGACTATGGAAATGCCCTCCATTTAGTTCATACAGTTAAAGATCTCATAAGGACAACACCAAACCCTCGCACAATACCACCATTCTCAACAACATTCCCAACACAACTGTACCAAGCATTTACATTGTCAGCAAACGACAGGATAGAATCTCTAAGTGAACAGATCTCTATGTTAGAGGAAAGAATGACAGATTGTAAGTATAAGTAATTTATTTACTTTTACATCTCTTAACATCCTAATATTTCAGTTATTCGATTTGTTGTAAGAAGGGATCTGCGGGGTTTGTTTGTGTGTGTGTGTGTTTTGCTAGAGCCTTTGTCAACGCCAACGTTTATTCAAGAAGTCAACAAAATCTGATGCGTTGAAATCATTCTGTACTTCTCTAAACAGAGTTTCAGATTAGATTTTGGTTCAAAGGTTTTCACACCTCAAATCTTTGGGGTTTTTTTTGCACAGGTACGACAGAACAAAATAAACGCGTACGTGTGTGTGTGTGGTATGGTTGTTTAATACCACACTTCCAACCCTTAGCATGAAGTAATAAATTGTTTTACTGGCAGAGCGCTCGAAGTCTAAACTTGAGCTCTGTTATGAAATTACCGCAACTTGAAGGCTTCATATTTTGTGAATGTGCTTCATATTATCTTTGAAGAAAAAATATTTAGTCTTTATTACACGCCTGTTCTATGTAATCCCCAGCTATAGCAACACTAAACCATGCCGAAAATGAAAATCTGTTCCGCACATATGTACGGAACGGAAATAATTGAGGGACTATTTTTAAATAGAAGCGAAATTTCACTGCAAATTTCTACAAATCGTGCACCGCAATTACAATTTGAATCGCTAGCGACAGCTAAAAATCGTCCCGTGAGTTCCAGTGTGTTCTATGTGCTAGTAGGCTGCTAGTAGACTGCCAGTAGGCACATAGAACACATTGAAACTCATGGGACGATATAGTAACACAAATGTGGTTGGCGATAAAATGTGTTCTTTTTATTGATAGTTGTCAAATGAATTGCGGACTTTCGTTCTATCATTTCGCGCTGGCACTCGTGCCATATCGATTAACCCATTCACACACGCGTGTCATTCTGTTTACGTGTGTATTTGTTTTGTTAAAATATATGGGAGAGTGATGTTTTTTATGTTTACTTCTCAACTTATGCCAAGTGCTTGTCGCGAAACAGCTGACCTGACATCGCTTCGAGGCGTTACAGCACGTTATTTACTTTTTGAGCACTTGAAAACATGTTTTTCCAAAATGTTCGAGGATAAAATTCGCATTGCTTAAGCATTCGAGTAGAGCTGGTCGGTTTCGATTTTTCAGTTTGGTTTCGGTGCTGTTTCAGGAAAAAACCTCGGTTTCGATTCAGTTTTTCTTAGTGTTAAGGACATATTATAAATAACACTTCAGACTCCTTTACTTGGAAAACTTGTTCGACACCACTCACCACAAAAAGACTTGTTTGTTAGTATCTCCATAAGGTTCAGCCTAATTTCCCTTTGATCATTCTTAGGGTTTCTAGATCAGTTTTTAAGCCTGTTGAGTAAGAAAAAAACCCATTAATTATACCCCCACAAAACGAAGTTTAGGAGGGGTATAGAGGAGTCAACTTGTCGGTCGGTCGGTCGGTCGGTCGGTCGTCGTCGTCGGTCCGTTGTACATGCAAACGTGTGGAGCGAACTACTACCGCATTTTCATGAAACTTCACAAAAATGATCAACAAGATGAGTGGAAGTGCGTGACATATTTTTTTCAAGATGGCCAGCTGCCGGTCATATTGAATTTTTGTTTTACTTAGAAAAATTGAATGCCTCTTTTCAGGCACCCACACTAGGCGGTATGCCACGGTGGGAGGTATACCGGACGACAGTCCATCTCTAGTTTGGGTAACAAATGAATAATGTTAATCCAGTCTATGTTGTGTTCTCCTCATTGTCATATTTATCCCTTATTGACTCGTCCGGTGGACGAGGCAATAAGGGAGAAAATGTGACAATGAGAACGCGACGTATTCGTAAGCCAGAAAATAAGCAACAATCGGTTTTTCCCAAAATTGCGCTTGCCAAGTTGAGAAAAAAAAACATACATACTGAGACACCCCACTGCCGTGTCAAATTTGATTTACGATGCCAGATAGCAAAGCATTTTAGGAACTCGGATGAATATGCTGCCTGGGATAAATAGAGGACATCAAATGCGATCACTATGGGCTCACCATGTTGACTAGTCCAAACTTGGCCTTGTAGGGCGAGCAACCCAAATAATTTTATAATGCCAGTTTTGGTCTATATGCTGACGTGCATACATAAAACAATGCCTTTCCCTCAAGCGTTCAGAGAAATGAATGCCCTCAAGCTACTGTAATCTGATAACCGAAATTGCGGGCTATAATATTAATGATGTCTGTCGGGTAATTTCACCTAGTCGTTGAGCAAGAGATTGTTGCACCCCCCTCCAATGTTTTGAGACACTCGCGGCCCTGGCTGCGATTACAAACATACATACAACGCACCCCCGCATTATGGTTGGATTGTATCAACAGTTTGCATGTTCTTTGATAGACAACAACTACTGTGTTCTCTAATGAAAGTATTTAAGTTCACTTTTCAAATTTTCATAATGTTTCCTTCTCCGTATGAAAATATAATGACTGTCTATGCAAACCCAATTAAAAATAGAAAATAACATTATTACTCTTGTCTATTCTTCTGTTTTTCTCCTACAATTCTGTCAACAGGAAACGCGTGCTTTGGATAAAATATAGACAATGTTCACCAGGTGAAAAAGAAAATGGGATAGCTTAAAACACTTTTTTTTCCTTTCGAAATTAAAACAAGTTATTTTGCCGAGGACGTATCCTCAACCATTATTGTTAATAAATGGCATTTATAAACTTCCAGTCAGGGACGTGGCTATAGGTTTCCGATTGGGGGGGGGGAGATGTAGGGTAGTGTATTTCCAACTTGGGGAGGGACCGGGAGGGGAAACTCCCTGGTCCCTCCCCCAGTTGCAAATTCACTACCGGGAAAACTGTTGAAAATGAAGTAATGAAAGGGGGCATAAAATTGATTCTAGTAACATAAATGCCAACACATTTATGATAGAATTATCAGGTTGTTATTATCTGGTATTATTCTGGGAATTGAGTATGTGCTGAACAAATGCTAAAGCTGAGAACTTTGAGCACGAACGAAATGGTTTCGCGCGCCGGAGGCGCGCAGGGACGGTATGGAGAACAAGCCCCTTTCGACCCTCGTTGGCTGTTTGATTTTGGGTGATGTCGAGGCGTGGCAGAGGAGGAAAAGGAAGGAGGGAGAAAGTTTATCCCCTTCTGGGCTTTTTCCGGCTCTTTTTCTTAGATGGAGGTTGGCATGGTGATGGTGATGAGGCTGGTGATGGTATTGATGTATGCGCGTGATGTCCTGATAATTCCCTTGATTCTTTTAAAATTTATTCAGTTTTGGCGGATGTTGCTTTTGCCGTTTCCATTACTCTGAGTGCTCTTTGAATGATGACGTCAATAGGATGTGGTGGCTGTTCTTCTGCTTCTTCCGCTCCCGGGCTTTCCGGTAGTGAAGGATGAGGGGCGGGAGGCGGTGAAAAAGCAGCTTCCAGTTCCTCCTCAGTCTCCACTGGACGTTCCTAATCCAACTGTACCGGCTCAGGAGCCGGCAGTTGATTGGGTGTACCAGTGGGACTAGGAGGGGAACTGGCGGCTGCCTCCAGAACCTCCACCCCCTCACTCAACTCTTTCTTCCCATTCCGGAATGCCTCCAAGCGCCGGGTGTCCCTGCGCTTGATTGATGGACTCTTCTTCTCCCTTCTCTTTTCAGGGCCTCCGTGCCTCTCCGGGTGAGGACCAGTGGGAGAGGGGATCCTCTCTCCAAAGGTGCTACCTCTCCCCGAAGAGGATGGTGTCTCTACCTCAAAGTTCAGGTGGACTCTCCTGTCTGATTCCTGGACAGTCCAGGTGACAGGGCAGGAGATGCCCAGAGCTGAAATGGTTTTCATTAGTCGTTCTGGAAGTTCCAGCTTTTCCATGATGGCAGTCTGGTGCTCACGCTCAGAATTCAGAAGTGTGAATGAATGGACCGGACGCACGAATGACGGAACTTTGAGCACTTCAATTAAATGAGATCTTATGCAGGAATGATCAATTTTCGATGTTTCATCATTTTGTAACTGTGAATGATGGAATTAATTCAGGATAACACTTTTATATGATGCAATTTTCTTGAAGTGCATTTCGAGGATTTTTTTATTACGATAAGTAAACGTATTATAAAACTCTCGTACCGATTGACATCATGCATACTTATGAAGCTCGATATTACGTACACTGTAGTTGCAAATAGTAACAGTTAAAATATTTGCCGATTTGAAACCGAGTTGAAATTTTGGGAAGTAAAGGAGACATCAGCATCGCCAAAGAAGCTCTAAAATCCAAATAAATGGAATTTCCAATTACTTGACTTGCCCTTTTAATTTTCAACTATAGGGAATTTGGGCCAGGATTGGGGGGAGTAACCCCCGTTTCCATGTCCCTGCTTCCAGTGCGACTGTTTGGTGTGACGATCGTATGATTGCAAGACTTTCTACGTTTATATGGTTTCATTAAGTTTGTATTACAGACCATTACCTTCTATTGTTCAATATTGTTAAAAAGAGTAACAGACACATCATCATTTACTTGCCATGTTGACATTGTTGTTTAGATGGGCGTTGGGGGATGGGCGGCCTTGGTTCCTGAATGTACAGAAGCTGACTTTTTAGTTCAAGCAATATTTATTTCATATTTCGTGTGAGAAGAAACTGATTCGACAATAAGCTTAAAGCTTTTACAAGGTCGTTAAATTTCTACTCAGCAACATGGTATATGTGAAACACACGAGATGACATTTAAGCAGACGACACTTGCAAAAACAATTCTTGAAAAACGTTTTTTTCATTTTTTGCTTCAAAAACATAGCTTATGACCCCTCAATGGAACGAGCTCAACGTGACAAAATGAAAAAATAATGACAATTGAATGGTGATTTTTGTGAACAGGGCTGGCCGGTTTAAACTCATCCCGTATCATCAAGTCTCCTCTACATAGATCTCCAGGAGAGACACTTGGTAAGATTTTGAGAATATCCTCACGAAACGAACATTTCCGAATCAGCCCAACTCAACTTGATTCGAATCGAATTTCGAAGCTCCACTTAATACTGTCTGTTTTGCATTTCAGGTACATGTAAGGACGGCAACTACTGACATTCAATCCATCACTTTCCACGTTCATAAACTATACGGTGCGATTCTGTGATAGAACACTTTTTGTATTGAGTGCAAAATATCTGCTTCGAATTCTGACTCATACAGATTGCTAATGTTACGACCGTGTCGTTTGCCATTCACTGGTTACGCGGAATCAAGAAGCGAGAGAAAATATTTGTCATTGCAAACCGGAAGTCGTGAAAGGATTGTGTGAATAATGTGTGGTTTATAATCCGGATAATTCACGCTGTTAACAAAAAACTTGCATTGCAGTTTACTGACACATAGCAAAATACAGCGTCATATTACGGAAGCTCATTCGGGACTTGGTAGGAAAAAATAAACTCAGAATTTTGACTTTAGAACTCATAAATCTGACTTTGGAACTCAAAATTCTGAGTTTATTATCTCAGAATTCTGACTTTAGAACTCGGAATTTTGACTTTCGAACTCAGAATTCTGAGTTTCTTATCTCAGAATTCAGTTAGAATTCTGAGATTATAAAGTCAGAATTCTGAGTTTTAAAATCAGAATTCTGAGTTCAAAAGTCAAAATTTTGAGTTCCCAAGTCAGAATTCTGAGAATACAAACTCAGAATTCTGAGTTCTAAAGCCAGAATTCTAAGTTCCAAAGTCTGAATTCTGTGTTTCAAAGTCAGAATTATGAGTTCTAAAGTCAGAATTATGAGATTACAAACTCAGAATTCTGAGTTCCAAAGTCAGAATTCTAAGTTCTGAAGTCAGAATTCTGAGTTCTAAAGTCAGAATTCTGAGGTCTAAAGTTAGAATTCTGAGTTTATTTTTTGTCTTACGATGTCCCAAATACGCTTCCATATCATACAGTTCTCACGCCGTCCGCTGTGCGAAACTCAGCTCAGCAATGAAAAATGATTTGCTATAAATAGCTGGACCAGTACAATTCCCTGGGCCACTGGTATTGTTTCTGAATGTCTTTCTGGTGCTACGTTGTAAAAATTACCGTTAAAAGTATGGAAAATATTGGTAACCAGCTGCCGATAATTCTACCATAAATTTTACGCTTACGATAGTCAGCGCTGAAAGTTTTATTATTCGAAATACAAATAGAAAATAGAATTTTTTCCCAGATCGATCGCATTAACTTTTTCATTCCTGATTCTGCAAATGGCATCGTCTACGTCGAAAATCACATTGTGATAGAAGATTCAATATTATTGTTTTGATAGACCAATTAAAATCTTTATCCTGCAGCCATACGGCTGCAGGCTAAAGATATTACTTGGTCAACTGCTCTTGACAATTGCACAGCCTTCTGGTGTTATGAAAATGAACAAAATATTACTCCATAGGTTTTGCTCAAGGATCCCACAAAAAAAAATATTTTCATACGCTATTTTTATCGCAACAGTTTACGGTAGAAGGTCCGGTGGTGGCTGGTTGCCCGAATATTTAGCTTATTTTTAGCGATGGTGTTTTACAATGTAACATACACAAGATTTGCTACTATGGACAGAAACTGAACTAGGTAAAGTAACAAAGGAAAGTTTGCTGAAGTAAGATGACAGATATGATTAATTTTTTATAGTGTAATACCGTTCAAAGCGTCATGCTGGACGATGCGATCGAGTGATAAGTTATCACAATTCCATATAATATTTCTTAGCCTCGTCAACTAATTTCGATTCGTGATTCAGCAATAAATTTCGTATTGAATTGTGACTCACAATGGATCGTCTGTTTCGTGCATAACTAGCAATGCAGAGGTTTGGTGATGTCTTTCTGTCGGACCAAAATTAACGCAGCAACGATACGCGAAAGAAGAAAAACTTTTATTGCTCATTATTTAACGCTAGAATTGCTGCTGTATTTATGGCGTACAACAATAATGCTTTGGAAAAGGATTTTGATTTCATTGTCCTTTATGTAACGCGAGGTAAACGATGAAGCGGTTGCTTTTAAAAATAGTAGACATCAACTGAATTCTATACAATTCCGCAAACTCATCTTGCTCACTGATTCCAGAAGTTTGACTGAGAAGAAAATTAAAAGTAAAACACTTCTTCCACTGAAATGGCGCAGTATGAGAAAACGGGTCAGTGGCGTGTTTATAACACGTTTCTAACTCAAAGTGAATAAGCTGGGACGCCAGACATGATGGGGCGCCGGACAAAAGTTTCAGGTACAGTGTGGCCGCCGCGGAATGGTCACTTTCCACGGGTGGGCAATATTTCCACGGACGCAATAATATTAGATTCCAAACATTGATTATAGGAATAATCGTCAAAAATTTAATTAATGAAGTTCCGGGTATTACTCGGTGCTTCATTAATTAAAATTTTGCTGTTGTTGATTTTGATTACCTGGTAGACGCATGCGTGGACATCATTACCCACGTGTGGATCACGACCAGTCCACGGCGGCTGTACTGTAGCATAAATACCATGACATGCTGCATGCATATAGCGAAGTGCAAAACATGGGGTTGGCCGAAAATGTGTCTTCCATTAGTGGGGCTGGGCTCCAATGAATAATTGTGTAGAAGTCTGGCATGAAGGGCGCATCTTTTGAACTGGACTGCAAACATTTCTTATGGCACCTAGTTAAGACTTTAATTATCAACAAAGACAAAAGTTGACGTAAAGTTTCTTGAAATATCCTACAACTTATTTCAGGTAGTGGTATGTAAAACATGAATCCCATTAATTTTACAGGAAAACGTAACTCTGAAGTTGGTCAACGTGCATGCACCCTTGACTACCACAACGGCCAATGCGTATGCTAGGGGTAGTGTTTTGAAAATCACAAATTGACTAGCAACATGTATTTTGTGAGAACTCTGTGCAATTCATCATTGGAACTGTGTTTTTGTCTTTTACACACTTTAAACATGTCTGTACAGTGTCCCAGAGTAGAAATTATCTACACACCAGAGAAGCCGTGTCCTGTGAGACAATATCAAACTGGTATGTGTGGTGGTATGAGTGTAGAGGGGCGGCTAGAATAATTGGTGTAACATTCGTGTCCGGGAATGGGATTAAATTGGCCAGGACCAAGTTCGAATTCTCGTTCACAATATGAGGCACACTGCAAAAAATATAGGTTCTCTTTAGAACTAAAACTGGTTCTAATCTTGTCCTTGAAATGGAACCTGTTCTGTTTAAACAGTATTTATTTCAAATCAAATAAATTTACCATGATTACCGTTCAATTTTAACAGAATATTACATGAAATGAAGTATATTCAGCAGTAAACTTGGAGCTTATTCAACGCAGTCCCAAAACATTTTGAAACAAAGGAGATATGAACAGTTGGCATATCGAACCAGCTTTGGTTCTGTATAGAACCAAAACTGGTTCGATATGCCAACTGTTCATACCTCGTTTGCTTAATAATGATTTGAGACAACCTCGTATAAGCGCTAAACTTACGGCTGAAACCCCCTCAATTTATGTTTAATTTTGTTAATATTTAATGTTAATCTTTACAGATTTATTTGATACGAAAGAAATACTGTTTAAACAGAACTGGTTCCATCTCAGGGACAAGATTAGAACCAGTTTTGGTTCTAAAGAGAACCTATATTTTTTGCAGTGCAGAGGTGTATGGTGGGTTTACAAGCCTGAGGGGAACAGACCCAGTACTGACAAGTACTCACTAAAATCAGTTGGGTTAAAACTGAACCCAAATCAAATGCGTTGAGTGAATATGAATGGGTAAATATTCACTCAACCCAATTGATTTTGGTCTATTTTTAACCTAACTGATTTTTGACTGTAAAAATATGGTTTTTGGAAACCAACCCCTCGTGTACGTGGCGGGTGACGCCACATGCACTTTTTGATTAATTTATCCGGAAGGATCATTCATTTGTCAATAAATGAATAAGCTGTCACTTGATATATATTCTCTGGTCGGTCGGGAAAGTCATATCACTTGTCAGAAAAGTATTAATTTTGGTGCAGCGCTTGAGTCTCGACTGGATTGTGTGGACAAGCCACGGCCATATATGACTACTGGGGTGCTCTTTTTTAATTCACTTCAGCATGATGCCAAGTAGTGAGTTTATTCAGGTAGTTTTGGCCACCCGAGAAAGATTTGGACTGCGGTTGTGGTTTCCATACAGTCATGTTTCTGTTCAGGTGCACTATGTTGTATTTGTATTCGGTGGAGCTGGTTAGTTGGATCAATTTGAATTGATGGGAGTACCTAAATCTCTAAATTTGGAGATGAGAGATTTTCGATTTTTCAGATTCTGTTTCGGTTTCAGGAAAAACCTCGGTTCGGTTTCGGCTAGGTTTTTCTGTGTGTTAAGAACAGATTATAATTAACACGTCATGCTCCTTAACACTGATACTTTTCTACGTCTTGTGACGTACGAAATCAAACAGCGCGTTGATACCTTTGTAGGTCTTATGACGTACGAAATAAAACAGCGCCATGATACTTTGTGGTCATTTGTTTTATTATTATTTTTCGATTTTTTAAAGTTTTAATCTCAATTCCTATTTTTCCCCCGAATAGTGCTCAGTTACAACCGTTGAGCTAAATGTTTTCGCAGCTTAAAATACTAATGCAATCCTGCTGTCAAATTAACTGGCTGAGTGCAAGAAGCCGCTATCAGGGCTTTCAAAAAATGAGGATACCAGAGCAAAAGCCAACACTTCCCTTGCTTAGATTTCATATTCTGTCAAACACAAATAATATTTCGTTTATATAAATTTGTTTTATTACAAATTATTGGAGAGTGCCTGTGGGCGTGGTGCCTGTGGGCGTGGTGCCTGTGGGCACTCTCCACTAATTTGTAATGAAACAAGTATTGAATAACAAATTCAGACCACCAAAAATAATCTAGCCCTCAACCAGTTAATCACTTATGTGAAAATTATCTTGTTATTTGTACTTTCCGGCGTTTGACGTCGCATTTTGAAAAAAAACGTTGAAGAAACTGAATTCCCAGTGACGTTTGAACGTCAGGATAATTAAAGTCTCAAAGGGTTAACTTGGACAAAGTACGCATTAGTTTATATGACGCCAGTCTCCACAAAAACCGTGTCTGTATTGGGTGCAGACTTACCTCCCCTTGATCATTCTTAATCTATGATGTGCTGCCATTGTCACATTTCTCCCCTATTGGCTCGCCTGGTGCTCGAGTCAATAAGGGGAAAATGTGACAATCAGAAAACAACGTACTCGCCCCTTTGCCGGATAGACTAATTGACGAGAGTCGATGATGATCACTCGGCCAGTTCCATCTAAGTGAGATGTTCTAATCAGTTTAAGCACACACACCGTTCCGTCTGTTATTTGCTTGGTCTTGAAGTTCAGTTTTCAGGTTTGCCGCAAAAACAGGAACCGAACCGGAAAACCGAAACACACCGCAGCCCCAAGTCGCTGAAAAATACACAGGGTACCTCAAAGGTACACTTGAATGAAGCCGGCCGGTTTCTGATGTCTTTGATCATCAGTATTTTATTTGAACCAGAACAATCTAATCTCATCATATTATTTCATTTCCCTCCGCTCCTCCATTCGGTGTACACAGAGGGACGCGAAAGAAATTAAACGACAAGACAAAACGCTGAGATAAACTAAAAAGAAACCAGTCGGCTGGTGGAGTCTTGACATGATCTACATATGCAGTTATAACCATTTCAGTCTCCTATTCCTAAATCAAATCGCCCTGTATAATATTCTTTGGCACAAATGACTGAACGGATCGTAACGCTTGGGGGGGGGGGGGGGAGGGGTAGCAATTAGGGCGCCAGAACCATCCGAGGGCAAGGCAGGTAGGGGTATCAAAAAGGGCACTTGACTTTGGAGATGAGTTAAGATCGGGAGTTTAGAACGGTATCATAAAAACACTCAATAGTATTGCATGTATATCTTGCCTTGAGAGAATAAGGTGCCATCTGCAATGCTAAAGCATAGCAGATGGCACATTGTTCCACTCAAGGGACCATATAAAGCTTTAGGAATAACTCTGCCGACTGTATATCTTCTTTGTTTGGTATTATCAATCAAACTCCGTCATTACAGCTTATGCACCCCGGGCCCAACCCTCCCCAATTGGCATTGGCACACGTCAGATACGTAAGAAATGAATACTCGAGAGCTTCTTAGTTACAGTTCTCAAAAAATAAAGTGCTGCCCCACATTTCCCCTAGCTTCAGGGGCAGATTCCCACGCCGCCCATGGTTTGCATTAATAAAACAAAACAAAAATGTGGCAACTGCATGTTCTTACAAAAGCCCCTACGACCGACCTCATTAACTGGTAGAGTGCTGGAAGCCCATATTTGGGCCTTATTTTGAAGTGCAGGTGGCGCAACTTGATGCCTTCATATTCTGTGGATATGCTTCATATTAGTTTGGAATTAAAATTATTTAGACTGTGAGGGTTTGCCTTGTTACAATTTATGGGAGAGTGCCAAGTGGCAGTCTCCCATAAATTGTAACAAGACAAAGAGACGTGGACAAATTTGAATGACCAAAAATAATTTAGCACTCTACCAGTTAAACTCTATCTGATCTCTCGCAACGTTGTTCAGATCCTTTCGGGTTGGCCAACTTGGCTGTATAGCAGCGGCAGATGGCTGTAAATCCTGGTAATAGTTCATTATATTATAGAAACTGCACCTGTAGATTGTGAATGTTGGACATAATGTTGTGGTAGTCGGTCGTATGATATTGTCGCTTCATTTTCCGCGGAACCCCGAGACCTGCAGCATTGGTTGTTTACTGTGGTGAACAAGCAATGTTTTACTGGTAAAATAGGATCCGCTTAACATTGCCTGGGGTTGAAGTCCTCTATAATGGACAACATGGGTCTAATCAATTGGCTGGACTTGACTTTACATCCAAGTTACTGTCACGATTAGCCATTACACAGTAGTGAAATTAAACACCAATAAATAAATAATGTATTGTCACTTGATAGAATGACTCTATATCAATATGGCGTCAAAAGAGTTTCATCGAATATTCGTACAGATTTGATGTCCATTTTCTTGTCTTTCTATTGAATGCATCCTTTTCTTGAAGCAAAGTTCGTGTTCAAAGTGCTAATGTGAATAGAAATATGTAAACACACTTTTTTAATGAATTTGAATATATCCTGAAAATACTTTTAATAAACTATGGCTTTAAATCTTTTAATGTTTGTGTTTTTTCCTTTCGTTTATTCGTTTTACAATAATTATCGGGTGGATTAGTCATTGGCGCAAAGAAACCTTCGCTCTACCATGAAAATAGTTGTGGTCACGTGTAATATTAGTTATCCTTGTGTTTTCCAGGGTGTATGGGAATTTACACCGGTTTGGGAACTCATGTATGAGTTCCCAAACCGGTGTAAATTCCCATACACCCTGGAAAACACAAGGAAAACGGATTTATTTCCAGGAATTTTTGTGTACTTAATACTTTAACCTACATTGTGGGCAAAAACTGACAGAAAATTTGTACTTTGTAAGTTTCTTAATAAATAAAACCAGACAAATATGAAAGTCATTGGAACTGGCTCAATGAGCCTGTTCCAATGACATCCATATCTGTAATATTTTATTGGATATAAATATTAAATTTCCTGTATTTTTATTTTTGTTCTAACATAACCGAGCAGAAGGTATGAATTAACAATTAAAAATGGGTACTGTTTTTTAGCCATATAGCCTGCCTTTGTATATTCTTGTTTTTACACGGTATAAAAAAGCCACTGTGGACTACAAGTTACACCGTACCTCTAAGCCAATCAAAATGCAGTATTTTATTTCATTTGGAAATAATAGTAAATACACAAACGGCATTTGGTGAGAAGAGAACATAGGGTAATGCCGTTGAATAGATCAATGTAGGAGAGAGAAAGAGAGGGAGATAAGACGTGACAAACCAGGTTTACACCCAGCCACACCCAGATCGGTCACTGTTGCGATCGAGGTGTAGACTGTGCGATCCAATTTAGGAGTACTGTTTTTGATGTTTGTCGTCTCTGATGAAGTACTCATGGCGTATCTTTCATTTTTGAAGCATAAGAGACAATTGAATATTTGCCAAGGGGAAATAACTCACTGGTGCGAACGACTTAATTTTTTATTTGGAGGCTGCAATAATAGCAAAAAACAACGAAAGCGATAAGACAAAAATCGGTAACACAAAAATCAAATCAAAAATAGAGAAATAATGTATTTTTATGTCATACCAGTGCTGTAGAGATGGATATAGCAATTGGTGGGAGTCAATAAGACTTTGATATAAAAATTGGAGAGTTAGAGGCTTTTTTTCATATTTCAACATATAAAGCCTAATTGCCGGTGAAATAAAACTGCAGACGTCTTTTTGTAACTTTTTACACTAAAGGTGAATGTGGTTGTTTTATTATAAATTATTACACGCGTGTTCTATGAAATCTCCATCTACAGCAACACTAAACCATGCGGAAATCGAAAATACGTTTCGCACACCTGTGCGGAACGGAAATCATTGACGGTCTATTTTTAAATCATTGCGGTTTTCATACTTCTAAAAATTATGTATGGAGTGACGTCGTGTATTCAAAGAAGTCATTGCGCACTAAAAAGTATAAAGAGGGTGCCTATAGTTTTCGTTGGGGGCGCGGTGGCGTTGCGGTAACCAGTTCTCGTCAGATCACCGAAGTTAAGCAACTTCGAGCCCGGTTAATCCTCGGATGGGTGACTGTCTGAGCGATCGATTCGGACTCCCGCGTTGTGTCCTTGCGCAAGGCACTTAACCCCGAATGTCTACATGGGGGCACGATGACTCCGTGTACTAAGGCGTACTGCACGTCGATGGCGCGCGTGTCTTCAACCAATCTAACCCTCCCTGTGCTTCTGTGCGGAGTTACGATGTTGGGCAGCTGGCAGCTGGTCGTCGTTGCTCGGTGGTTCTCTCCGGGTACTCCGGCTTCCTCCACCCGTAAAACTGTCACGGCCATGATTTCATTTTGTTTTTATCATAAGATTCTAACACTTACATTAAATTATTACTGATCTTTCCCAAATATCAGTTTGCCCTTACACTCAAAACTCAGTTGGGTTAAAAATCAACCCAGATCAACTGGGTTGAGTGAATATGAACCCAATTGGATGAATCCATTTTGTTTTTTATTGTAAGATTCTGTAATAATTTAATCTAAGTGTCATGTTGAGTTCTAGGGTTAAATCATGTTGAGTTCTAGGGTTAATGTGGTACTGGCCCTACCTAATCACTTGGGTTAAGCATTCAACTAAAATCAACTGGGTTGAGTGAATATGAACCCGGTTGGGTTCTTATTCACTCAATCCAGTTGATTTATTTCTTTATTTCTTTATTTATTTGTGTTTAACCCTTTACCTAACCTGAAAAGCAGACGACACTTGCAAAAATAATTCTTGAATAACTAATTTTTTCATTTTTTGTCGCAAAAACATAGGTTATGACCCCTCGTTGGAACGAGCTCGACGAGCTCGTTCCAACGAGGGTCATAACCTATGTTTTTGAGACAAAAAAATGAAAAAAATAATGAAAATTAATTGGGGATTTTTGAGAATAGCGCTGGCCGGTTTTGGCCGTTACGTTAGGTAAAGGGTTAAGGTCACATACTTATGCATAATGGCTAATCGTGACCGTGGTAGTTTTATGGATGGAGAAAGCCAGAGTACCCGGAGAGAACCACCGAGCATCGACGAGCAACTGTCGGCTTATCAACATTCTAACTCTGCTCAAGCTCCCTCAAGCAGGGTTACAGCGGTTGAAGACATGTGCACTATCGACGTACAGTACCACTTAGTACACGCCGTCATCGTGCCCCATGAAGGCAACCGGGATAAAATGCCTTGTCCAAGGACACAACGCGGGTCGTCCCGAACGGGGTCGAACTCGGGACCTCTGGCATTGAAGTCCAGCTGTCTATCGCTGAGCCACCGCGCTCCCATTCAGTTGATTTGGGTTAATTAATAACCCAGTGGATTTTAGAGTGAATGCTGTTTATTGACCCACCATCGAACTTTATGGGTACCAGTTTGAAAGCGTCAAATTTCTATTTGAATAATAAAATGTATGTATGTAATAATCCGATTTCGCAAAGCTTCGTTTTATGAATATTCATTCAAAAAACCTGAACAGTTTTCACACTCAAACGAAGCGCCAGCGCAGTATTTTCATGAAGGTGTTGTTAATTGTATCCTCTTCTTGGCACATAAATGACCACATATCTAACAACAAACAAACATCGGGACAAACACACTGACCGATATAGAAATATATCACTAGAGAAGATCGGGAAAAAAGCTCTGTTGTCATCCATGGGAGTTATTACTTACATCAATTTGATCAGTCAACAATTCTTCGGCCGCAACGACTCAAAAAACAAACGGGACAGGATGTCTGAGTTGGTGTTGAAAGGTAAGCAGTATAACGAGGGCCACATATTAAAAGTGGCCCATAAACCTGCACTCTAAAATCAGCTGGGTTAAAAATCACCACAAATCAACTGGGTTGAGTGAATATGAACCCAATTAGGTTCATATTCATTCAACCCAGTTGATTTGGGTTGATTTTTAACTCAACTGATTTTAGAGTGTTGCAAACGTTGATAATGTGTAGATATGGATTTGTTACACAAAATACATTGGGGAGTGAGGTGATAAAAAATTGGAAGAAGGTTTGTCGGGGTGAGTGTGTGGTCTGAAAAGGCCATAACACAGTTTTGAGAGCACCATGTAATGTTTATACCGACGAGTTTATAATCCCAAATATCAGGAAATATTACATCTGTTTACGTTTGAAATGCATTTCAGCTGCACAAAAACCCGTTTAGGGTATAAGAACCTCAGAAGGGCCGCAGTGGAGTTGTTTAGAAGTCATACTGAAAAGTTGTAGCCTAACAGCCCATCAGTTTGAGATCGTTTGGAAGCTAGTACATTCAAAATCATATATTTTAGTTAACCCTTTACCCAACGTAACGGCAAAAACCGGCCATCGCTATTCTCAAAAATTGCCAATTCATTTTCATTATTTTTTCATTTTTTTCTCAAAAACATAGGTTATGACTCCTCGTTGGAACAAGCTCGTTCCAACGAGGGGTCATAGCCTATGTTTTTGAGACAAAAAATGAAAACAATTAGTTATTCAAGAATTTCTTTTGCAAGTGTCGTCTGCTTTTCATGTTAGATAAAGGGTTAAGGTGCTATGTAAGGACTTTGATTACCCAATTTTTCCGGAATTTCCAGGAATGCCACAGATTCCAACATAAGCATACCAATGCAACCAGAAGGCCCGAAATTGAACCCCACGTGGTGTACATATTTGTGAAACGACATTGATAGCAGTATTTCACCCGGAATTCCAAATTTGAATCTGAATTTCAGTTTTTAAAAAAGTTTTCTTTTGAACCCAAAATAAAAAAAAAACTTATGTGTTGAATTCAAATTTGAAAGCAAGATTTGCCTCCTTGGAAGAATGATGTATAAGAGAGACAGTTACACGAAGAAGTACTTAGTTTAAAATATTTGGTAACAAATCCAAATTTAAAAATGTTTAAATTTTTAAATCTTAAAATTGTGATAGATATGTAATAATACGTTGTATATCTTGTTTGTCAGTTCGCAGTATCAAATAGAGAGTAATCGCTTAACTGGACTTGTCACGTGAAATAATTCATGAGAGGTGAGGGACGTGGTACAAACACGAGTCCGCGAATGCGCACGAGTGTTTTACAATTTAGTCCCTCGCCTCGAATTAATTATTTCACGTAACCAGTTCAGTCAAGCGTTTTACATTATTAACGATAATTATATTATTTAACCCTTTACCTAACGTAACGGCCAAAACGGCCAGCGCTATTCTCAAAACTCGCCAATTAATTTTCATTATTTTTTTCATTTTTTGTCTCTAAAACATAGGTTATGACCCCTCATTGGAACGAGCTCGTTCCAATGAGGGGTCATAACCTATGTTTTTGAGACAAAAAATTAAAATAATAGTTACTCAAGAATTTTTTTTGCAAGTGTCGTCTGCTTTTCTTGTCAGGTAAAGGGTTAAAAAAGCAACAACAAAAAAACAATGAAGTCCCCATTACACCCACGGCAGAGCGTCTTCGTTTGCGCACACGGAAATCATGATTGCATGATTGCATAATTCACTTGTTAAGTTATCGTTTATAATCAAAACCGGAAATCCCAGTAAATCACTCTTTGGAAAGTATCAAACGCAGATCATCTTTGTTTTCATTTTTAATTCAGCTCGTCGTTTTTTTTTTTTTTTATTTGGGGTTCATAAGAAAATGTTTTTAAAATTCAAATTTGGAATTTCAGGTTAAATACTGCGATCAATGTCAGAGTAAAAATCTGTGGACCACAAAATATTTAATTTCGGACCTTCTCTTCGCTTTTGTATGATGATTTTTCAATCTGTAAAATTCTGATAAAGTTGGATTACCAAAGTCCTTAACAAAATCAACATAATTTGACATCAGCAGACATGATTATAAATAAGCATGTTATGAATTATTTTTACTTGTCAAAATGTTGTCACATGTCTTGGCCTTGTTATGATTAAATATCAACAAAAGAGATCAACAAGGACAAGTTGAAAGAGGACAGGAAAACTACGGCAGCCATGTACACATAAAAAGACTTTAAAAATTAACATTAAAATAAACTTAGTTTTTTAGCTGGTTTTGCCCGATAAAAACACAACAGAAGAAACAAATTAAATATAAAAATAGATATCTTCAAAATCTTAAGTCAACTGACTTCTAAAAATAATTACTCACTGACTTAGACATAAATTTTGGATATACAAAAAACTATCAGCCTAAATCATTGTATATTTGAAACGGGATCTTCAACTTCTTCAATTTATTTTCATCTATCTACCACATTTGTGGTATCAGATACAAAAACAAATACCCCTTGCAGGTGTATGGTAACAAACGTAGATACGTTATAAAATCTATAATCAGTACATCTATATTCCTTTATATACGTCATCTTACCAATAAGCCCAACACACATACACACACACGTCACACAGAAAAGACGGATGGAGAATGCGTTTACATTCGTTAGCCTAACGTTATCAAACGGATTTATGCATACATATACATTATCATGACCATGTGCATCTCCTGTAATTTGTATCAGATTCGAGGTCGTGTTTACAATCAGATCGCAACGAGCCCGTCAGGGCGAGTTGTGATCCGATTGTGAACACGACCGAGAATCTGTTACAAATTACAGGACATGCATTTGGTCATGATAATACATTTATCTAACAATACAGTTACATAAAGCCGGTTTTTCCGTTTTTCAGTTTAAATTGGGTTGGAATTGGTCAAAATTTTGAATTTCATATTTTAATGCGTAATAACAATGCATATAATGATATTATTTGTCATAGCGCGATGTTTAACGGAAGTTGAATCTATATGATACGGAATCAGATGAGTCGTCTATATGATACGGAATCGGAACACATTATGTGATACGTACCGTTTCTCGTGGTTTTCAGGCCAAAATCTATATGATTGTTAGATAAAATCTATAATCAGTACATCTATATTCCTTTATATACTCCATCTTACCAATATGCTCAACACACATACACACACACGTCACACAGAAAAGACGGATGGGGAATGCGTTTACATCAATTAGCCTAACGTTATCAAACGGATTTATGCATACAATATAATATCTTCACTTTGATTCCTTATGTTAAAACAGTCAGCGGGCCAATCCCACACAATATCTCTCTTACCCGAAAGAAGTGGCGAAAGCTGCAGGGAGAAATGTTGGGTTACACAGAAGTTGACCAATGAATTGCGCGCTACCCTTAAGTTATTCAACAACCAGTGTGACTACACAAATGTACCTCAAACTAGAGACAACTGGCAGTACCAGGACTGATCCCGAAGGCAATTTCTGGTTTTTTAAAAAAAACTTTTTTCAATTGAAGCTGTTAACGATCGGGTTATGTTCTTGAGATCAAATAAATGCAATAACTGAACTGAACTACAGGCGCCAATACTATAACAAGAAGGACGCCAACGCCCTATAGCTCACCAACATTCCTCTTTGATAGTAACTTTGGCAAACACAAGAACTGTATCAAACAGGCTCATAACATGCGACAAAGCTTACCTAAACACAACCTCTTAAAAGTAAAACACAGAAACTGAAATAAACACTAAGTTAAACATGAAATTCTGAGCTAAACAGAAAACTAAACGCAACTAAAAATGTCAACAAAAATGTTTAAAATGCAGGTTATGAGGGGTTAATCATGAAACAATGATACTGAGGAATATGTATGATGAATATAAGTGTCATGGGAAGAGAAGGAGCACAGCAGCTGACCTAAACACTAAGTTAAACATGAAATTCCGAGCTAAACAGAAAACTAAACGCAACTAAAAATGTCAAGAAAAATGTTTTAAATGCAGGGTATGAGGGGTTAATCATGGAACAATGATACTGAGGAATATGTATGATGAATATAAGTGCCATGGAAAGAGAAGGATCACAGCAGCTGACCTAAACACTAAGTTGAACATGAAATTCCGAGCTAAACAGAAAACTAAACGTAACTAAAAATGTCAAGAAAAATGTTTAAAATACAGGGTATGAGGGGTTAATCATGGAACAATGATACTGAGGAACATGTATGATGAATATAAGTGCCATGGGAAGAGAAGGAGCACAGCAGCTGACCTAAACACTAAGTTAAACATGAAATTCCGAGCTAAATAGAAAACTAAACGCAGCTAAAAATGTCAAGAAAAATGTTTAAAATGCAGGGTATGAGGGGTTAATCATGGAACAATGATACTGAGGAACATGTATAGTGAATATAAGTGCCATGGGAAGAGAAGGAGCACAGCAGCTGACCTAAACACTAAGTTAAACATGAAATTCTGAGCTAAACAGAAAACTAAACGCAACTAAAAATATAAAGAAAAATGTTTAAAATGCAGGGTATGAGGGGTTATTCATGGAACAATGATACTGAGGAACATGTATGATGAATATAAGTGACATTGGAAGAGAAGGAGCACAGCAGCTGACCTAAACACTTAGTTAAACATGAAATTCTGAGCTAAACAGAAAACTAAACGCAACTAAAAATGTCAAGAAAAATGTCTAAAATGTAGGGTATGAGGGGTTAAATCATGGTAAAATGATAATAATCATCATATAGCAGCATTATAAAAGCCATGATATGGAAATAGGGCGAATAAGTGACCTAAACAGAAACTTTAACATTATTGGATACGTACGCTGACGCCGACGCTGACACCGACACCGACCGATCGAGCTAAAGTTGGTGAGCTAAAAACGTTTACAGTTGTATTTTTCAGAATTGTATTTTCTATTTATGGAAATAACTAATTGAAAGGAACAATTAGTATTTTCAAAGATGTGGCAATTTACCATTGGCAAATTGCCACATCTTTTTGGAATGCTAATGATTCATTTCCGTCATTTATATCCACTTGCAGAAAATACAATTCAGGAAAATACAATTGTAAATTGTAATATCCATTGGATACAGGTGGGCTTTCAAAATCGTATTAGTTGACACTGTTAGTTGATGCACAGGTTGATGGACTGATCTAGACTGCTTTTGGAATTATGAACATTAGATCAACAGATCGAGCAAAATCAGTCACTGATAACCGGATGTTGTCTTCACTGAAGAAAAGCTGCATCTGAGCTTTCCACCCAGGGCTGCCATGTAGGTTGATGTGAATTATTGTACAAGAGTAGTAACCCCATAAGTAGGAGGGGGCCCATACTGGCTGGCACAAACTTTGGGGAACTTGGAGGTTACAGAACATGAGCCCTGTTGCAATAAGTGTAGTCCTTCTGAATATTAGAGACACAAATTCCACATTTACATGTTTTTTTTAGTTTGAAATATTTGAATTTTAAAAAGCCTTCTGGTGAAAATTCTGCACAGGAATTGTATATGGGAATCCCAGAAAAATAGTTTTACATTTTAAATTCAATTTTCTGAAAACAAAGGCGTATGTCGATAATATAATCGTTAGAAAGTGTTTAGCCCTTTACCTAACATGAAAAGCAGACGACACTTGCAAAAACAATTCTTGAATAACTAATTTTTTTTCATTTTTTGTCTCAAAAACATTGGTTATGACCCCTCGTTGGAACGAGCTCGTTCCAACGAGAGGTCATAACTATGTTTTTGAGACAAAAAATGAAAAAAATAGTTATTTAAGAATTGTTTTAGCAAGTGTCGTCTGCTTTTCATGTTAGTGATATTTTCTATTTACAATAATTTAGCATAAATATTGCGAAAAACTGCCATTAGGTCCAAAGAAGTTTAAAATCTGTTTCTCATGCCATCCCGCATGGTCCTTTTGGTTGCCGCCAGCCCTGTTTTTTAACCAATGCAAACTTTAAAAAATAATAATTAAATGGTTTATGTCTGATATTTTACCCAAGTTAATAAAATTGATAAATTTGCCCCTTGAGTGCAATTAGGCTTTGCAATGCTTTAGCATCGCAAAGCCTTCTTGCACTCAAGGGACGAAATGCACCACCACCCATGATGTTCTGTAGATTATGAGGCCTAAACATAACACTAACCAAGAACGTGAAATGTTGATGGCAAGGAAATAATTACAAAAATAAATTTTACCATAAATGACCTGAGAAACAGATCTACTATGCGGAGTATTTTTCACAATTGACAGGCGCTTATGCCACTACGAAAAAAGCCGGGTAATACGGCGTTTTCAATTCTCAAACTCTTTAACGATTCACATCCAACGTTTTTGCTTATGTTTTCATAAAACCAAATTTGTAATTGTGCTTTACAGATTTTATTTTTAAATTCACTGTATTTGGGAAATCATGCTTGCTCTATCAACTACAATATGTGCATGGCTCCTGTCATAAAACAAGTACAAACTAATCAAATTTTAACTAAATGACATAGCAAAAACTTTAACCTGGAAACAGCAGTCGGTGCCTAAACGGCACTCTTGCTGCAGTTTTAGATTTGATAAATGACTGTAACTCCGTACAATGGACTACAAAACACTCGGAAACTGATAAAATCAACAGGAGTCTAAAATTTAATATGTTTTAATATTTATTTAATCAGCGCGTGCTTGATAACACCTAAACTGACGATTTGTGGGCTTTGTGTTTAAAGAGTTGCTAAACCTAAAACACTTTGAATCATAAGTCCGACTGGTTTGATATAATTTCATTAAATATACTATTAAAAAAAAAGTAGGGGATATTTGATAAAATTGAGATATATGAAGAAATATATTTATATTTTCATCAAAAAGACAGTTGAGGCATTGCACTGTGATATCTGGTGAATGATTTCAGCGATAGTTGGGTGTCTGACAAGCATACATTCCACGCACTAAGCAAAAGAAGGCATGGACGGTCAGTCAGAGAATTTACCACATTCAGTCCAAGACCTCAATACCTTGTAAATCCTCCTCGGTTCGCGAGACAAGCGCGGATTTGACGTGGCATAATCCCACCAAACGTCCAATATCAGCTTGACTGGTGTTATTTTATTCTTCCTGCAATGCAGGGGCGAGTTCGTGGACATAGGTAGGGAGCTGTTGGCGTTGTCGTGGGCGCCTGCCAAGCATATATCCCTGATGTGCTCGATTGGTGAAAGGGCTGGACTTAGTGCAGGTCAAGGCAGTGTAGTGATGTTCTGCTCCGGGAGGAACTCTGTCGCGAAACGGGCCCTGTGTGCTCTTGTATTGTCGTCTTAGGAAATGAATCGAAGGCCGAGACGTCGCGCAAATGGCACCACATGAGCTGCTAACATGTTGTCACGGTAGTACTGTCCTGTGACACGTCCTTATATGACATGTTCTGCTTGTCATGGTCATACCTCCCCGCACCATAACCGATCCACCACAAAAACGATCGCGCTGCCTAACGGTTATGTCATGGTATCGTTCGTTCCGCCACCGCCACACTCTGTTTCGCCTATCGTGGAAGTTGAGAGTGACCCTCGAGTCATCCAAAAACATGACGTTGCTCCACCGACGATTATCCCAGCGCTGTCGTCCTTCACCCCAATTACGCCTTGCTGCGATGTGACGTTCAGTCAAACGTGGAATTATTCGAGGTCGTCGAGCGTACAAATTCCAGCTGTGTGGGTGATTTCGGATAGTCTGACCACTGACTCGCATATCTGTTTCTCGGTGCAGCTGCTGTCCAATTTCTGAGGCACTTTGATGGCGGTTAAGTAATGCTTGGGTTCGGATGAAACGATCCTGGTTAGTAGTTATCGCCCTTGGGCGACCTGTAGTTATCGCCCTTGGGCGACCTGACCGACGTCTGTCATCAAAATATTGCCTGTCTGACGGTAGCGTGATCACAACCTGCTAATCACCAATTGAGTAACGTTGAGAATGTGTACCACTGCAGTCTGTCTATTGCCAGCTTCCAACATGCCAACGGTACGTAAACGTTCGTCACGTGCCAGTCTTCGCATACCTCAAAAGTTACGTTTCGACCAGAAACTATTGATGAACGAGTTTATACAAAGAAAGATGGGACCTTCGAAAAGGTCCGTCCAGTACAAACGAAAATTTTACAACGTATCCCACAGACATTAACGAGGCGCTCGTGCGAAAAACATGCACGACGTTTTCGTGGGCCGGTGACATTCATTATCTACACTAAACTTTGTAACAAATTGATGTGTCCAATCACGCGTATCCAATACCATTTTCCGAAAATATCAACAGCAGTCTGGATATTCCCTACTTTTTTAATAGTATATGTGCATTAAAATAGAGAAAAATACATACTCTTTTGGTCACGGTGGGGGGGGGGGGGGGGGTCTCGATTTGAGGTGCCCGTGATGCATGTTGGTTGTTAACCCTTTACCTAACGTTACGGGTAAAAATCATAGGTTATGACCCCTCTTTGGAACGAGCTCGTTAAGCTCGTTCCAATGAGGGATCCTAACCTATGTTTTTGAGACAAAAAATAAAAAAAAATAGTTATTCACAAATTTTGTTTGCACGTGTCGTCTGCTTTTCATGTTTGGTAAAGGGTTAAAACAATATTTGCTGAGGAAGATTTAAAGACGGATAACTGTTATAGTCGAGTGGGTCTGGGTCAACTTACAGTTTGACGGGGGGGGGGGGGGGGGGGTGGGGGTCGTCACTCTTATTAACTTCTCGTTCATCTTCATGCAAACAATAACTATCATTTTGCTGAGCAGGCCGTTCAAAACGATGAAAACACACCATTTTCTTTGCTGTGATAACTATGTTATCAATAATGGTGTTGGTAGGTAGGATACGATTTCTGGTGGTAGGTAGCACGAAATCTCACCCGAAAACTAACGTGTAGACATCTATTTATTTATTGGAGTTTAACGGGACCTTCCACAGCCAGAGCCACCTC